>JASDQU010100269.1:617135-641583 GCA_032191745.1 Picea mariana | reverse complement strand
GGATTCTTGACTACAGTGGGAGGTATTAGGCCATGAACTTTGGCTAGTCAATCATTAATATAATGGGACAATGTGACATGTCAAGATTTATCCTTCAACCCTTTAGATTTTGAACAACCACATACTACTTGGGTGTCATAAAAGAGATACAATTCACGGTGTAATATCGTTCACCCAGACTGATTGTTGGAATATGGCACGTTACAATTGGCAGGGTAAAGTAGCCATCCATTTTCATCAAACATGTGCCTATGGTATCTTTCTCCTTATAATATCTTGCATAATTTTGGGACTGGTGGAATATCTTGTGCATCTGAACTTGATTTTGAATCATGATCCTATAAAATTTAATGAACAATTATTCAAATGCATGTGCATACATGACATAAATTCAATGAGATAAATGAGTTATAAATAAAATCTAGACTTACTACAACCGGTGGGGGAGAACTTGAAGAAATTGCAATGATATGGAATGAGATGTAATATGAAGAATTGACCATCTGATATTATTAAAAAAAAATCTTACATTTGATCCAAAATCATCATCAATACGTGAATAAATTTTTAAAAAGAAATTTGGGGAAGCATAAAACAATTTAACTTCAAACATAATTTCGAAAGACTTTTAAAAGTTAACGATGTGCCTAATTATATTATGACACCCTAATGCATCTATATATACAAAACACACGAGTGCACTAAATTATGAGAGACATTGAAGAGTGACCGAGTTGTTATTTCCTCCACAAAGCAAAACCTCCACAAACTTTAAATACATATGTTTTCATTTGTATTTTGTGAATTAAATTGTTTGGCGTTGCTTTTTTACATAAAAAAACACAAGTACCATAGTCTCGAAGCGCCATGCTATTTATGATTCTCAACCTCGTAGTGCCATTGTTACTTTGGGGGGTCATCTCTACAGGATACCAGAGGTAGTTTCAACTATTGTCCCACCTAAACAATGTTGCAAGATAGCATCTCATACTACAAAATTCAGCTTCTTCGCAGTCTTTTTAAAAGGTGAACAAAAGAACACCGCAACCACTGCATCTTCAGTCAAAGCACCTTCTGTCCAACAGAAGCAGGTCGACAAGATTGAAGCAAAGAGAAAGGATTCCTTCTGCACACAGTGATCTCATGTAGCCAGACTGGTTAAAAAGGTCCAACCATTCCATCCACAGGTTTGTGACAACCTTCAACAAGCTAAGCAACGTAACTTCTCCAGTGAGGCAAGCAGCTCATCAAGATGCAAATTCAACAAACGTTTTTCCCTCTCCCCCGGGCAATGAACGCAATGGAGACCATTGCTTCCTAAGGGGGGAGGATTAATATAGGAGGATCTCGATGGCCACCCACCTTTTCCAACTAGCTCAAAATTGTTTTTTGGAAACTTACTATTTTTAGCAATTTTTCGGTTCCTCAACTTCTGGGGCCATTTTGAGGGCCTAAACATCGTTTTTTCGCGATTAGAAACCTCAACGAAAGAAAAAATCTTTGATTGAGCCCCCTAAATGAAGCTCTTCATTAATACCTTTCCAACGAGCTATTGTGTGCTCAAAGAGGAGATCGTATGCAAACGTTACGACCCCAGGAAGTTAATGTACTAACTTACCCCAATGGGGCCCACATGACTTTTGGCGCTTCATCTCCTAGAGTTAGGTTTTTGGACGTCTAAGGTTTTGGAATTCATGTTTATTGTAAAAAGTCCTTCAGAGCCTCATTGTACTCATCTTCTTGTGAATGAGCATAGCCATCACATCTCTTCTCAAAGATAAGCTGCCACCATTCTAGCGAGTCCATTCACTCTGTATTTTTACAATTCTGTACATTTCGCTCATTAATAGAAATTGTGTATCACTGTATCTATGTGTTATCTCTGATATATTTCTGTTATATTATTGGATATCTGATATATCTATTTACATTTCTTTACTATATCTCCGCTCTCATTTTGTGCTGAAAATAATCCAAATTAAATAACATGCTACTAATCCTTTGACATTCATTATAATCTTTGATTTAACGACTATGAAGGCCATACTATACAGTAGTGGTAAATATTGTACTGGTCAAGCAGACTTGTAATTGGATGAGTACAATCGTTTTTCTATATGCAATTAACTCCGACCTTAGCCTTAGAGGTTCTGAAATTGAAGAATTCATTATTAGTTAGTATGAACTTGAAAATAGTGAATTAAGGTATACTAGATGGACGATCCTATGTGCATTCATCAAACGGGGTTGCCTCTTTTCAAACTTGAAGTTGAAATCTACTGTGATATTTCACCGTCATAGAGCTACCTATAGATTGATATTGAACCAATCAAATAAAAAAACAGTTTGTTTGGATAATTGGAAGAAATGACTCAGATGTGTGCTTTGTGAGCTTGAATCAAGTTATTAGAACTGCAAGCATTGTCATTCATTGTAGGCTTAAGGCAGAGCATATCTCTTTGGGTTTTCTTATTTCTATGTAAATGCTTCTAGTACAGTAATCAGGTTTCCCATTTGGATGCATTTTACATATATGTTCTCTTCTTTAGTGGATGTTTGTACATACCCTGTATCTAATGGAGGATTCTTGAGCTACTATGTTGTTCATTGGCAAGTGGTTGCTAAAATATTTCTTAGCATAATTTATTGTCCATGCATCAAATCACCTCCAAAATTGTCTCTGCATAAGGATGTTAACCTGTAGATCAATTATGCACAGTTAACTACTTATAGAATGGTTGACTGACAGTGTTTAAGTGATTGACAATACACCTTACTTTTGTTTGTAGTTTGTGTGACTTGCCTTCTTTATGAAAATGACTTTGATCCCTCATCAATCCTAAAGCTTTATTCATCAAACTAGGGATTTTTGGTATGAGACTTGATTACTATTTTTATTGATACAAAAACATATTTGAGTGAGGTGAAGGGAGATTTAGTTTTTAGATTCAACTTTTATCATGTCACAAATTTCCTTGAATTTCAGTTCCAAGTTGAATTACTCTTGCTATTTTGAAACTTGATGTTCTACTAAGAGTATATTCTTGCCAAAGAAGAAACTTGATCAACAAAAAGTAATATGATGCCTAGCTATAAGCAATCATGGCTCTATGAAGAGACATGTCACTGTAAATACATTGCATGCACATATGGAATACAGAGTATGAGTAGCAGTTGTACAATTTATTTTAGATGAATTTGCAGTTTAACTAGAAGTGCTCTATCCTACTAATATATACATTTCTTGTAGCCCGCAAGGGTGTAGACCGATTGGCATGTGTCGTGTAAATGGAAGGAAATATGTAAAGGAGGTCTCAAGTTCGATTCTCACCCCGATTTACTTGTGCTCCACGCTTGTGGGTTGTGTGGTGCACCTAGGGTTATAGTGGTAGCGGACGGGTATCGACCACATGGCACACGAGTACGAGAACTGCGAGTTGTCGCTTCCCCCGGTATAATTATATATATATTGTTATAAATAAGGAACTTGTTTCTTGATTTCATAAATTTATTTTTTTTTTCTATATTTCAAATTTCATCTATTTTGTGCCCTGCGAGCAAATAAGTCCAGCAACTGATTATTAATTATTAAGATGTATTGTAAATTAGGGGTATGTTAAAAAAATTGAATGGAACACTTAGAGTAGAAGGACTTTGGTTGTGTTTGTTAATTACGTTAAGAGTTTGTCTGTGACAATATAATTAGTTTAAGGTTAAATAAAAGTTTTTCTTTTAGTGAGATGGCCCGCTTAGTTATCTTGCAATTGTATGTAAAATTGATGTGGATGCATGTTCATAGCTTGGGTGGTTGTATCGCATGTTTGT
This sequence comes from Picea mariana, assembly GCA_032191745.1. Taxonomy (NCBI): domain Eukaryota; kingdom Viridiplantae; phylum Streptophyta; class Pinopsida; order Pinales; family Pinaceae; genus Picea; species Picea mariana. The sequence goes on along the minus strand of JASDQU010100269.1, from coordinate 637,758 downwards.
TATCCTTCCCATCCGAGTTCAATTCCCACAAAGTGAACATGTTGCTCTAGTGTGATAAGGCTAGAAAGGTAAACGCCCTCTGGGTAGACATTCCACCTCGACCAATGTATCTAAACCATTTTCTAAGAGTTATGATGAAATTCGAGTTGAAGAGATACCCCAGATCTTGAAATATCTTTAAAAAAATAATTATGGTTTTTTAATAATTTCCCACTACCTAAAACAAATCATCATAACGTGGGACCCTTACTTCTGCTTTCGATCACTAGAGTCTGGAGATCTCCCAAACTTTCATGTAACTTTCGCATTCATTGCTGGGAACGGCAGCCGATGAATCTGGAAACAAATTGACGGCTCCGGTTGTGGTACGGCCTTCGGTGTGTTGCCACGTGTCGATGCTCGATTGCCAGGGCGCGTGGAATCAGAGGCCGCCGTGTGCTTCGCTCCCACTTGCGCGGCACACCGAGAAAGCGGGGACGATATGGCGAAGTGGGAGTGCTAATCAGATTTTGCTCGATACTGCTGTCGAAGGTGGGACCCATGTCGAGGAAAGGCAATTGAGAAACAAATAAATATTACTGTCCACGTCACATCCACCGAGTGTTATTGGCCCTGTAAACAAATTAAGAATTACACGGACTTCAATACACAGTTTTAACCCCGTCCAACCATTTCCTCTGGCCCTCGGGGAAGGAACATTAATAGCCCCCCTCTCGACACGTGTATTTTTTCTCTTTAACGCCCATCTCGTCTTGTCCCTCGATCATCTCTCAACCCTTTATTACATCCACTCTTTTATAATGTTTTTATGTGACTAGCGTACCAACAAATGTTTGTATCACCCATCTTGTTTATGTTAAACAAGTGTGCTCATGACTGAAGCAATTTTGGAGTTGAATTGATATTTGTTTTTTCAATCTTTGAGGTGATCGAAAAGAGGGAAGTTCTATTGTATTGGAGGATTTTTTTTTTTTTCTTTTTTTCTTTTTTTTTTGGGTGTATTTGAAGAACTCTTTAAATTTATTGAACTTTCCTATATTCCATGAAGGTAACACATAGACAAAGGCGTTAGTGTAGCACTCATTTCCTCCTAAGGTATCTCTGTATCAATAAGACAAGAATCCCACTAGTGCACAAACAATTCAACACTACCAAAATGCCACGAATTTTAAGATATCTGAAGTCTGCTTAAACTGTCTGGGCCAAAACATAACATAACCGGGAAACCAAACTCCTAAGAAATGGAACCCGAGATGCCAAAGTCTATTTGTTTACTGAGTTTGAAACTCACAAAGCTAGAGTGGTGAGAACCCCATTGAAACAAAAATTGCAGAGACTCGAGAAAACCAAACACCCAAAAAGAAACCAAGAGCCAAATCTTATGTGAATTCATACAAAGAACATACCCATAATCTAGAACCAACAAACAGAGATTCCAGAGAACCATGCAAAGGCTCATTGTAATTCTTACCAGACAAATGCTTAATGAATCAACCTTGCTCCCAACTGCATTGTTGCCTTCTCCCTTGTGAAAAACCATTATCCCACCTTTGCATTGATAATTTGCATCGGGCAGTTCAAGTGTCAAGCCTACCATAAGATCAAGCATGCATGAGGGGGGTGCACTAGTCATGTCGTGTTTATGTGCCTCATGTTGGGTCTAATGACTGTGGAGGTATGTCATATATTTCTTTAAAACAATGGTACGAGCCTTCATGTGCATGGTGTAAGGTCATGGTTATATGGCTTGGTTAATTAAATCTTCATTAATCCTTAACACTTCCATTTTCAATGAAGTGGTCTAGCAAATCTATTTCATAGTTGTGCTCCCTTAATATTTAAAAAAATGAGATCTTTTAAAAAGAACAAACCTACTTTTGAGATCGAGAAAGGAAAGTTGTTATCCTGTTGTCAGATGGGATAGATTTCAAGATCATTGATTTAATGATTGTGCTAGAATCACCTATCACAATCAAATAGTTCATTCTAGAATCGTTAGCTAAAAGAAAGCCTTGAAAGAGAGCATACGCCTTGGCTTGGTTATTAGTGGAGTTTTCAAGTCCCCAAGCATAAGTTGTTTCCCGTTTTCGTTCGAGATCAAGGAAAATCCCCTGCACCCACCACCCTTGTATACATAATACCATATAACTAGAGATATATTAATAAGATATGCATATTTTCCAATGAAACATTAAAAATAATAGTATATTGTGTTGAAACTACAAGAAGTAAAACATATCCATGCTTATAATTTAAAACCCTTGCTTATTAGTTCACGAAATAAAAATTCAATGGTGTAATTGTTATTTCCCTATGAAACATATAGGAAATGATTTTGTTGCTAAATATGTTTGTACAATAAGTATTTTTTTTAATCCAAGGTATATTAAAGGTTTTGGGTTTCATTTTGTTGATGTGATTACAATCTCAAGGATGAATGTAGCATCCCCAACATCCAACTAGGCTATGCTACATAAAATTTTCAAACTGTGTACAAAATTAAAACATATACACACATAAACTCTTGTAGAACTTTATATATAAAACTTAAAACGGACAAATACATTCTACAAATGCACAGATTCATACATAATAATAATAAAAATACACATCCAGCGCACACATGAATAACCCATAAAAATAAACGCATACATAATAATGCATCATGTAATTTAACACAAAATGAACACTTATCTTGGTAAAAATATCACCAATTGTGTGCAAACCTTCCACGTTCCTCCCAGACTTAGACCACACTGCTCAAAACTCTCAGTCGTGGGTCACCCCCAAGCTGGGACTAAAATCCACCCAGGTAAAGGGATTCCTAACCAGGATGATGTATCTCATACAACATGAAAAACTCTGTCACAGGTGCCAACTCAAACTAACATCCTGCAGTCCCTCATTCCCCACATGTCTGTCCCACCCTAGGAAGTGTGCCCTTTCTCTGCTCAACAGTCCTTCTTCTACGCCACTTCCTTTCTGGGGCTTCAGGAACAGGTCGGACAAGAAGTCTTGGAGCTCTGTAGCTACAGTTTGGCACCTTCGGGAAATCAATTCCCAACAATTCTCTCACCTAGAGAGAATTTCTCACGGGCCTGACAACCCGCTTCTTCAGTCCAACTCCTAAGCTAACCAAGTACATGTATGGGTATGGTATTTGTTTAGGTATGGTACAGGTACAATGATAGTAACAGAAAGGTACGGATGATAGATGAATGAGTGAGTGAATGATGATGGAATGATTGGGGAAATGAACTAAGTCAAAACTATATGTATGCATGTTCCCAACTTGAGACTTGTCATGTTGAGAACTACTTTGGCCCTCTTGTCCCCATCCTTAGAACTTAGGATAAACTAATTATCCATACTTCATACTTTAAGGAATATAAATATAATATTCCTTTTTGGCTTAAGCTCCCTAGCTTAGCCCCCTATCCTTAACTTTTATCCCCCCCTTTCCCTAACTAGTGGAGTTTAATCTCCCATACTCTTTTATCGTGGTTGGTCTACATGCAATGATGTATTATATTAATCATAAGACATATACAAAAATAGGCTCTCCATCCTAATTCAACACATAAGCCTCCTAGCTTATAATAACTGGCTCACCAGCCTATAAAACACAACATATACACAAAAGGCTCTCTGGCCTCAAAATCGCGCGCACTTAAGTTTGTTGCGCGTGGTATCCTGGAATGTGCACACTTCATCATTTTAGTGCGTAGTAAATGTGCGCGCTATACCATGGAAGGTGCATGCAAAATGATATCAACAACTCACCAGCTCAAGTATACTTGTATTTACATTTACAGTTGGGGTTCGACCTAGGGGTATTACATTCCCCTCCCCTTATTTATGCACTGTCCTCAGTGAAATATATACACATATACAACCAAAATTTCAAAAATCCTCAAAACGATGTGGGTATTCTGCCCACATAGCATTCTCATGCTCCCAAGTTGCATCCTTAGGACCGTACTAGGTCCATTGGAACTTTACAAGCTCTACGGCTTGATTCCAGAGCTGTTTGATTTTTCAGTCCAAAATGCTTACCGGATGCACTTGGAAAGCGTCTTCTTACTCCACTTGAATCACATTCCAATCAATAACATGATTAGCATCATGTATATATTTCTTAAGTAATGATACATGGAATACATTCTGAATAGACATTCATGCAAGTAAGGCAAGCATGTATGCTACATGCCCAATCCTCTCTAGGATTTCAAACGACCCACAATAGCGAGCTGCCAACTTTGAACAATTTCCCAACTTCAGGGAACTTATGTTGGCCTTTAATTTCAAGAATACATGGTCACCCACTTTAAATTCCCTGTGAGTTCTACCCTTATCAACATAGCTTTTCTGCTTGTCTTGGGCCTGTTTTATTTTCAACATTTTCTCTTCCATTTCCCTAAGTAATTTTGGCCCAAATACTGCTCTATTTGTTGGGTTGTCCCAGCTTACCGGTGTGTTTCACCTTCTGTCATAAAGTGCCTCAAATGGGCTCATCTTTAGAGATGCTCGGTACCCATTGTTATAAGAAAACTTTGCTAAGTGTAGCTAGTCTTCCCATTTTTATGGTTTATCCATCACATATATCCTCAACATATCCTCAATCACTTGATTCACCCTCTCTGTTTGTCCATCTGATTCTGGATGATAAGTTGTGCTAAAATTCAAATTTGTTCCAAATCCATTAAATAATCCCTTCCAAAAATTTGAGGTAAAATTTGGATCTCTATCAAACACAATTGTCTTGGGTATACCATGTAATTGAGCAATTTCTCTCATATAAACATCAACAATGTTGGTTGCCTTGTGAGTGAGCTTTACTGGAATAAAATGGGTAGTTTTAGCAAGCTTATCCACCACTACCATAATAGAATCATGCCGCTTGTTTGTTCTGGGCAATTTGGTGATGAAATCCATTGTTACAACTTCCCATTTCCACTCAAGAATGGGTAATGGTTGCAGCAACCCAACTGGGTGTCTATGCTCAGCCTTTACCTTTTGACACTCCAAACATTTGGCAATAAAATCAACAATTTCTTTCTTCATTCCTCGCCAATAATATTGTCTCTTGACAGCTGCAATAGTTTTGTGATAACCTGGGTGCCCAGCATAAGGTATATTATTCATTTCTCTCAATATCAGGTTTTTTAATTACTGGGAATTCAGTACATAAATTTTTCCCCTGTATATGAGAATTTCATCATTTTCTAGCTTATAGTCTTCAATTTTCTGCTGCAAAATACCTTGTTGTAATTTTGCCACCAATTCCTTGTATTGCAATATGATTTTGTAGCCTCCAAGATTCTTTCTTTCAAATCTGATTGGTACATGCTTATGGTTGTAGCATGCAACTCATGCACCCTTCTGCTAAGTGCATCAACCACCTTGCTCTCTTTCCCTTTGATATGCTTTATATCAAAGTCATATTCACTGAGAAATTATAACCACCTACTTTGCCTAGCATTTAGAGTTGGATGATCAAATAAATATTTCAAACCATTATGGTCTGTCCTCAGCTTGAACCTTTTCCCCATGAGGTAGTGCCTCCACTTCCTCAAGGCATGCATTATGGCTACCAACTCCAAATCATGAGTGGCATAGAGCCTTTCATGCTCCTTCAACTTCCTTGATTCATAACATACAACAAACCCATTTTGACTTAGGACTCCACCAAGTCCTTCTTTACATGCATCTGTGCATACAATGAAGTCTTCATTTGGATCTGTAATCCTTAAAATGGGAGCACTAGTTAATAATTGCTTCAATTGTTGGAAACTATTTTCACAATCCAATGTCCACTGCAACTTCACACTTTTCTTTTGAAAGGAAGTGATTGGGTGTGTAATCTTTGAAAATCCTTCAATAAATCTCCTATAGTACCCTGCAAGGCCCATGAATGATATGACCTCTGTCACATTCTTTGGCGCTGACCATCCTCTAATGGCTTTTATTTTCTCAGGATCCACTGCTATCCCTTCCTCTGAAATGATATGTCCCAAATAATGAATTTTCTTCTAATAAAATGAGCACTTCCTCAATTTGGCATACAAATGATGCTCCCTTAATACTTGTCATACAATCCTCAAGTGTTGTTCATGCTCTTTCTCCGATTTTTAATATATAATAATGTCATCTAAAAATACAATGACAAAACTTATCTAAGTATTCTCTGAAAATACCATTCATTAAACACATGAAGATAGTTGGTGCATTTGATAACTCAAATGGAACCACTATGAACTCATAATGACCTTACCTTGTTCTGAAAGAAGTCCTATTGATGTCTTCTTATTTAATTCTTACTTTATGATATCCTGACCTAAGATCAATCTTGGAGAATATTTTTCCATCTTTCAGCTGATCAAAGAGGTCATCGATCTTTGGCAAATGATACTTATTCTTCACAGTCACATTGTTCAATTGCCTAAAGTCAATGCAAATTCTCAATGTCCCATCCTTCTTCTTCACAAATAAAACTGGGGCACCCCAAGGTGACACACTTGGGAGTATATACCCCTTCTTCAGGAGCTCTTCAAGTTGCATTTGTAACTCCTTCAATTCTGATGTACTCATCCTATAGGGAGTCTTGGATACTGGAGATGTTTCATGCATAAAATTTATGGAGAAATCGATGTCTCTTTTAGGAGGTAATCTTTGTATTTCCTTAAACACATCTTCAAACTCTTTTAGGACTACATAATCTTCAATATTTGACACCCTATCTTTAGGTGTTTCTTCCATATGAGCTGCAAATATTTGACATCCTTTTCTGTAACATTTCTTCAGCCACAATGCTGAAATTTCTCTGATGGTTATTTCCCTGGGAATTCCTTGCACTATCCTTAGGTTCCCTTCCTCATCCAAGCAAGTAAATGCCTTGTTATGATAATCTAGATGAGCATGATGTTGGTCCAACCAATCCATCCCAATTAGATAGTCATATGAACCTAAAGGAAATATGTTCAAATATTCCTCAGTGTTTAGTCAATTCATGTCCATAGGACATGACTTAACCATCTCATTAAAGTTTCTTTTGGCCACGGTAGCCAGCTACACCAACCAAGATTTTCCATGCTTGCTTCTTTGAAAATGTAAACTTTCCACCATCTTAGGATCTATATAACTATGACTAGCTCTTGAATAAATTAAAATAGCAATGGTTTGGTTGTTGATCATACCTTCCACTTCAATCATATGTGATTGATACTCTGCTTGCTTGTTCTCCAGGGCTGCATCGATCCTTGGTACATTTTTTCCCATGTCTTCCACTATTTCAGCTTGTTGTACATTGTGAACAATCCTCACATTTTCACCTCTGTGAAGACAATCTCTATACATATGATCTCCTTTACAACCCCAACATTGAATAGGTGGTTGCCTTGGCCTTTGCCTCTGTGTCTCAATCATTCTGGGTTCTCTAGAAGTTGGTTGTCCCTGAGGACTATTTCTGAAGAATGGTGTCTTAGTCCCCTTCTTCCTCTGATCCATCTTGAATTTATTCTTGTCTTCCCAAGCTTTTTGGAAAGTTGGCCTTTCTTTTTGTTGATCATATAGACATTTAGCTCGCCTTATGGTCTCCTCCAATGTTTTGGGATCATCATATTGTATTTTGTCACTGATGAATTATGGAAATCCACTCAAATACCTCTGAATCTTAACCATCTCATCCTTGATGAAAGAAACATACTTTAGCAGTTCTAAAAACCTTCTTTCATATTCATCTATGGTCATACTCCCAAGTTTGAGTTCAAAGAACTCTTTCATTTTCTTTTCATAGTATCTCTTAGTCAAGTATTTCTTGTCGAAATACTTCTTGAATTCCTTCCAAGTAACATTTTTCTCTTTAATGTGATGCACCTGCACAAGCTGATCCCACCACATGGATGCCTTTCCCTTGAGTTGATAGATGATAATTCTTTAGTCTGCATGAGAAGAATAATTATGCAATTGAAAATACTTTCTCATGCCCAACGACCATGTCTCTACATCTTCATCCTTCTTATGCTCACCATCAAATGTAGGAGGTTTGATTTTGTTCATTTCTCCTCGTAGTTCATCCACCCCAGACCTCTTATGCTTCTTGATAAGGTATGGAATTGAGTTGTTGTTTTCTCTCCTATTGGAATACCTTGGGGAGTGAGGGTGATGTCTGCTAACACTACTTGTTCTTCTTTTCTCATCAGGAGACCTGTGAATTCTTGATTTGCTTGAGCCACTCTCCTTATCCAATTTATTTTCTATTCTATTCAAGTTATGCATTAACTTCACGTTGAAGTCCTCTTGTTGCTCCTTGGATTTCATAAGCCTTTCATTATCAGCTTTATGGATTTGGACATCCTTCTGCAAATTTTTAATGGTCTCTATCATATTCATGTTTTCATGTTTTCCTTCTCCATGTCCATTGGAGTTTGTTCCTTCAATACCCATATAGGAACAAACTCCAATGGACATCCACCCCTCTTATCTCATCTTCCTAGATGTAAGACCCCTGTGCATCTTCAATTCCTCTGCACTTTGTGTTGATCCTGATCTGATCTGATTGTTGTTAACTCTGCAAAATGTGCAACCAACAGAACTTTGTTAGGCTAACTGTTTATACAATTTCATGAAAATATGAACCATTCTGGTTCAATAATGCATCATAATTCTTTCTTCTGATTTCCTGAAAATTGAATGCCCAGATCAATTTTATGGGTGACTAATTATATTCTGTTGTCCAAGACCTTTCCAATGGCTGCTTCCATGCTCAATTCTGAGTCTTGAGAAGAAAGTTATGGCCCTTTAAAGTTAGTTGGGTCTTAAAATTTACCCTCCATTGTTTGTCATATAAATTCCTCATAAAAGCTTTGTTTGACTAATGGTTTACACCATTAGAAAGCTCTCTCTGGGATCTTTCATTTGAGATGCAGAGATATAGTGTGCCTTGGTACACTTTGTTCTCGGAGTTTTTGAGTAGCTATAAATACTTTGTTTAGGGCCTCAAAAGCGCGTCGCAAAAAGATGACCTTCAAAAAGAATAAAATGTCACAGAAATTCACTGGTTTTTTGCTGTTGTAGACCATCCAAATGAATTTGTGCACAGAAATTTGAACACATACACCCATATTTAGCATATGCAGCAACACCATAAGGTAGCACATGCTCTGCGCATGTATAACCAATGTGGATCACTTCTTTGTCACGCCAGTAACGAGTGCACACTACTTTTGTGTCGCGCACCAATATCTACCATGCACAATTTTGGTTCATGCACTAATACCTATTGCGTGCAATTCTTGTGTCACATGCTAATATTTCGCTCGCATTGCACTCCATGCGCTACTCCATGCCAAAGTTTAGTATGCTCCCATCACGCACTAGTACTCTGCGCGCACCATTAATTAAACTGTTGCGTGATAGGAATATACATACATTGCACGCGCACCAACAAAATTCCTCTGTGCTCTGCCAATACTGTGCACACCATGCTCACCAATATTATGCGTGCACACACCCAATCTACACCGCGCAACGCCTATTTTATGTGCTCACACCTGCACACCAATATTTTTCGCACATTACCAGTCTCCACCGCGCAACGCCAAATTTAAGTGTGCACACCCACACACCAATATTTTCCATGCATTACCACTCTGCACCGCGCAGCGCCAAATTTAAGTGCGCACACCCGTGCACTAATATTTTCTACGCATTACCATTCTACACTGCGCAATGCCAAATTTAAGTGCGCACACCCGCGCACCAATATTTTCCACGCATTACCACTCTGCACCGTGCAACACCAAATTTTAGCGCGCGCATCCACGCACCCTTATTTTCCACACATCACAAGCTTTTCACTCCGCATAATTCATTTTTAGTGTGCACATTCATTTTTATACGCATCAATTCCTCGTGAATTCCGCCATAGAAATTGGGGCTTTTGCCTAACTTTTTCCCAATTTTCACCGTACACATTCTGAAACTATGAAATTTGTTCAATTTCACCTCAATAACACCAATTCAACCTCTGCAACAACAAATAGTTGTTGGTTGACATTCCTGGAACAATTTTTTCCCAAACTCAATCCACAAATTGAGAATTTTAATCAACTAATCTTGCTCCATCTGTCATGGCTTCCCTGTAACTTCAAATTCGACCAATTCCAGGTATGAATTTTCTAGGACAGATATTAAATTAAGAATATCTCACCACTTGGCCAAATTTCTCAATTTTCCCATGAATTTAACAACAGAAATTGGGGATTTTTCCCAATTCCACGCAATTGATTCTAATTTTGACCATGGACGCTCTGTAACTTGAAATTTGGCCACTTCAAAATCAATTCTCTATGACGTTTCACTTCAATTCAACTTGCTCAGCCCATCCAGACTCAATTTTGAAAATTGGCGCTCCGATACCATATTGTAGCATCCCCAACATCCAACTAGGCTATGCCACATAATATTTTCGAACTGTATACAAAATTAAAACATATACACACAGAAACTCTTGCATAACTTTATATATAAAAATGAAAACATACAAATACATTCTGCAAATGCACATATTCATACAAAATAATAATAAAAATACACATGCAACACACACATGAATAACCCATAAAAATAAATGCATACATAATAATGCATCATGTAATTTAACACAAAATGAATACTTAATATTGGTAAAAATATCACCAACTACATGCAAACCTTCAACGTTCCTCCTAGCCTTATACCACACTGCTCAAAACTATCAGTCGTGGGTCACCCCCGAGCTGGGGCTAAACTCCATTCGGGTAAAGGGATTCCTAACCAGGATGATGTATCTCAGACAACAGGAAAAACTCCGTCACAGGTGCCAACTCAAACTAACATCCTACAATCCCTCATTCCCCACATGCTTGTCCCACCCTAGGAAGTGTGCCCCTTCTCTGCGCAACAGTCCTTCGGTTGCCCCACTTCCTTTCCATGGCTTCAACAATAGGCAAGATAGGAAGTCTCAGAGCTCTGTAGTTGCAGTTTGGCACCTTCGGGAAATCAATTCCCAACAATTCTCTCACCTAGAGAGAATTTCTCATGGGCCTAACAACCCTCTTCTTCAGTTCAACTCCTAAGCTAACTAGGTACATGTACATGTACAAGTATGGTACCGGTTCAGGTACGACACATGTACAATGATAGTAACAAAAATGTACGAAGGACATTTGAATGAGTGAGTGAATGATGATGGAATGATTGGGGAAATGAACTAAGTCCAAACTATATGTATGCATGTTCCCAACTTGACACTTGTCATGTTGAGAACTACTTTGTCCCACTTGTCCCCATCCATAGAACTTAGGATAACATAATTATCCATACTTCATATTTGAAGGAATATTAATATAATATTCCTTTTTGGCTTAAGCTCCCCAGCTTAGCCCCTTATCGTTAACTTTTATCCCTCCCCCCCCCCTTTCCCTAACTAGTGGAGTTAAATCCCCCATACTCTTTTATCGTGTTCGGTCTACATGCACCGATGTATTATATTAATGATAAGACACATACAAAAATAGGCTCACTGGCCTCTAGCATCTAGGCTCTTCGACCTAATTCAACACATAAGCCTCCTAGCTTATAATAACTGGCTCACCAGCCTATAAAACACAACATATACACATAAGGCTCTCTGGCCTCAAAATCACGCGCACTTAAGTTTGCTGCGTGCGGTATCCTGGAATGTGCACACTTCATCATTTTAGTGTGCAATACATGTGCGCACTATACCATGGAAGGTGCATGCAAAATAATATCAACAACTCACCAACTTAAGTACATTTGTATTTACATTTATAGTTGGGGTTCAACGTAGGGGTATTACAATGACATTCGTCCCATGTCTCATTGTGATATAGGGTCTGTTTTGTATGAGTAATGGAGACATAAATGCTGGTAGGTGGAAGCTACAATTTGGTTGCCAGTGTTGACTTGGATGTTTAAAGTCTCTAGATGTTCTTGCAAGTCGCGGTCTTGGAGTTCCATGTCTTATATGTAGCGTGATATTGTGAATCCACCTACTACTTATTTTGTTTCCTTCAATCCTAGGCAATTTCTCATGTCCGACTCAAGAACACTTAGGTGTCGCTCATTTGTGTATTTAAAGTTCATTGATGTTGCGTTGTGGGTGTCATTAATGTCTAAGGTTTAGGGTTTGCTAAGCTATGGGGATTATTATTGATACCCAAAGGTTATAGTGTCGACGCATTCCAAAATGGTGAAAGGATATCTGTGTCTCAGACAAAGCATGGCATTATGAATCTGTCTACTACTTATTTCATTTCCTTCAACCCTAAGTAATTGTTTTTGTCTACCTCAAGAACTCTTAAGTGTTGCTCATTTGTGTATTTAGAGTTCATTACTGTTGTGTAATGGGTGTGATTGATGTTTGAGGTTTGGGATTTATTGAGCTATGGGAATTCTTGTTGATCATACCCAAAGGTTTTATCTTTTTTGCCTTCCAAAATCGTGACAACCCACATGTGAGTACTTAGGATTTTGGGGGGAAGGTTGGAAATCTAACCTATTTCATTTCTTCCTTGAGCTTGTGACAAGCATGAAAACGAGTGAGTTGGGTGGTTTTTAGGTCGACTATTTGCATGATGCTAGGTTCTTGAGAATTATTGTGGTTTTTATGGTGGACAACTTTGTTTTTGGTGTGTGATTTTAAACTAGGGTTCAAATATTCAAACCTGGGTTCTTAAGAATTTTTGCGGTTTCTATTGTGGAAGGATTTTTCATTGTTGCTTTGATTTTCAAACCTAAATGTCATCTTATGTATTCACATAACTTGGGTTTCAACTCACTGAATGGCTTAATACCAAACCAATTAGCTAATTTAAAGTAATTGGAATATTTAGTTCTTCAAGTGAATCGATTTGGTGGAAGCATTCTAGACTTCTTCTCCAACTTTGGACAATTATTGGAGCTTAATCTGGGAGGAAAATTTTTTGAAGGTCAAATCCCATCATCGCTTGGAAAATTAAAAAATCTAGTAGTTTATATGAATCTCAGAAACAACAAACTGAAGGGAGAAATTCCAATTGTGTTAGGGAACCTAAATATGCTTGAGAGCTCTATTCATTTTGTATGTTATGCTTTCTCCATGTAGGTTTGTATTTATGAGTATGAGTAGAATCTCCATATTTTGTTGGTTAAATATTTTTGATTGGAGGATAATTGAATCTTAATTCATTTGCAGACAATTGGTAGTGAATCGACTAATCATGACAGAATTGGAGCACAATGAAGTTCCAGTGAGGGAGATTCAGTTGCAAGAACCAATTAGGGTATAAATGGTATGTAGTTGTTTTTGTTCCATTTCCAAAGCAATAAATTTTGAGAGTTTTTTTCTCTATTAAACTCAAGGAGGATTCTAAGTTCCCATTCCATTAATCTACTTGGATATATTCTAAACTCAAACCTTATTGTTTTAAGTATGTTTTAGTTATGTAGAAGTGAGGATTCATGGGATATTTGTCATCCTTCTAGTATTTTCATTGCCTTCTATTTAAAATTAGTATCCTACCACATAATTCATAGTCGCATGTTCAATGCTACTTTTTATGAACACTAAGCACCAAAAACAATAGATGCTAGAGGTTCTTAGGGAGGGAATTCTCCTTAATGTTGTCAATTTCAATTGTATTTGCACAAAAATTGTGGCTTAACTAAAAGTTAACTAATTTGGATGGTTATGTGGCACGCTAGTCATAATACATATAGGTGTCATCTTGTTCAAACAAAGAATTAATAAGTTCAAGTGAAAGATCCTTTTCTTTTTGTCAAGTATGCAAGTATAGTAGCATGTTCTACCCTGCATGTGTCATGAAAATATTATATGATTAAGGTTATGTGAAAAAAACCATTTATAATTGGTAAAAAGGCTTGGACGTTGTTAGGGTCATATTAAACCTAGATTTGTTGAAATCTTATGAAGGAGAAAATATTCATTACATGAGAATTAACCACCATTAAAAAAACAATATTGTGTTATTTTAGGTTTGTAATTGTTAAACATATTGATTGTTTCCCTCTATGCTTGAAGTTATGTTCTTTAGATTTAAATTTGCAATTGTACCCATTTTCATCCACCCAATCAACTCTAAACCCTTTCTTGTAGGGCATATGAAGGAGGCATATGAGATCTTTGTTAAACTCATTTACAAAAAGGCTTCTGAGTGCCCATTCCATATTGGATATAGTCTAAAGTCAATGCTTAATGTTTAAATTTTTTCTAGTTATATAGGAGTGAAGATTCATGTGATGTCTCTCATTATGTTATATACATTATTTTTCATTGAAAGGGCCAAGTAGAGATCATCCTTTTAGTATTTTCACTGTATTTTATTTTAAATTAACAACCTATCACATAATTGATACTGTCTCGGGTTCAACAAAGAATCGATAACTTCAACTAAAATTTCCTTTTCATTTTGTCAACTATGCAAGTAGACTAGAATGTTCTAACATGCATGTGTCATTGAAACAATACTTGATTAGGGTTATGCCAAAAAAGTAATTTATAAATAGTAAAAGGGCTCGGATCTTGTCAAGCTCATATGAATCCTAGAGGTTATTTGCTAAAAGCATGTGAAGGAGAAGATATTCATTACATGAGAATTAACCACCATCAAATAAACAATACTATATTATTTTAGGTCAATGATTGTTCAACAAATTTATTATTTGCCTCTCTACTCGACTTCTTCATATTAAAATTAGTAATGGTACCCATTTTCATCCACCTAATAGGTTCCCATGTCTTTCTTATAGGACATATGAAGGAAAAATTGCATTTTTTTGCTTCCATTGCATTCTATTTTTTATTTTTCTAATTTTCCCATTCCATGCTTGTAGGAAGTAACTCATAAAAGGGCCAAGGTCAAAGTGGAAGCTTTCGTGATAAGTGTTAGAACGTTAATGACACTTTCCTTAGTTCTTCTTTGTACTATGGAGGCTTGATCTATGATGTGATCCTTCACCTACAAAATTATAAAATCTACTTGGGTGGGTACTAGTTTGATACACTTGTTTTAAAAGACAACTAAGTTATAATGTAGTGATTTGTGTTAAAAAAAAAGAAGTTCTAGTGCATTTCTTTGTGTCTTATTGATATCAGCTTCAAATTTTTTTATGTTTGTAAAATTTTAAAGAATAGATGAAAAACGATAATACAGAGGATGACACAAACTCATCCAATATGGGTGCTTCAAGAGGAATTTGGTTGCAAGGTATTACTTGACATTTAGGTTAAATGGTGACATTTTGTGGAACATAGCTCATATGGATTCTCTTCTAACTCTAACTCTAGTATTAACTGCCACACGGTCCTTACCAATAATTATAAACTACCAAGGTTACCTACCATTTTGACATATTCTTAGTATGACTATATAAAGATGGGATTAAAGTATTGGCAAGTGTCAATGGTTTAGTATTCAGTCGTCACACCAAATTCTTAAAATTTATATTTGACAGTTCTAGCAATTTCAAACAAATAAAAGCAGTCTTTATATCAAATTCATTAAGTAAACATTTGAGAGAGCTAGCAATTGCACAATGTGTTTCAGAGGAGTCCAATATGAGTATGAGTAAAACTTAATCCCTCATAGAAAATAAGCCACAAATTGAACAACATATGAATGAGAGTGGTTACTAGTCATTATAACTATTTTAACTTAAATTTTTTTGGTGATGTTAAGATTAGCTCAAATCCTTGAGAAGAAATTGGTTTATTATTGACATATAGAACACACCATGACCCTATAGCATGTTTTTCCATGGCAAGTACAAGGTGAGATAAAAACACTACCGATATCATATGTGATGTATATTTTGAGCATTCTTATACATGCTAACATGGACATATCACAACTCCAAATCTATTGTAGAGTTAATTGAATTTACTTTTAACATACTATTATATTACATTGTGTTTTTATCTATGCACTAACAAGAACAAAATTATGATGCATGATATTTACAATTCAAAAATGAAAACATGAAAAAAAAAAAATCATGGTCTTGAAATCTCATATAATTAAATTACACAGAAAAAATGAAGATGTATCATTTATAATCTTTATATGAAATTGTTTAACAAATTAGTCATTCATGCCTCTAGAAATCAAGCATAAACATGAACACTCAGAAATGAATATACATAAAATTAAAAATATATATATATATATACAAGGAAAATCAAGATTTAATACAAGATTTATAAATAAAAACCAAAAGGTACAAGAAGATATGAAAACACATTGTTCGTTATCTTAAAATCCCTCATCGTAAAGAGTTGTCAAATGTAAAGGTGGTTAATTTCTGAGTAGAAAAATACATATCTAAAGCTTGACTACACAATGCCATATTGTTGGCACATGGGCAGACCCAAGATTCAATGCTACAACAACGCACCAACAAAGTCCTAACTACCAGCCCTTTCAGCAACACCTGCGAAGCAAATGAAGTCTCACCAGAGGTAGAGGTAGGGGTGGTTGCAGGACTCAAGTGTCTGTAACCTTAGCTGGGACACAGATCTGTGATTATAATACTTAATAAAGCACTTAGCACCGTCAGTTCCTCAATATGCAATCAATATCCACTTCGCTGATAAAACAGAGCTTCACAACATTCACACAATCTAATGTATTTAAGCACTTAGCATAGGTAAATAGATCAGATCGAGCAGATCAAGCACTAAGCATAGCCATATAGGTCAGATCTAACATTCTCTCATATAATAAGAACAAAGCATAAGTAGATTTATCTAAATACATCAAAGCACTTATCAAATAACATGTGAACACATCAAGACAAGGCACAAAGAAGAATAACACAGTGTTTACGTGGTTCACCCCCACCCTGGGGATATGTCCACCAACTCTTCTTCTTTATTGTCTTCAGTCAATCAGTTACAAACACAGAGCCTCAAAACCCTTACTCACCATAGGACAAAAGATCTGTGCAGCTCGCTAGATCCTTCTTCCTTGCGTTACAACACTAAGCCTTCCACAATCTGCTACAAGGACCTGCACTTAGCTCTGCAAGTCTCTTACAGTCATGCACAAAGCACTTACAGACTCTACTTGCACTTAGCATACATTTACATCACATAGATGCACCACTACTTCTATCTAGCCTAAGAATCTATTTATATATACAAAATAGGCTTAAACATGGGTAAACCCATGGGCCGATGTCCCATTCCCATTACATATTCCAACATCCCAAAAAGGACCCAAAAAGGGGCTGATATCCTGTGATCTATGCTTCGTATTGCGCTCCTCCTTCGACAGGCTATCAAAGTCCCAAAAAAGGTCAACATGATCAAGAATCTCCCAAAACTTGGTCAAGGGACAACATGCCCCCAACACTCACCTGTGACTCGTCCCGAGTCACTCTGGTCTGATCATTTCTTCTTTGAACGCCTCAAGTTTGGCTCGAGATGCTTCGACCTGCTACTTTGCTACGGATTATTGCTTGACGAACTCCTAGATCACTGCATCATTCACTAGCCCTTCTAGGCGTTGTTCTGCTATAATGACAACCTGTTCTAGCTATGCTCCTCGAATTACAACCTCCATGAACAATTGGCATGCCTTATCTTGCACAGGTTGGAGCCGTTGAATTATCTCCATAACTTTTCTCTGGATCATATGGACTTGCTTTTGGGCGATGCGTTGCTCTTGAGATCTCTTCATTCTGTCTACAATTGACAGGGCCTTTAGTTGCGCCTATAGTGTGTCTGCGTGCTTCTTCGCTTCATGGAGTTGTGACTCCAGTGCCTGCAATTCCGAGTTCTTAGCGAGATTCTCATACGTTTGGGCATTGTGATTACTCAGCTGCTTTCACTCCAGAGCAAGAGCTTTTATTCTGTCAACTGCACTGTGGGCAGTTGCTTCCCTTAGGTCTCTTACGTCTTGCGGGGTCTCGGGCATTGCGCGTAGCTCCAAATCTGCTATGTGTTGTTGTAGTTGCTGAATCACTTCTTCAAGTTGTGCCACCTATTGTGGGACTCTCTCTTCGGCCTTTACTTCTACAACTCTCATAGAGCGAAGTGCTTTGTTGACCCTTTCCTTTACTTCGAGTTGGTCTGCGAGTAACTGTTCCTTGCTTTGCTGCAGCTGTGCTCTTTCTTCATCCCACTTCGCTTGGAGAGAAATATTTTCCCATTCTGCAGCACTACATTTCTCTAGAAGGTCTTCTTGTACTTGTGCTAAAGCCTGGGTGGCTTGAGTTGTTTCCTCATGTGTTTGTCAAAGGTGAGAATTGCATGTAACAACAATTCGGTGGAGTTGATTTGACTCATCTCCTAGTTCTGGTGTTTCCAATGGCAGAGGCGCAGTGGAAACTGTGCGGCTGGACTGTAGTGCCTGCTGCACCCCTTGAAGTACAACCTTAATTCGATTTTATATCTCCTCTTGCTGAGCCTCTTGCTTTTCTCCTATATCCAATGAAGCATCGTTTAGGGCTGATACAATGAAATCAAAGTCATTTGAGGTGAGGGTAGTCTGCATTTTAGTCATAGAGGCTTTCGATTTCTTCCACGAAGAAGGCTTCGGGGGGGAAACATTCCTTTTCTTCGATGGATCCTCCTCGTCTCTAGGCGGTGTAACCCCACTGTTTTAGCAGATATCAAAAATTTCCGATATTACTTAGGCACTTTCGCCCAAATTTAACAACAGGTGCCAAGCTCTCAAGTTTATGGTTGCTAAATCTAGAGAAAAATGAATTGAACGGTACATTTCCGACATCGCTAGGAAATTTCTCTCAGCTTTTGAAGATTTCACTATCTAGTAATGTCTTAACGAGAGGCATACCTCGGGAATTTGGCAAGCTGCGACATCCAGAGAGACTTTATCTTGCTCAGAATCATTTGGTTAGTGCCGACTCCACTCCCATATTTGGAGCACTTTCTAACTGCACTAGTCTGCAAAAACTCTCTCTTCAGAACAATGATCTTAAGGGCGACTTACCTGGAAGCATAGGCCATCTTTTTCAAACTTTGTTTTATCTCTCTTTGACTGAGAATCGTTTCACTGGTAGTATACCCCAGGAGATGAGCAACCTCACTGGATTGATCACGTTATATCTAGGTCACAATTTGCTCTCTGGAAGCCTACCTTCTGCACTAGGAGGGATGTCCTCTCTTCAGCTGCTGCAACTCTCCGAGAACAACTTGGAAGCTAAGAAGATTACATCTCAGCTATAACAAATTCAATGGTAATATACCGGACAACATCGGGAGATGTTCCAGTCTCGAGCTTTTGAATCTCAGTCACAACCAACTAACCGACGTGATGCCATTGCAAGTGGTTAGCCTTCATAACCTACAGTTCTACATTAATGTCTCACATAATGCACTCACAGGAAGGATGCCTGCCGAACTGGGAGGAATGCAAATGGTTCTAGCAATTGATCTCTCTGCCAATAATTTTTCGGGGAGCATACCCAGCCAATTAGTGAATAGCGTTGGACTTGACTACCTTAATCTTTCTTACAATTCACTAGAAGGCACAATTCCAACATCAATCGGTCAAATCGCAGACCTTCAAGATATGGATTTCTCTTTCAATAAGCTTTTCGGTCCCCTGCCTCGCTCTATAGAGAAATTAAGGAAGCTTAGGCACTTAAACATGTCATATAATAACTTCACAGGAGAAATACCATGCTCTGGAGCTTTCAGAAAACTGAACTTTACATCATTCTTAGGAAACACTGCTCTCTGTGGCAAGTGGATAGAGTTGCCCCCCTGGTGAATTGAAGACAAAAGACCATCATGATTCCAAAAGAAGGATAGTTATCTTGGCGACTTCGATTGGGCTAGGTTTGCTATCTGTATCTTGTCTAGTTTTAAGAGTTTTAATATGTTTTTGCAGAAGAAAGTCTGCATTGTCAGAAACTGTTGCAACAAGATTAGGGACGATGCTCAAGAGCCGACTCCGGGAGACGAAGATTGTAAGTGAGGAAGAGGTTAATAGAGAAACTAATGGCCTCGGCCCAGATAACCTAGTGGGACGCGACAGGCATGGGTCCGTGTATAAATGCATATTAGACGATGGCACAATAGTTGTTGTCAAAGTTATACACTCTGCCACATCAAGAGGTGCATACAAGAGACTGATAAAAGAATTCAGGACATTGGGTAGAGTCCAACATCAGAATCTGGTGAGAATAGTGGGCGTCAGCTCAAGTTTGCAGGTCAAATTTTTGGTTATGGAGTTCATGTCTCAGGGAAGCCTTGATATGCATTTGCATTGCAGTGAAAATAACTCCAAGTTGGGTCTGAAAAGATGGCTGAGCATTCTCAAGGAGGTGGCCCATGGAATGGCATATCTTCACCATCACTGCTCTCCGGCCATTGTTCATGGCGATCTGAAACCTTCCAATGTTTTATTGGATGAGCTGATGAGGTCCTATGTTGGAAATTTTGGTATTTCATGTCTGATGATCTTGGCAGTAGCGCAAGATGATTAGGACTAGAGATTTTGACACAAGCATTGCAGCATTTTCGCTGCCCAGATGAGCTGCGAGGTTCCCATACACTGTTGCATAGTTCTCGATTTTCTTGTTCAAGGAA
>JASDQU010100269.1:599045-616439 GCA_032191745.1 Picea mariana | reverse complement strand
GAGCATCTAGCAGTCGCAGATTTCCAGAAGACAAACCGTTTCATATTCCTCGGAACACAAAGAGATTTATTTTAGATTTTTCTTTTAAAAGACTGATGGATGTAACAACACAAGAGGGGGCGAGCTGGGAAAAACCTCTTGTGAAGAGGGCTTCCTTTGTATTCTGAGTTATGTTGTAAGCCAAGAATGCAGTAATACAGAAGACGTATTTACTTGAGACTGTGAGATTCATCACGGTCGATTCTTTTAGTATGTTTTCCCTGTTGTCATTATCATATTGTCTATCTCTTCCTCTTTCAGTTGTGTTAAATTTGTTTGGAATTCATTTTATATGCTCCTTACCCACAGTTGATATATATGTGTTACGTTTACATGGTGATTGGTCAGAATTCATTCAAGATAAGCGCTCTGCATCTAGTTATCATCCTTTGTTTGTTTTCCTCTAAAAGTTATCGTAGTGAAAATTCCTCCTTGATAGATGCTTTCACTGTGATGGCCTTTCCTTTTCTTTTTCTGCTACCGCATCATGATTATCAATCGTTGAAAGATAGACTTACTTTGCCTCATTTTCCGCAAGATATATGATCATTGCTATTATCTCCTTTCTTCGGTTTTCACTTGACTCCATTCCCAATGGATTGTTTCCCTGGTCCAACCCCCAAACTCTAAAAATCCAAAACTATCATTTACCCATAAATCTGCCCACCATTTCATGCTTAATGAAGATCATATTGTGACATTGTTCGAGAGATCCCTCTTGGGTTGGGGGGGGGCAGCTTCCAATCCAAAGTGGTTCGAGGTTGCCTCGGGATTGGTTTGCATGCAACCCAAATTCAGTTCCGAGTGACAACACCCACCTTTCTTCTGTTCAACTTTTGCGCCATATATCTCTCTGTCATCTCCTCCTTACTCAGGTGAGATGGAAGCAGTCTTCGCTGAGGTACTACTTACGTCTTGGGATTCTTCATTTTTCTTTGTCTTGTTGGGTCTATGTGTATCATGCACTCCTTATGGACTGTCAATGTTGGACTTCTCTGCAGGATCTACTGGAATGAGGAGGTCTGCCAACCAGTCTCTAGTAATCTCTTCTAATTCCTCCTCTGTCAGCTTGTAGTAAGATTGAAGTTGTTTCTTGTGCTCATCAGCACACGCTATAATATAAATGAAATGGCGGTCCATGCTGAATTTCATTAAAGGCCAAAACCTATGGAGAGTATTTGGCGTGATGCGAGGCTCAGACTGGATGGATGTCTTCAGCTGGTTGTAATAGGTATGGAACATGGCATTTGGCTGCCATTTCTTGTTCATGTCACTGGAATACCACAGTGTACTGAACTTCGCGGCTAGAGGTTCAAAGGGCTCGATATTCGGGAAGGTCACACCTTCCGACATCTCCCACGCAATGAAAGAGATCAGGATTAGAAGCCAGCTGAAGTGGAACTCATATCCTTGATCTTTCACTTCCCTGCAGTCCAATTCCAACTGGTTCACCAGGTACTTCACCCAATTCATTTGTAGGCCCTCCGCACACTTCCCTACGAGGTCGACTACAAAACCAGTCACTTGGGTGGGTCAGTTCTTGCGGAGTAACTTTCCTGCGATCAATTAACAGGCTAGGCGCACTGTGCCGCTTTGGATAGAGGCTACCTTGTAGCCTCACGTTCCCTTCTCAACATCACCGTAAGTGTCCTTGATCATCTGTGCGAGAGCGTGGTCCATGGATTTTCCAGGGTAGAAATCTTGTGGGTTGGGTCCTTGCATACTAAGCCTGGTGATCCGATTTATCAACGTCGGATCCACTATTATGCGACGGTTTAACCATAGATAACCTCCATGGTAAAAATATAGCAACAATTTGACACATTCATTAACCTTCTGGTGTCGTCCGAAGTGCGAAATCTTCATAACGTTCAGCAGGGTGGACTGTGCGAGGTTATGGGTCTATGATTGAGGGACGATCTTTGAATTCTTCCCCTTTATTATGGTCAGGTACTTATGCGGGGCGAGCATGTTGTAGACCTTCCTGTCACCAAGGTTGAAGTCGCTAAAATTCAACGCTGCAATCTTTTCTTGGTTTGCGTGAAATGCGCGTATCCCTTTTGGGAGGTACACAGTGACCAAAGCGTACTCAAATTCTCTGGGCACACTGTCTCGATTGATTGCGCCGCTCAGAGGTGGTAGATAGGCAGGTAAAATGCTCCGAATCAACTTAGCATTCGTAAGATCGTCTCTGTGCTTGGTTCGCTTTTCATCGGCTGGCCGGGATGGTCCAGATCGAGCAGTTGACAGAGAGGCTGGTAGTCCTCTAGTGGATGATGCTTGTACACCTGTGGATAATCCTCTCTCTGACATGACTCTTTTAGTCATCAGGTCGATCAAAACTTCTTCAACAGATTTCTCTGTGATGCTCAATTCTTCCGACATACGTACTCGGGGTGAACAATTGTGGGTTCGGGGAACAACTTAGACACAATACTAAGATAGAGAGAAAGAGTGTGATGATCACTGTATAAAATCGACTTAGTCTGTGGGCTTAAATTCTCAATTGGCAAAAGTGTTCTCGGTGCGTGGCGCGGCGGGATAAATAGGGAACTTAACAACAGTTCGCTTGCAATGGGTATGAGCCTCCATTAACTCTTGTTTTGTCTATTATGGTGTGGTCCAATGGTATAATGACAAACCATAATTTCCTTTCTGTCCGTTCGGAGCATTGATCGAACGGTTATAATTTCCCCAACGACTATATTGCTTCGTCATGGCGAAGTGCCATGTGTTGCTGTTTAGATATCCTGACGAAGCTCCCATTTTGCAATTTTTCCATCTGCGAAGTTCCCTCTTGAACCTTCTACAACTTTTTGATCTTATCTCTCTTCTTACTTAGCTTTCTAGCCTTCTTTCCAGTGAGCTTCTTCTTGATAGTTCTTTTTCTATTCTGATTCTTATGTTCTTTGGTCATAGTCACTTTGCGCTATTGAGATTCTTCCCTAGGGTTCCTGGATAATACTCTGTCTTTGTCTGGGATAAGTACTTTAGTCTTTTGTGGATCCTCTAGTGTTCTCTCACCTTCGACATCTGGGTTGCTAGTGTTAAATATGCTCTCATGTTCTTCAATCAAGTGTGCGATCCTTCTGGTCATGAAATATTTTAACTCTTGTTTCTTTTGCTTCAAAACTTTTTCTTCTTCCTTTCATCTAGCTTTCTCTCTATCAATCCAAGGTTTTCCTAGTAACATGGTAAATGGGGCGTTATCTTCAACAAGTTTAATAATCTCAAAATCTTCTTCTGTCGAGGTTCCATTAGCGTTCATAGGTATGGGAGTGAGCTTCCCACATAGGTTTATCATCTTTCCTCTGAATAGTCCTATTCCTCCAAATGAAGGGATCATAGCAGGCTTCTCTATGGTTTCCCAAGTTCTTTCTGTCATGATATTCACCTGTGTTTCTTCATCCAAAATACAGTCAATGTCGAAGTCTCCTATTCTTACTTCAATGCATTCTTTTTCTTTGAAGATCTCTGATAGACTAACATGTCGATGGTCATTCAGGGTTTCATTTATTTGCAACAATACTTTCTCTGATTCTTCCTGGGATTCTGCCATTTTTGGATCTCCCTTAGGGTTTTCTTTATTTAGGTTCATTTCTTCAAGCTTATCAATCATTCTAGGGCAATCCAACACTTCATGGTCCATAGCTTTACAACAAAGACAACCAGGTCTTTTCCCAGGGCATTCCTTAGCAAGATGTTCTGGTCTTCTGCAACTATAACAGAGGGTTAATCCTCTCTTTCTTTTAAATGATCCCTAGCTTCTCCTGTACTGCACACTAGGATCATGGTAGCTAACCTGCAAAAAATTCTTTCTAGGATCCTGCATCCATTTTTTAGTCCAAACATTCTTTCTATGCATACGTATAACATATCTTTCACTATTCT
The DNA here is from genome assembly GCA_032191745.1 of Picea mariana. Lineage (NCBI taxonomy): Eukaryota > Viridiplantae > Streptophyta > Pinopsida > Pinales > Pinaceae > Picea > Picea mariana. Next base: position 612,509 of record JASDQU010100269.1, on the reverse strand, counting down.
TATAAGATCTACTCATATCAAGCCTTCTTTCATCTATTAGTGCCCTAGTTTTTAAGCTAGGACAGAACCTATCAAACATACCTAGATCCATACTTTAGAAACAAAAATTTCCACTTATCTTACTTCTACAGAGCACAAAGCTTCTAGATCGAAAACTTTTAACTATTCTTACCTTTTATCAGAGCATAGAGCTTGCAGATCTTACCTCTTTTAATCAGAAATCCTTACTTTTTCCTTTCTTAGAGTACAAAGCTTTCATATCTTGCTTCTTTCCTTCAGATATGACCTCCTTTCTTCAGATCGACTTCTTTCTTCAAATCGAGCTTCTTTATTTAGCACAGAGCTTTATAAATCGAGCAGGATACTGCGCACTAGGGCACAGATCTATGCACAGAGCTTTCACAATCTCAGGTCGAATCTTTGCACAAAGCTTCTTCTTTCTCAGTTCCCAACAATCACAGTTTCAGTCCCAGCAACGGAACCATTTGTTGGCATAGGGGAAGACCCAGGGTTCAACATTACAACAACGCACCAACAAAGCCCTAACTACCGACCCTTTCAGCAACACCTACGAAGCAGATGAAGTCTCACCTGAGGTAGAGGCAGGGGTGGTTGCAGGACTCAAGTGTCTGCAACCTTAGCTAGGACACAGATATGTAATTATAATACTTAATAAAGCACTTAGCACCATTAGTTGCTCAATATGAAATCAATATCCACTTCGCTAATAAAACATATCTTTGCAACATTCACACTAATCTAATGTATTTAAGCACTTAGCATAGGTAAATAGATCAGATCGAGCAGATCAAGCACTAATCATAGCCATATAGATCTAACATTCTCTCATATAATAACACAAAGCATAAGTAGATCTATCTAAATACATCAAAGCACTTATCAAATGACATGTGAACACATCAAGACAAGGCACAAAGCAACATAACATAGTGTTTACGTGGTTCACCCCCACCTTGGCGCTACGTCCACCAACTCTTCTTCTTTATTGTCTTCAGTCAATCGGTTACAAGCACAGAGCCTCAAAACCCTTACTCCACACAGGACAGAAGACCTATGTAGCTTGCTAGATCCTTCTTCCTTGTGTTACAACACTAAGCCTTCCACAATCTGCTACAAGGACCTGCACTTAGCTCTGCAAGTCTCTTACAGTCATGCACAAAGAACTTACAGACTCTACTTGCACTTAGAATACATTTACATAACATAGATGCACCACTACTTCTCTCTAGCCTAAGCATATATTTATATATACAAAATAGGCCTAAACATGGGTAAACCCATGGGCCGATGTCCCATTCTCGTTAAATATTCCTGCATCCCAAAAAGGGGCCGAGATACCGTGATCTCCGCTTCGTCTTGCACTCCTCCTTCGATAGACTATCGAAGTCCCAAAATAGGTCAACATGATCAAGAATCTCCCAAAACTTGGTCAAGGGCCAACTCATACAATGAATGAATAAATAAAGGGGGATTTCTCCTCCTAAATTATGACCCTTTATCCACAATTGATACATCCTTCTCAAGTTCTCAGGTTCATGTGGGATTACCCCTTGAATCAAAGGGTTGTAGGTTAGTTTTAGGTTTTTCAATGAAGAGAGATATCCAAGGAAGGAAGGAACAATTCCATTCAATATATTAGATTGCAAGAACAATACCTCAAGCTTTGACAATCATCCAAATCTAGTAGGGGTACCATTAAATAAATCATTGGATAAGAGGTCCAATTACACCAACTCCTCAAGTTTATATATTTGATGTAAGGTTAATATGGGTGATATAGCTCTCTAAAAAAACATTCATTCCATAAAATTAGGGTGAATGGGAACTAGAATCTCGATTCAGATGAAATGTACAGGATGAGATATCTCCAATAAATCCCCATTCCTGGAAATCATGGTGAATGGGAGGTTGCAATGCAAATTTCATTGGGCGAAAACCATTTTCAATGCTCTTCTCATAAATACAAGTGGCCTAATGGTTTTATACATAATTAATTTTTCATAAATTTGGGCCAACCATAGTAAAGATAATTTTATTTTCATAAATTTGGGGTTAACCATAGTAAAGCACTACTATACAAATAATTAACTTTTCCAAAATTTTGAACCCCCTAATTTATCCCATGGGTGAATTTTTGCCCCTAAAATTTTCCCTTGTCTCATCCTTAAGAAAATAAATCCTTTTATAGGCCACACCAAAAAGGGAGGATAAATTTATAGTAATAAAATCATATATCTTCCACGTAACTATGATATTTGACAATCTAGGGTGTGCATGATCCATATGAAATTTCTTATTGAAGAGTGTCAATTTATCACACTCAAGGCATATTTTTCCATCTACACATATTTTGCTAGAAAAATCATCTTCGAGATTCATTCTACATAATATCATCAAAATAAATTCACAATTTGTAGGATAAGGAGGTCCACCTTGTCAGTGCCTTCTACAAAAATCTATGAATGTGTCCTAATATAACTACAATGGAAAATGGTAATGGAAACAACAAGTGTTGCAAACAATGTTGGGATTGATATACTATAGTTTCAATTTATCAAACATGTTAATCTCTATGTTGACAACACTTCAATTTTTCTCTTGAATTCCTCTAATAGTTCAACTTGTCTCATCTCCATACTAATTGTTACAGTGCTTATCATACACACTTCTAAATAAGAGTTGTCATAGAAAGTGATTTCGATTTGCAAGCATACCATGATACTGGGTTTCCCAAAATTCTACCTTCTTCTCTCTAACCCCTTCTAGAAGTCAGTCTTAGTAGGGCTTCCCAAAAATAAGATCTCAAGAAGAAAATTCATTTTTTTTCATCTATACAAAGCCTAAATTTAGTATTCCTTTGGATTGTTCTTCTTGAAACATGGAGTGATATTGATAATATTGTCACCATTTGACTTCTTGAATTTCTTGATGTGAAAATAATGGTTGTAATTTCCCTATGAGCAACTTGAATATCATGTTTTCTTGATTTCCCAAACAAAGAGAATGATTTCAATATAGTTTTAGATACACTCGTATGTTCCTTTAAGTGTCTAGCATCTAAAAAATCCAACAACATTGTTGTCTCTCTTAATTTCACATGTTTTTCCAACTCAGGTAAGATTTAGTCTTGTGTAATAATTGTTTTTTCTCAAAAAAATTCTTATTCATGTTACCAACATGATTTATTACTGTCCAATTAGGAATTGAGTCCCCAAATTCTTCATTTTTGTTTTAATCTAGATTCTCTAAAAGGTTTCTAGCCCATTTGGATCCACTACAAATTCTAATTATTCTTGAAAGTTGAGAGGGGAAAGGATCGTAACTGGTTAGATTCCATCTATTCATAATGCAACCAATTTTAGACATGCATACATTAAAACATGTGTTAAATTATAATAATAAAAAACTATTTAAATTATAAACTAGAATATAGATTAAGACTATGAGTATAATATCCATTTGGAAAACATTGTTAAAAGTCATCTATATTTTCCTCAATTATATGCCTTGAAGTGTAATATACCCAACTCCCACATTGAGTCCCCTTACGACCAAAATGTCATACGATAGATTTGATACTGCATTGTAACGTACCCAACTCTCTTGCTGGACCACATTACTACAAATTTGAATCAACATAATTATGATACCAATCTTCAATACATGCATGCATCATGTCATACAAACTCATGCAACTAACAACAATTTTAAATTTGTTAAAGAAACTATTAAAACTTATGTAGAAACATTCAATCACATAAAATATAGAGTAAACACATCAGTTACATGCAACATTAAAACAATAATTTAACAATTATGACTATAACACTTATCTCATAACACTATAAGGAAAACATGTTCTAGTAGAGGTTTTTAAAGAGGCTTTTAGAGTTAGAAGATTTGGAAAAAAATTCAAAAACACCTCTGCTACAAACTTCAATATTCATAGTGGAGGTTTCAGCGGAGGTTTCAACGGATGTTCCCGATAACTAAAACAATTTGGGCGGGTAGAGGTTTTAGCAGAGGTTTTTTTTTTTTTCTCTGGTGCTTGTATTGGTAAAACACACCGGTGTTGTATTAAGTAACTGACATTGGTACATACAAAAAAATAAAAATCATCGATGCTCTTATAATTATTATGCAATGATTCCAACTTTTATGTTGTGTGTAACACCAATGTTTTTTAGGTTTATGTATTCACTGGTCCCTATTGTGTTTTTGTATGCAACATCGATGCTCATATAAATATTATGCATTGTGTCGTTCTTTTTGTTTTATGGCACACTGGTGCTCATATAATTTGTATGCACCAGTGCCTGTATTACCATGTGCACTAGAGGGTGGTGAAATTTTGAATATTTGAGGTGAGATATCGACACCATTTTTTGTTACTAAGCACTAGTGCATATATTATATGTAAAGCCCTAGTGCATATAGTATTTGCAAAGAAATTGTGCGTATTGTAATTATGCACACCTTAATATTTTGAAACGATAAATATAATCGTATGTTATGTCATGTAAAGAAACAATGATTTTTCACAACTTTTAACACTAGTGCTTCAATGTAATTAATAGACATCAGTGTGTACAAATCATAAAAATGAATTGTTTTCTATATTATGGCATGCATCGTTTAGTGAGTTCAAAAGAATATAATGCACCAATATGTATATATTTTAATTGATTTTTTTTTTCACAAATTTTCAATTAATCATCTCAAAATCAACTATTTTTTACAATAATGTTGATATATATATATATATATATATATATATATTTCATTTTGATATAATGATTGCATTAATGAGTTATTCAATGGATCACACATTTGTTATTTGTAACAATGTAATTATTTATAACAATGTAAATCATCCATGTATTAATTAATCAACAACACATCTTACAACATTCAACAATGTAATAAAATAAGAAACCCCTTTTATTATATATGAATAAGAGACCCATCGTCATACAAAATGGGACAACATAAAGGTCCACAATAATCAAAATGAAACCAATATGTAATCGTTACACTTATTTGTAATATGCTCTCATGCAATTGGAACAATATGTCGAGTACGTTAAACAAAATCTGTGATTTTCACAGACAAATATTCCAAAACCTACAACTTACAATAACATTCAATTATATTGATTGGCATTCATCACTTGAAATTTTAATCACTCGAGTTCAGTGCATGCCTCATTTCTTCATTACTTGTAGGTGATATTGTGATTTGGTTATTTAACCAAATGTTTTATTGATTAGTTTGTCTTTAATGTTCCACCTCTTCAACTTCCATATACAAACATATAATAAAGTGTTATATATATGATCCAGGTGGATATTGGTGGCCACCCACCTATTCCAACTGGCTCCTTTTGACAGTTTTAGTTCAACACATTCTTTTGTAATTCTTTGTAATTGTGGGGTCTACACTTTCAAGGCTATCTGAAGCCCTACACAGCTTCTAGGGAGAGATTGGTGTCTGCCCACCTAATCCAACTGGCTTATTTTGGAAGTTTTCATGTCAATAAATATTTCTATATTTCCAGGGCCGCTTTGGGGCCCTAAACAATGTTTTTTTGGCTTTCCACAATCAAATTGTAGACAGAGACAAAGTTTGATGACATAATTGTATTTCTTGAAAATACCTTTCCAATGGGATATCGCGCGCCTAAAATGGATGCCGTATGTAAAAGTTATGACCTTGTGAAGTTGATGTACCAACTTACCCATCGAGGCCCACATAAATTTTGGCGTTTCATCTCCTAGGGTTAGGTTTTTGGATGTCTAGGGTTTTGACATTCATGAGTAATGTTAAAAATGCTAATGGAGCCTCATTGTAATCACTCTACTCAGAAGGATGCATGTAGCAACCACATCTCTTCTCAGAGATAGCTACCACCATTCGAGCAAGTTGTTTTCAATTTTGCAGTTTTACAGTTTCATACTATTTTATTTATTCAATAGAAGTTATTGTTCACTAGATATATGTTGTTGTTCTTTGTATCTCTATGTTATTGTATTCAATCTGTTATTTATTTCGTTTCGCTCATAAATCTGGATCAATGGTATCAGAGTAGTCTTCTATTCATTTATTTTTCTTTGTGCATGTCCCCGACAAGATCTGGGTACAAGAAGTTGGGACTCGAACTAGTTGATCCTTTGCAAGATTGGTCGCATCAATACCGACAACAACTCATGGGGGAAGAGAAGAAATATGATGGAGCAGGAGATCCTTTTAAGTCGTTGCTCAAGGAAGCCCTTGCGTGACAAAGGAACGAAATGATGGACAACTTTGCACAGATCCTTTGAAGATTGCCCACAAGAGACACATCTTCATCAAGCGACTATGCAACCCCCTTCAAGGTACAAGTAAATTTTGATATTCCATTATTTGAAGGAATGATAGATGCAGATGCTGTAAAGAAATGGTTGAATCTTCTCGAAGGGTTTTTTTTTGGTCCATAATTTTTCTGATAGGGAAAATATTACTTTTTCACTCCTCAAGGTCGTCCCCCATGTTAAGGACTGGTGGGATACTTTGAGAAAAGGGCCATAGAGGAATCTGCAATATTTGTGGTCGCCCCCACATGGTATTCCTTCAGGGATTCCATTAAAGAACAATACTACCCTATTGGAAGCTACAAAGATTAGCACACAAGATGGACCACCCTACACTAGGAAAGGGACTAGACAGTACCAGATTTTACCAATATTTTCCATACCCTGCACACCAAATTGGGTATCAAAGACATTGCATCATTGGGTACAACTTATAGATATGTTGTCAAGATCGATCATAAATTTAAGCAGAAGAGGCGAGAGTTTGGATCTACAAACTCCTCACAGTGGAAGTAGGGCAAAGTCATCCCTAATCCACAAAACAAGTGTTGGAGTTACTTCACACACACCTAGGCTTTCTTTTTCCCAAGTTTTTTCCTATATTTATTAGTCATTATTCAATCTCCTATATTTTAGGGAGAATATTCCTATATGAGAATATTCTCTTCAGTTCACACTTTAGTTTGATCAGTTGAGTGGATTCTAGATGCCACATTGGTATTATCATCATGCAACATTGGGATTATCACCAACTAATGCAAATTGTCCTTGGGATCATCACCAGACTAGCGCATTACTCATGATTCCCTGATCTCCTCCTCACTTCACTCTGTTTCAGTCAGTTAACTGAACACTGATAGACTAGTTAACTCAGCTAGGTGGAAGTTCACTCCCGTAACTGCCTGAAAGACTAGAATAGGTGGAAGTTTACTCCCGTAACTGCTAGTGTGTGTCCATATCAATCTAGACCACCACTATGGCACATTGGCTTCTCCTCTAGTGCACATTGGTTGAGTTATACATAGTATATCATGTGTAAATTATCATTCATTCATTTGGTTAATGAGAATTCTTCCATTCTTTCTCTCCTGCTTATCTTTTCTTTTATTTTCTCTGCAACTATGTCTGTCAATTCCTAGCTAGATTTATTCTGTGCATGTTCAACACATTTACATGGTATCAGAGCTGACAAACTACTAGGGAAAAAACACACCAAATTATTTTTGCAGGTACTGAAGATTGAAGACAACAAAAAAATGGAATTTCCAAAAGAATTCATTCTTACACCTTACAACTTATTTGCATGGAAGGAGAAGATAATAATGCATTTTTGAAGCAGAGGATTGTATAGGTTGACCATGAACACAGAGGCATAACCAACATTAGCCATATAAAAATCCAAGTATTGAAATCGAATGGATGAAGCGTTCGAAACAATTTGCAGTCTCATTTCTCTTGAACTCCTCTTTCACATATCCTCCTGTAAAACCCCCAATGAAGCCTGGAAAACCATGGAAGGGATTTTTGGAAAATAGGATGAGATGAGGGGACACATGCTCGAGTTCGAATTTCTCACATTGTATCCAAAAACCTTCGACAATATCCAAGATTTCTTTACCAAATATAAGGATTTGCTTTCACAGCTCAAGGCTTGCGGGGTTGATAAATATAAGAAGGAGAAACAAATGTTTCTCACCATTCTCTCCAAACTTGGTCCAGAATACTCAGTGTTTGTATCCACATTTCATTCAGTTAGATTCTCCTCTGGAGCCACCTAGAAGATTCCCTCTCTTGAGTACTTTATCAAGTCTTTGACACAAGGACAGAACAAGCTCATCAACATGGGAAACTCAAAGGCCCAAAGGCACATGCAATTAATGTGAAAGATGGCATCGATCATCAATATAAAAAATCTAAAGATAAAGACAAAAGGAAAGCACATGCAAATCCGAAGAAGGAAGGGTACTCAAAACCCTTCAACGATGCCTCTGGATCCAAAGGTGGAAAGGGAAGAAAAGGGTAGAAATGCACTTACTACCATAAAGGATTCGATCCAAAATCCGCATGTATACAGAAACAAATAGATATAATGACCCAAATACTTCAGCAAAACAACCTTGGATATCGCATCCCTAAGGGTGCCAAGAATAAGAAGAGAAAATATCAGAATCCGAAGAAAGGCAATTCCTGCCATGCTTTGATTGCCATCAACTCCTCTCTCGATGCTTGGATTGTAGATTCAGGTGCATTACACCACATGGATGACAAAAAACAAGTTTTTTATTCATTGGATGCATGCAAAGGTCCTTCTATTATGATGGGGGGAAAATCTACAGCCGAGGTCACTGGCAAAGGAAGAATTGAACTCACAAACATAAGCTTCAAGAATGTGTTGCACGTTCCCAAAATTTGTTTCAATCTTCTCTCCATGTATCAGATGAATAACTATGGCACCAGAAAGAGATTCATATTTACATCTAATGTAGTTGATATATATGACATGCAAACCAATTCCAGGGTTTCTACCAGTGAGGTAAATCATCAATCTAGACTCTACACATTTTCTGAATTTATTGAACCAGATTCTGTGTTACTACTTACTCATGCCGATGAAAGAAGTAGGATATGGCATGAAAGGTTCGGGCATTTAAATTTAAGATATATGCAACAAATTAGCAAACATGGAATGGTTGATGGTCTACCCGACATCCACTTCTCCAAAGGAATTATTGAGGGATGTGTTCTTGGAAAACACCCCCAAGAGAAATTCGACAAAGGAAAGACTCAGAAGGATTCCTCTCTTTTAGATCTGATCCATAGTGACCTCATGGGGCCCATTCTGCATCCAAAAATCAACAAATCAAGGTACGTGCTCATTTTTGTTGATGATTTCTCATGCTTCACATGGATTTTCTTTCTTAGGAAAAAATTAGAGGTCTTTCAACACCTCAAATATTTCAAAGCCCTTGTTGAGACATAATCAGGAAGGAAAATCAAAGTCCTCCTAACAGATAATGGGGGAGATTATGTCAACCATGAGATACAAAATATTTTTCATGAAGTAGAGATTCAGTTGTAACAAGCGGTTCCCTATACTCCACGACAAAATGGAGTTGATGAGCGAAAAAATAGATCTATAAAAGAGATAACATCTTGAACGCTACATGCAAAGTCACTTCCATAAAGATTATGGGCTGAAGCACTTAATTGTGTGACCTACATAAAAAACAAATCTCCCCATAGATTTGTCAAGGATAAGACCCCCTACGAGGCTTGGAGCAGCCTCAAACCGGAAGTGACCCACTTCCACATTTTCGGTTCACGTGCATGGGCCCAGATTCCCTCTAAGAAGAGGAAAGCACTTGATCCACAGAGCACAGAGTGTATATTTGTTGGATACCTCGATGGTGTGAAGGGATACAGACTCATTGATATTTCCTTGGATCGACTCATCATTGAGTGTAGTGTCCAATTTTAAGAAAGTGTCTCATAGGCACCTCAGTATCCTCATGCAGACACCTTTGTTCTTCCACCTATCAGAGATGATGAGCATGCACATGTCGACTCTTCCTCAGATGAGAACTCTGATTTAAGGGATTCAGATGATCCAGATACATAGTTAGTACAATTAGATGCAAATTCAGTGCATGAAGATCCATATGTAGAGCCAGGGCCGAGGCCCAAGTGGGCTCAGATTGCTTTTTAGGGTGTTAGGGATCTTGTTGGTGATCCAGCTGATACTAGGAGGACTCGATCTTATTTTTAGGAGCCTCCTCTTGCACTCATTGCCACTGAACCATTGTCACCCAGGAATATTTTCTTGGTTTAGTCTTCAGATCCACAGTCTTATGGCGAGGGTGCTGGAAATACCTTTTGGGAATCCGCCATGCAGGAGGAGTACAACTCTCTCCTTGAGAAACAGACTTGGGATTTGGTTCCCCTTCCTTTAGGAAGGAAACTTGTTAGATGCAGATGGTTATGCATGACCAAGAGCACAACAGATGGAAAGATTAGCAGATACAAATCTAAGCTTGTTTCCAAAGGCTTTCAGCAGGTGCATGGCATTGGCTATGATGAGACCTTTGCTCCAGTAGAAAATATGGATTCCATATGTTTGGCACTTTCCATTGTAGAAACCAACGGATGGGAAGTCCATTAGATGTATGTGAAGAATGCATTTCTTCACAGTGATCTCTTTGAGGATATCTATATGGAGAAACCCCGAGGATTTATGTAGGATTCATCTTTGGTCTGTCAACTGAAGAAGTCTCTTTATGGCCTTAAGCAGGCTCCGAGGGCATGGTATTCCAAGATGGACTCCTAACTTTTGTCATAGAACTTTGTATGTTGTAAATCAGACCCGAATGTTTGCATGCTTTGGACGACTGATTCACTTCTACTCCTAGTTCTATATCTTAATGATTTGTTGATCACCGGTTGCTCGAATTGAGCGATTGTTGCAATAAAGAGGATTTTTCATGATAGGTTCTTGATGACGGACATGGATCTGCTACACTTCTTCCTTAGACTTGAGATCAGTCAAGATCCATCAGGAATCAAACTGTCTCATGTCAAGTATGCACAAGATCTCCTTGAGAGATTTCACATGACCGATTGTAAGTTTGCCTCGACTCCTTTCCTATCAAGAGTCAGACTTGAGGATGGCGGGGACACTCCACTGGTTTAAAACACACTGTACATAAAACTAGTGGGGAGCTTGTTGTATCTCACACACTCCAGACCATACCTCTCCTATGCAGTTGGAATAGTCTCTAGGTTCATGCAGGAGCTGCATGAGCTACATTGGAAGGCTGCAAAACATATTCTTTGATACGTATAGGGCACCATCACCTTTGGGATTCACTATTCAATAGACTCTACATTGGACCTCATCGAGTTCATCGATTCTAATTAGGATGGCGATAATATTGATTACAAGTCCACATTTGATTTCTCACTCAGTCTTGGTTCCAGGCCTATCTATTGGTCGAGCAAGAAGCAGGCTACTATTTCTCTATCTTCAGCCGAGGTAGAGGACAGAGGGGTAGTTAACATAACCATTCAGGCTATGTGGCTACAACATTTTATCACTAAGTTGGGAATTCAGTTTCATTGGCCAATCGTCATCTGGTGTTACAACCAAATCACTCTGAAGTTCTGCGGAGATCTAGTTCATAGGTAGTGGATGAAGCACATCAAGATCCACATGCACTACGTTCGAGACTTATTACACAAGGGGATCATCGATCTGCAGTTCTATCCTTCAGCGGAACAGAATGTAGACATATTCACCGAGGCCTTCACTAAGAAGAAGTTCCATTCTCTATGCATTCGTCTTGGAGTGAAGGAAACAGTTGCCCAACAACTGTTAGTTCTTCTTTTTACATACATTGTAATTTTAGGGGGGGGGGGTCCCATGAGTTTTTCCCTTTATTTCAGTGTATTTTTTGTATTTGGGTACCTAACATGGCCTCGTTGCCAGGACTGATTCTTTATTTTCACCATAGTGATGTTTAGGGGGGGTGTTGGAGTTGCTTCACACACACCTAATATTTTTTTTTCCTAAGTTTTTTTCTATGTTAATTAGTCATTATTCAGTCTCTTATATTTTAGGGAGAATAATCCTCTAGGAGAATATTCTCTTTAGTTCATACTTCAGTTTGATCAGTTGAGTGGAGTTTAGATGCCACATTGGTATTATCACCATGTAGCATTGGGATCATCACCAGCTAATGCACATTGTCCTTGGGATCATCATCAAACTAGCACATTACTCATGATTCCCTGATCTCCTCCTCACTTCACTATGTTTTAGTCAGTTAACTGAAAACTGATAGACTAGTTAACTTAGCTAGGTGGCAATTCACTCCCGTAACTTCCCAAGAGACCAGAATAGGTGGCAGTTTACTCTCATAACTGCTGGTGTGTGTCCATATCACTCTAGACCACCACTATGACGCATCGACTTCTCCTCCAGTGCGCATTGGTTGAGTTATACAGAGTATATCATGTGTAAATTATCATTCATTCATTTGGTTAATGAGAATTATTCCATTCTTTCTCTCTTGCTTCTCTTTTCTTCTATTTTCTCTGCAAGTATGTATGTCAATTCCCAGCTAGATCTATTTTGTGCAGGTTCAAAACATTTACAAAAAGGGATAGAGAAAAGATGGCCACTCTCAGGACAACCAGTCCAAGCCACAACACAAGAAGGGTAATGAGAAGTTGAAGAAGGACATGGGAAAGTGTTGTGAATACCATAAAATCCCTTGGCAAAACACTGAAGAATGTCGCTCCAAGCAGTCATTGGTGGCCAAGCAGAAAGCTTCCAAGTCAGAGGAAGATTATGAATCTGAATCAAATCTAGAAGGAGGGAAGCGGATTATCGATGCTGAACCTAGCACCACTGTTGCTACCACCATATTCCAGCCAAGCAAACTAGAAGAACCAGAGGAAGGGGAACGCCTCTTTCAATCACAAATGTGGATAAAGGGGGCTCCACTTCATTTCATTTTCGATAACAACAATCAGAAGAACCCGATCTCAACAGAAGTCATCAAGCGGTTGGACCTACCAATGACACCACACCCACAACCCTGCACCATCAACTAGCTTCACCAAGGAAGAGATCTCTGTGTCAAATAACAATGTCGTCTTCCCTATGACATCAAGCCCTTCAAAGACGAGGTATTGTGTGATATTTCTCCCCTTGAAGTTTGTGATGTTCTTTTAGGAAAACCATATTTGTGGAAGTGACATGATGTGTATGAGTCTAGACCCCACAATGTTATTATTACTTTGGGTAGACAATTGTATAGGATACCAAAAATAGCGTTGCCTACTGCTATGCAGGGATGATTTTAGGGGCTAAATTTCGCTCATGGGCTAATTTTCCATGGTTTTTCCAAAAATGAGATTCGTTATTTTAAAAATGATTCGCCCAAATTCTATAGGATAAAATTATTTTACCTTAAAAATTGTCAAAATTTTATAAAAACTATATAAAATCCTTAGAAATTTGAATATTTTTACAAAAATATCGCCAATCATTTATAGTTGGCATATGAAGGATTAGTAATATTCGCCAAGGTT
>JASDQU010100269.1:577862-593232 GCA_032191745.1 Picea mariana | reverse complement strand
TCTGCTTGTCCAGATCTTTCCAACCAAGGTCTTCACGCTCAAAACCGAGCTTAGAACCGACATATATATCTTTTTGAATTTCTTCGGGTGTTCATTAGTTGAGGGCCACGTGGCACCCATGTGGGTCCACCTCACACATGTTATTTCTAAGTTCCTTCCTTCGCGATGGAAGACCATCCACTATCTGATCCCATGAATAGACTTAATCTCTTTCTCATATATCAGTTGTGGAGGAATTCGACGCTTTAGTGCTTCGACGCTTCACGCCTCTTTTTTATCTATGCATGAGACCACCCGAAGTTCCAAACTTTCGAAGTCCCATAAGCTCGCCACGTGGCTCCGGCTTTCGATCCGTTCGGTCTCTCTACCATACTACACCCCAAACCCTCCGGAGTCCCGATGTCCCGGGCTACCGGAGTCTCGGTCACTTCACCAACCCTTTTGGCCAGGCGGGCACGTACCATGAGCTGACACATGGAAGGACCAGGGGTGACACACACCCTCATCGGGGTGACACGTGTCACGTTCCAGTAGGTATATAAGGTATGTGATACACAGGAATTTGGGTAACACATGGCACTTCAAACTAAGGTCCACGTGTCCCTAGGTGACATCACTATGCCACATCACCCTGGATTGACAACCTTCTAACATCCCTCAAATCGCACAGTTGAGATCCAACCACGTAGATCCATAGATATACAACTCTTTTTACTTTGGGAGTTTGACGTTCGGAAGTTTGGCGATGCTGACTCCTCTTTTCTTCCGAAGTTGGTCAGTGTCAGGCTGACCATAGCCTATATCTGGTGGCTAGGAAAGGTCCCAAAGCGTCCTCAAATTGACGGCTCTTATCACTTCGGGCTTCGGCGTTCGGGAGTTTTGCGATGCAAACTCCTCCTTTCTCCCAAAGTTGGTCAACACTAGGCTGACTACATCGTAAATTCGACAACTAGGATAGGACCTGAAGGATCCCTAGATCTACGGTCCAAGTTACTTCGCGAGTTCGACCTTTGGGAGTTTTGGCTCCATTGCCACTCCATTTTCTCGAAGCGGGACTCCACCGAAGCACCCTGTGCGGGTCCCTCCTTTTGGATGATCGGACAGTAGGCGGGGCTCCTAATGATCTCCACCAAATATACGACTCTCCTTCACTTCGTAACTTCGACGTTCGTGGAGTTTGATGCTATAACATCTCCATTCTCCCGAAGTGGAACTTCACTGAAGTACCATATGCGAAACCTTCCACTAGACGATCAGACGGTCAAGAAGGGGCCCCAACGAACTCTCCAAATCAATGACTCACACCCTTTCACGACTCTGACATTCAGGTAATTTTGACAGTTATGAAGTTTGACATCCTAGGGCTTCGAGCTCCCAAAGTTCTGAAGCTGTCAAGAGCTATCTCCTTTCGGACTTAGCGTAGGGTTCTTAAACCCTGGTCATATGGACCCTCTGATGAATCTCGGGCTATAAGATCTACTCTTAGCCGAGATTTGGTTAAGGTCGTGGGCATGAGACTAAGGTCTCTTAGGCTACTGGTTTGAAGGAAGCGCCTTCCTAGCTTGCATAACTTTAAGTTTTGAAACAGGGAGGGGTAATCTTGTGGAATTATCGAGATGGTAGCAATGCCAAGGGGCTTGCTTCGACTCTGGAACTGTGAGGTAACTCCCTGGGGAAAACATCTTTGAGGGTTAGTGTCATTGTGCCACATAATGTAAATATATCAATTGACTAATGCCACATAATAAACAAAGTTAAAGCGATGACACTAAATTGACTTTATAGAGACCCATGGAAATGCTATTAGTACACTAATTAGACCACCATCATTGCTAATAGTATGCTAAATAGACCACTACTAATGTTAATAGATGCCAACAGGAACCTGAAGACACTATAAGGATGCTAATAGGACAATAATGATAATCATAAAGAAGTTAATGGGATGTTGCAAAGGACACTAATGGGAAATCATGTATGCTAAAGGGATGTTAACTATAAAAGGACGTCGTTGGCTAAACATTATACAAAATGACGATTTTTCTTCGGGGACATTTGCTCGAAATCCGACAAGAAATTATTAGATTCGTATATTTGAGTGATTATTTCTGTATAATCTGAGTGCCCCATGGGTTTTTCAGCATGCTGAATCCATTTATGCATTCAGAAATGGATTTTGAACAACAAAAAATAGTGATTCGTGTAAATTTATATCACTAGATTCTAGCAAAAAAAGTCATTTCGTAGAAGAGCTAGACAACGTCTAAAAGGACAAGAGAACTAAGATGCTAAAAGAACAAGGATGCAAAAAGGGACCTTTAAGATTCAAAAGAGATGCACTAAAGGACATCAAAAAATGGGAAGGACACAAGATAGGGCATTATTTAGAAGTAAGAGAAGAAATAGACCTTTCCTTTGCATCCTATTTTGTATGTCAATTTACATTTAAATAAGAAAAGAAAATAACAAAGGAAGACCCTGCATAAATAAAATGCAAAATGCTACTATTGTAGTAATGAACATATTAAAAAAAAAATACAAAAAATAGTAAATGTAATAATAAATAATAATCTAATTTTAAAGTTATCTACTAAAAAGAAACATTGTTCTTAACCATTAAACCCACTCAAACTTTACAATAAAATGATAGAATCATACAAATATTAAACATACAACCACTAAATATAACTCTACATATAACAAAATGTCAATAATTAAATTATATACCAGTAATTATCCATATCTTCCCCTCTTAATACCACATAACACTTCATAAAATTTACTATTAATAATTAAAATATATACCAGTAATCAGCCATATCTTCCCCTCTTAATACCACATAACACTTCATAAAATTTACTATTAATTTTCCATTTCATCTATTTTAATAACAATAGATGCTCACTTTCATCTCTCACTAGATCGCCTGATTGTGTAATGTCTCACTAGAAAATTCATCGGATGATTTTATTTAGTGATTACAACACTTTCTCCTTTGCATTTCATGGCAATTGCACTCTGAAGTTTTGCATCTTTGCATTTCATGGCAATCGCACTTATGCTCTTATTCCGTTTCGTGGACGACTTGTTCCATAAACCTCAATATGTTTGCACATAATTCTCCATTGCGTGCCACTTGTTATCTTCGTCTGTCAAAGAATTTGTCCAGAGTTCAAGACATAATCTAAGCAAAGAAGATCTCAAGATAAAGAGCCATGAATTACCACTCCCAATTGTTTTGGAGGACAACAAATTTGGATCTAATTTCAAAGAATTAGCACTTATACACAGGGATGAACAGGATTTTGGAATCAGTAATACATTGATTATCCTCAAACAGAGACTAGAGGAGGGTTGCCCATGGAGATCAGCCTCACGTACTGGACTGGAATTGAGAAGGGGACAGAACTTGAAATAAAAAGGTAGCTTAAAAACATGCCGCTTTCTTTTCTAATAACGTTTGCTGTGAAGAAATATTATAAATATAAATGAAGTGATGCAGGAATCGAGCCCTGAGAACGACATTTAAAGGCTCTGTCAAGGTAGGTAATGGGCTGTTTTGGCCTTGTCTACGGTGGCAACGCTTTATTTTGTGGTTAGTTTTAGCTAAGAATCCATGGCGGTTTTGTTTCATTCGGTTTGTCTTTTGTCAATTGTTAGGCCATGCCTTGTCTTTACGCTTTTACAGCTAAAAAAATACTTTAAATTTTCTTGAAGACTTTCTAGTTTTATCCCGGAAATTTCCGACAAAAACGTAGTATAATTTTTTTCTTAAAGCTTTATAGACCGTCACGCCATGTTGAATCTTATAATTTTTGCCGTTACAGAAAATCATTAAATCGGCTAAATTTTCTACAAGCTCTTCAAGCTTTGCTAAATTGTCTACAAGCTCTTCAAACTTGAAAGTAGAGCTTGAAATACCACTGATCCTAGCCATGGTAATAGAATTTAAAATTGTAGATATTTCAGTTAAGGCATTAAATATTGCTTCTTTGGACGGACATTTGCTCAGAAATGTTTTAATTATTATGTATCACAGATTTTAAATATCTGTGCAGGCATGAGATGGCCTTTTGGAACAATTCTCAGGCGATTCAGCAAGTACTCTCGTTAAGAAATTGTTTGAATCGGGGCCGAACGACAAAAATAAGTCGACGACAACTAATCTGCCGACTCCGGACTATAACTTAAAGGAATCTGCATCCATTTCTTTGCTTTACGGTTCTCAGCCTGAAAGCTCTTCGGTAGGCCTATTTTTCTTTACAATGTCGTCAAACCGAGCTGAACCTGCAAAGACTTGGGCATTGCCCTTAATCTGGCTGGATATTTCAAAGTTGAACATTTCTGTCTCCATTGTTATGTTTGTTCAGGTTGTCTTCGCCAGTATAGAGTTAGACGCTATTAATTTGGAGTGCCTGGCAAAGACACAGTTGCCAGTATTGGCAAGCCAGCCCTGACACATCACTCAGCAGAATGTTTTCGTAAGCTATTCATCTGCTCAGCTGACAATATTTTACTCGGGAAAGGTTAATTTCTACGACGATGTGCTCTTAGAAAAGGTAATCCACACGTTCACAGTTCGATTCCGTAAAGGAAGTGCTTAAATTTTCAATAATATTGTGAAAATTTTCAAGATCGATAGTTGCAGGCACAAGCAAACATGCTATTGGTCGCAAGTGGTCGGGACTCGGGAGTGGAAATGATAGATAAAAGTTTATGTCCCAGGCCTCGGAAAATATCCCGAAAAAAACCTTATCTGCCAGACGTGCTCTGTAACCAGCAAAGTTTATTAAGCAAAATTTATTATGTGATCCGATAAGATTACGCAATTACATTCTTTGATCCGACAGATTTTGTGTTGGCGTAAGTTTGCCTTATCATCCTCCGTCGTAAAGAAAACGCAGTACTTGCAGAGTATCCTTTAAATCCTACGAATACGCCGTCCAATCACGAAATAGAACCAGGGCCAGCTCTGGCACCTGGACCGAGCTCTTCCGGCATGCCGCCTTTGCAGCGTAATATATGGGTAAAGCAATAGTCCATATATCCCAATGCGGATTGAAACAAAGCTACAAAAAATTCACTGAAGTTTATCAAATTTCAGGTATCCGGACATGATTTTGTTGTTTCCGATGCAGAGACTCCACTGACAAGAAAAAGCATCGCTGCAAAGAGAGGACAGGTACAGATAAAAGACATTACTTCATCAAACATGAAACTCGTTCGGGCCAAAATGCAGTGAATGCAATTGAATGTTTTTTATGGCAGGAGTCGTGGCAAGTTGGGCGACTCCGGCAAATGACAGTATTGGTTGATCCGTCCAAGGGGCCGCCTCAAGACTCAAGAGTCACTTTCTTGTTGTATGTCTTGTTAAAGATGACGTCAGTAAAAGTCACACTCACATAATTGGCCTATGTGGCATTCAATGCTGGACAGGTGGTATATACATTGTGGTGTATATACCAAGATGATCTAATGGTGTAAATATCAGCCAAGGCAGTATTGAATACTACTCAATAAGTTGGTTATTGTATACATCATGGTGTATATACCAAGATGATCTAATGGTGTATATATCAGTTATGGCGGTATTGAATGCTGTTCAATAGGTTGGTTATTGTATATATCAAGATGATCTATTGGTGTATATATCAGCCATGATAGTGTTGAATGCTGCTCAATAGGTTGGTTATTGCTAGCCTTCTAGGGAAGGGTTTTCAGTGTTCAAAGGAGAAGTCTCACTAGACATAATTGGCCTATGTGGCATTCCAGTGTATATACCAAGATGATCTAATGGTGTATATATCAGCCACTATAGTGTTGAATGCTGCTCAATAGGTTGGTTATTGCTAGCTTTATAGGGAAGGGTTTTCATTGTTCAAAGGGGGATTAAGATTAATAGGATATTTCATGTAGTTGAATATGGTAGCTTAAGGATGCATTAATGCCTAAGGTGTCTTGGAGTCCATTAAGGTGGCGATCTATTAATGTTTGAAGTGTTGTTCGATCCATTTACTATGTACATGGTATAAAATCTAGTTTGATATGCATCAACGTCTCAAGTGTGCATGGGTTTATTGAGTACATAGTATAAATTTTAGTTTGATATGGTTATATAATGCAAAAAAGTAGATTGTAATCTAAATGTTGAACAAACCAATGTGAATGAAAGAAAATGATACAAATTTAGGGCAAATGTTGAACATATGAGCTCGATTGTAGAGGAGGAGGACTATCATTCATTCTTGTAGAGGAGGAGCTCACTTGCAGATTGCAAGCAAATGACGAATATATGAAAGCGAAAAATGGCAATCATTGACATATAACAAAGCCCGTTGTCTATGCTCAGTGAACGATCCCCCACTATTTTAATAATTAGGAACATCTTTGGGTAGGGATTTTGGAGCACGAGTTTTTGTTTAGGGTATTTTTGTGGTAGTAAGGTTTTTCTTTTACAAAACTTCATTCCTTCAAGGCAGTGTTCATTCCAATGTCATAGCAAACAATGCAGATGTCACTAATGGGGTTTCTTTACTGGGGTTTGTATGTTGTGTAATAGGGCATGTTGCATATCACATGTTTGATGAAATCACTAACCAAGAAAGTCAACAAGCTTTCAATATTAACTCACCATGTCAATAAGCATGGAGACTCCTCCTCAAGACAAAGTAACAACACTAGAAAAACAACTTAGGTACCTGAAGGAGCAGATATTCGAACTGCATTCAATTTTGGAGGACCAACAAAATCTCATTCTTGAGTAGCAAAAAATGATAAATGAACAAGCTATCCAAATTGTAATGCTTAATTCATGAACCACTACACACCCAACCTAGGTTTCCACTTAGGATGATCTGAAATGGATCATATGATTTGTCATCTATTTGCATACTTTCTAGGTGAAAACATTAGAGGAATTGGCTTGTAGGGTCCATTTTAGTGGCAGGTCCCAGTTTGGAGATTTGGGGTCCAAAACCTTCCAAAGCCACTTTGAGGCATCAAATAACATATTTTGGTGTAAAAAATTCGCTAGCATATCTTTTATCCCTTTAATGTTGTTCTACACATTGAGACCTTTCCATCAATGCAAAATCACCTCAATCAAAGCTCATATGCAGAAGTTATGCCTCTCACAAGTTGACCTACCTTGCTGACCACCATAGTATGAGTAGATGCCACGTCAACCCCCATTACTCACACATGTGGGGCTAGCCACGTGTGGAATTTCAAGAAGATTCTAGAAGGTTCAAAACCTTATCACTAATTGAGGGTTAATTATGCAAAAAAACCTAACCCTAGACGACTATCGATCTATGTTAAATATCAAGCCACTAGGAAGAGAAGGGGTTCCATTCTTTTGTATTGTATGTGTTCCATTATTGAGCACAACATCCAAGGAGTGGGATTTGAGAGCATAACAAAGGTAGGAAGAAGAATCTATAGTAGCCATTTAGGTCATAGAGTCATAGACAACTCCATAGTGAGTGCCCCTTTCTTTGTATTTTCATTTTCATAATCGAAGAAAAGAGAGAAGAGCATAGGATTTACCTTTTTGCTGAGTTTTCTCCCATATCAGGTTTCCCAAGATACATCTTGTGTTCAATTGTGTGGATGGTGTGTATATTTGTTTGTTCTTTCATTTTCGTATTCAATTATTTTCATCAATGTAAGCATTAAGTTAGTAATAAATAATCTGATATCTAAGGAAATAAACTGCATAATATAAAATTTCATAATATTATAAGATCTGTTGTGACAAACTGTTCCAGTGGAATATTTGTTGGAAATTTGGTTTCCATTGATGTTAACCCTAGAAGAAGCCCCGAAACAGTTTTAGAAGCCCCTAGAAGCGATGGGTTTATTTGAAGGAATCTCTAAAGTGGTCCCCTTTGTTAATATTATGGTAGCTACGGGAGGTATTTACCTCCACATGTGAACCTGACGAGAATAGAAGACTCCAGAAAGCAAGAGAAAACCCTAATGAGTTGGCTAATAACCCTAGAAGTCTTGTCGGCTCAAGAAGATAATTTATATTAGGTTATTAGCCTCCAAGAGAAGAAGCCGACCAGAAATAATAATAATATATTGAACAAACACATATCTAGAAGGAGAAGTCGGCCCCATCAAATCTGGCAGAACCACTATAAATACAGGGCACCAGTTCTCATTTGACACATCTCAGAATTGCACACAACAATTGGTGCACACTGCAGTTCCCAGTTTGGTGCGCACATGTGGAGCAGAGCTGCAGGTGCAGCTGCTGCAGCTAGTAGTTTCAGTGTTGGCTTGGACTGTCTCTTGGCTAGGGTTTGGACTATTTGATCAACTATTGTTGATGCACTGTCCTTGGAGGAAGATGCACTACACCTTGTTTGGCTATCTAGCCTAGGGTTTTCTTCCAGAGTAATTCTCAGTCAAGGTTAAGGTGCTCAGAGGGTGGCTTCGACCTATGGTTGGGTGACGAGGGTATCGTCAATGGTAAAACGAGCACACATTCTTCTATATTCTAACAGGTTATGGGCCCACACCTCCTTCATTTAGTCTAAATGCTGGAAGGAAACATAGCCGCTAGGATTTTGAGCTCATTGAGGAACTGTCGTTAGGGTTACTAGCAGAAGCAACTCCCAAGACATTGCCGCTAGGGTTACTAGCAGGAGCAGTTGTAGAAACCCTAAACCTCTTGTTGAGGCACCTTAAGTGAATGGATTGACCTAATCTCCGGACATATCAGTGCACCCTAGCCTAGCGCATCTCTTGATACTCTTAGCAAGCCAAGACGTGAAGTTTAAATTTCTGGTCAAATCTAGGGTTTGACGAAGTCAAGCAAGCCATGACTAACTCTATGAAGTTTGAGAACAGGTTAGATGGAGCATCTAACTTCAGAGCATGGAAGACAAGGATTGACCTCATCCTTGCCAAGAATAAAGTACTGGATATCGTGAAGCCAGAGTTTGAAGAAGGAGAAGAGAAGGAACCGCATAATGTTGCAGCTATGGAGAAGTTCAAAGATGTTGACATCAATGCCATGAGTATCATAGTGGATTCCATAAAACACCACTTGATACCCTACATCTCCCATCTTGACTCATCAAAGAAGATGTACGATGCTCTAACAAATCTCTTCTCAGTCAGAAACATTGGACAAGTTATGAGTCTGAAGAATGAGCTCCGTGACATGAAGATGAATGATGATGACAGCATAACATCATACTTTGTAAGAATCTCCCAGTTAAGAGATCAACTACAAGCTATTGAAGAGATCACCTCAGAGAAGGAATTGGTGAACATAGTACTCAATGGTCTTCCCAAGATATGGGATGCATTTTCCGCAAGCATGAACACAAGGAAGGAGTACCCAACATTTGAAGAACTTTGGACTCGCTGTGCTCAAGAAGAATCAAGGATCAATGCAAGAGAGAGACCCCAAAAGAAGTGCGACAATCAAGCTTTCACAACAAGATTCAAGAACTTCAGGAACAAAAGGAAGTTTGGCTCAAGGAGGAAGCTAAATCAAGAGAAAGACATTTCAAATGTACAATGCTTCAATTTTCAAAAGTACGGTCACTACAAGAATCAGTGTCTCGAGCTAAAGAAAAGGAAGGAGAAACACGAAGCATCGATTGCCGAAGAAAAGGAACCTACAAAGAAGACTAAGAAGGATGGAAGAGACTTCTTCTTCTAAAAAGGTGTTGGCAACCAACCCAATTTTTTTGATTGCTCTCAAAAAGCTATCTACACCCCTTGTGGTATTACGACAAATCATAGTCGCATTGTGCTAATGGACATTCGTCTCATTTTTGCGACAATTACAATTCAATCTCGATTCAGTTTTCACAACTGCAAGTGTGAAAACACCTCTTTCGTTGCTTAGATTGTCGTCGTTTTTTTTGGTTGGTTTGCTGAAAGACACTTTATCACATGATTGCTAAAGGATTTATCGAACTTATGTCTTGATTACGCATTTAGATATGTTTGATTGCTAAACCTTTGGGCATAAAATTTATTGGTTTTGTTCTGATCTTATGAAAATTGTAATGGATTTGGTCTTATTTCTTTTATCCTTATTATGGATTCTCACTCAGTCATTATATGAAAAGCTTTGGATCATAATGTTCTCAAAAGATTAGAATGCAAACATTACAATGTGCACCAAATACATTGGCAAGTTTACAAGGTGTAATAACAATGGTTTAAAGGCGCATGGGTTGATCATATTCGACTTCACGAATTAATACTTGGCATACTATTTGCAAACTTGGATTATACGTTGAATGTTTCATGGTCCCGAACTATGTATTAGCAGTGAACATTGTGGTTGAGCGATTGATTAAACGATGGAATTGGCACGTTAGACCGATAGTTAATGCTGGTACTGTGATTGATTAATTTAACATTTGGCGCATAATGATCACATGAGGTGTTGGTTCTGACTCGGATGAATGGCAAGTAGAAGTGGTGATTCACCCATTCGCTGGTCGATGCATTTGTTTAAATGATTATGGTTTTAACAGCTCTGTACAGGTCATTAATGCAATGCGTGGCGATGGTAATCCCACCACCTTCGCACGCATGGAGTTGTTTCCGGTCTCGTCGAGCATTCAAACTATTGAAACCCTATCGTATTCACTCTGTGCATTGTTCTTTCGGTGTGAACCCTACCATGAACAGAGGTTATGGCTCCTGTTGTGAGGGCCAAACCTAATGGATGCCAAGCCCTGTTAACGTTTGATGGTGCGTATAGCGACCTTGAAGAGTTCGGCTAGTTTTCGTTTATAAGGAAGTTCGATGGTTTTAACATCGCTGTGGCTCGACAATTTGCACTGTCATTCGATGGCTGCCGAGCCAAAGTTGGAGATGTCCAGCTTGAAATCACCAAACAATCTCTCAGCCTAGCAACTAGCTTGCCTGTCAAGGGACAGAAATGGTCCAAAAGTTACAAGGTAAATGATGTCCCGTGGACATTGTTATTTCGGTCTCGGACAGTGAGGTCGTGCAACAGAGGTTTACCTGCGAAGATGTTGAAACCCCGCTGGTATGATCTCTTGATGATTCTCAAGCAATTCGTCACTTGTGAAGGCAGGTACGGGTTTGTTTTCTTGTTTCATCTATGTTTKTTAATGGTGTTTATGGGTTTTGAGCTTAGTATGCCGCACTATCTGCACCGAAGTTTATTCARAATGGCTAAGAAGTACAAGCTAAGTCAAGCTGACACTAGCCTCTTCCATGTTGGGTTGATTAAAATGCTTGTTGTTTATGAATTGGGGTTACGTCGTGATTCCTGGCACGATTTTCTCAACCGTAATGGCTTTGAGGAATTAAATCCTCCACAGGTCGATAAGCCTGTGGTAACTGAGACTAAGCCTACCCCTGTACCCTACAGTGTTTTACTACCTAAACCTGAACCCGACTCACCTTTGAATTCGCCTATGGTTGTGACTAAAGTTGCTAAGCGCGTAACCCAAAAGGCTAGAGCGAAGACTGCTGCTAATACTAAGAACAAGAAAAATGCAAGGATGATCTCTCCCATGGAGAGAAATAAGTCCAAGCCTCCTGCCAAAACAGAACCTATCGTGGTCAGTGAGGACTCTGATTCGAGCATTGAGCGTTTTCTCGCCGAAGAGGGCTTCTGTGGTGACGAACCTCCTTACGATTTCGTTGAGAACTTGCCTCCCTGTCTGCGGGATAAACCTGACTTTCTTGGTATAAAGTCACCTTATGAAACCCTCGGGGAATCATCAAACCCCCCTTCTGCTCAAAAGGTTGCTTCACCTTGCGACCAGTGTGGACTGTGGTTAGAGAGATACTATTTCGACGTTCCAAAACTGCAATCCAAAATTCATGATTTGGAAAACCAAGTGGCAAAGCTCACTGGTCAGAATGCTAAGGAGCAGCCCAATGATAAGAATCAACGAACTGCTGGGTCAATCCTGTTAAAAAACGTCGAGTCTGCTACTGCAATTGTCAATTCGAAATTGACATAGCTTCAACAACCGTAATGGTATAATTTCCCCCCTTTTATACAGCATCATCACAAGCTCTGTTTATATGGTTGACTTGCTCTGTCATGCATAAGTTTTGATTATCAATTTAGTGGATTGGTTGTGGTTAGATTTAGTTGGATTGACCATAATTTGATTTGAAAATGTTGTTAATTGATATCTTTCTATTCTTGAAATACAAATGGTATCTCTGTTCGATTTGATTATATCTTGCGCGATGCATATTGGTTAACTATATTAATTGTAATTTCTATGTTGGGACCAATTCGTATATCATTTGTTTCATAATCAAATTTCGAATGGATAACAATTGTTACGATGTGAATTGTATTCCGATGATAACAAGTGTTTGATTCGATTACATGGATGGATTGATTGTATCAAATCTTTTGATTTGTGTCTATAATTAAATGCCTAGTTTGATGACTCTGTCAAAACTCAGTTTGTCGACTATGGAGTGGTCTAACATAAAGACTATTGAGTCGATATTCGTGGAGATGATCCAATTACATTGGGAACGATTCATACATGTGTTTTAATGGAATGATATCAATCTGCTGTTGTAATTTCAATTAGTCAATTATGGTTATGAATTTACTTGTGAATTATTTGAAACGCAGCAAATAAAAACTGTGGTTGGATTCTATGGATACAGTGATGCGTGAAATCGTTAATGCTTTCTATATTGGTAATAATATGGATCATATGCTAATTGATAATGATTGTTTGTATCTCATACGATTTGGTTTGTTATTGATGGCATTCTTGGAACAGTCTTGTTAAGATTTGATTCGATGTTGAGAAGAATTGGAAAAACAGGGCATTCCTATTTTGTATCAATTGTATCTCTACTCTGTTCCGATTGTATTTTGTTCGGTTTTATTTGATTTAATCATTAGTAATGTGTTGATTATTACAAAGTGATTAGGTTCGATTTGATTTGATTTATATCTGGTCATGTTACTATTCTAGACCAACTACAGAATCAAACGATTCTGTAGCTAAGTCTATAGAGTCAATTTTGTTATTATTTTCTGAATAAAACAATCTTCTAACTTGATTCTGGTGTCTATTGCAGGGCAATTCGGATTTGCAATGGATATCATGGGCAGTTAGGGGATGATCTACAGATTTCACTTTCATTTTTAGTTACTTAGTTTAAGGGATTTTGGGATTATTCCCGGATTGTGTAAAACTGTTTACTATTATTCACAAGGATTTTTTACCTTGTGAGAAACCTATTTAAACCTATGATTTTGTAATAATCGATCATCCTCAGTTGGGGGGAACAAGGATATGTGATTCTGATTCAAACTGGAGCAGAATTGATGCGTTGTTATACCTTTTGCTTTTCAATATATCGACACTTTGTTCCAAGTTTTGTATATCATTTTGGTTTCTGGTTTAGTATTACTTTGTTATCTAAATCGAATTCAAGTGATATAATTTTTTATTATTATGCATACCTTGTTACTTCCAATTTGATAAAAGATGTAACAGTTAAGGATTCATTTTATGAATGATAGCTTTGTCTTCTTTATGAATTGAATTATCATATATGAATTTGTCGCATAATAGGTTTCCCTTTTGCATGAATTCATAACCTGAAGACTGTTATGATTTCTTTTATGTCTTGTTTGTCCTGTAACCTACTTCAGGAAGCATCATAGCTGATCCTTTGCGAGAAGCTTAAGAGCTAAATGGTGTGAATTTCTTCCTCCAACCAGCTTACGAAGCAATCATACACAGGGCAGACTTGGAGCGTTTCCAGGTTAATTAGTTAGGTGTTTACTGTTTATGTTAAGTAGTTTAATATAAAAGTTAGCTTAATTAGATTTATATTACATTGTTTAATATCAGTAAGATAGATTAGATTGTTTGATTTCAGTAGTTTTTATTTCCTTTTCATAAAACATAAAAGATAAAAAATAGATTCTTGGCTGTCTTAGGGCAGCGAGCACATGAGTTTTGTAGGTTTTAACTAAATCTATAGGCTGTCCATAATGTACATTTGTGAATAAGGAATAACGTAGCTGATAATTAAGTAGTTGATTTAAGTTATTATAATCATAGTTAGTATCTTGTAAGTATATAATAGTTAGTAGTTTATAGTTAGATCAGTATAGTTAGTTTGAGTTTGTTTTATTAGTTTCTAGTTTCCTCTTTTTAGTTTGTTTTCCTTTTATTTAGTTAGTTAGTTTATTTAAGTTTGTTTTATTAGTTTCTAGTTTCCTTAGTTTAGATTATTTAGCTCAAATCACTTTTCTCTTTGGTTTCCTTACGAGACCTCAGAGCGGCCAACGAAGCCGTTAAACTCGTCAGGGTGGTCCATACCAAACGACTTGGGTTATTTAGACAACCCCGGACCGGTTCCACTCTCCTAGTTGACGGATGGACTGTTTCGCCCATCAACAAATGGTGCTAGAAGGAGGGCCTAAGCTTAATTAATGGCACGAGGTGGTTGCAAGACTCCTCCCCCACCTAATCGCACACCCATAGTGACTAGAAGCCGTTCACAAGATAATATCCCCCCTCAAATAGCAACTACTTCAACCGAAGATCCTCAGATCACAGTTGAACCAGCAACCCCTAATCCTACAGGTGGTGATATTCAAGAANCTTAGGCAACCACATCGCCCATGGAGCCAACCTTTAGACTTCTCTGAAGTCAGAGAACAATTAGGTGATATAGATCCCACTGTTAATCCTACGGATTCGAACACAAATCCTGCTGCAGGAGGATCTGGGATACCTCCTTCTCCTCCTCCTTCACCACCTCCCTCATCTCCTTCTTCTTCAGGGGGAGATTCCTCTTCTGACGAAGGCAATCCACCTTCGCGTCCTCCTACACCCACTACCCCAATGGCTAATCAGAACAACCCTGCTAGACCATGGTTAGACCAAGATGCTGTAGCTGTACCTGGACCTCAACATCCTTTGCCTAAGCATCCAGAAAAATGGCTTACTAAGTTTGATCCCGATTCTAAATAGATAGCGGAAGACCACATTAAAAATTTTATGTTAGACATCAGACTCCGTAACGTTGAACATGAAGACGTAGTCTATAGGTTGTTCCCTTACACCTTTGAGGGTAATGCGTCCACTTGGTATTTTTCCCAACAACCTCGCACTATAGCATCTTGGGAAAAGTTTGAGTCAATTTTCTTAGAAAAGTTCGGAGATGGAAAACCTCCAGAAGTCTTAGTCATGGATCTTTCAAATTTAAAAATGAACGCTAAAGAAAAAGTCAAAGATTTTAATCAAAGATTTTTGACCCTTAAGAATAGAATCCCTACAGACTCTATGCCTGCAGAAAGTCTTGTAATAGCTTATTACACAAAATCTCTACATCAAAGTATAGCTATTTGGG
>JASDQU010100269.1:559031-577141 GCA_032191745.1 Picea mariana | reverse complement strand
CTTTCAAATTTAAAAATGAACGCTAAAGAAAAAGTCAAAGATTTTAATCAAAGATTTTTGACCCTTAAGAATAGAATCCCTACAGACTCTATGCCTGCAGAAAGTCTTGTAATAGCTTATTACACAAAATCTCTACATCAAAGTATAGCTATTTGGGTGAAAAGATCCAAAAAGGAAACGTTGTTAGAAGCCTTTGAGGAGGCTACTCAAATTGAAAAAGATATACTTAGCCTTAAAGATTCCTCTAGCAACGAGACTGAAACTGTTTCTTCTTCTAAGAAAAAGATTGAAATTCTTCCCAGACCTACACAAAACAAAGCACAACCCGAAAACTCTGAGTTGGAAAATCTAACTAAAGTTGTACAAAAGTTATCTAATCAAGTCGTAGATTTAAAAAGGTCAACTGAAGAATCCTCTTCGAGTAAAGGACCCTACAAACCTCCTTTCCGAAAGCCCTTTCAAACCAACCGACCTAATCCCAACCCTAAAGGCATGAACCTAGAAAGTTTACAATACGCTCTCCAATCGATTCTAGGAGCCCAAGATGACTTGATCCCTCCTGATTTCCCTCAAGAGGAAGTCGAGCAGGAAACTACCCAAGAAGAAGAGTCTTCTCCAAATAGCTTCGATCACCTCTCTGATAGTATCTTCCAAGATAACTTTGAGACTGTGCACCCTTACAATACTAGGAGTAAGGCCGCAAACAAACCCCCTGCCGATAACACTACAACTTTACCTTCAAAGCCGTCCAAATCAGTAGAAACTAAACAGAGCAGTGCTAGCCCTAAATTAGACTATGATGTTGTCGAAGATCTTAAGAAATTAAGGGTTAACATTTCCATTTATGAATTGTTAAAATTTCCATTTTTGTTACAAAAGATGTTGCAAAATATTTCAGACAATAGCAAGAATGGTAATTCAAATGGTAGCAAGGTTGGACAAAGCAAAGTGCCACAGAAGTCTTCCACAAAAGATAATTCCGGTTCTCAAGATAAAGGAAGCCTTCCTGTACCAAATGTAAATAATGTAAATGTAAATAATTATGATAAAGTAGTAGTAGAAAATGCGAGTAAGAAACCACAAGCAACAACTCTAAACACTCGCAAGAACATTCCTCCTTTTCTTTTAACTTTCGAAATCTTCAACAGAAATGTGCACAATTGCATGGTTGACTCAGGAGCATCATCGAATGTGATGCCTTGGTCAGTCTGCCAAAAGATAAATGCCGAAGTAGAACTATCATCTTTGAAAATAATACAACTTGATCGAACTGATGTAAAAGTTATGGGTGAATTGAAAAATGTATTGATTAGATTATCATCTAACCCAAAGGTTCATCAGTTTATTGATATAATCGTGGTTGATATTCCAGAAGTGTATGGTATGTTTTTGAGCAGGGACTGGTTGGAGCAGCTGCATGGTTACTTCGCGACAGACTGGTCTCACTTATGGCTTCCAGAAAACGGTAAGCCCAACAAGATCAGGGTGAACCGTGAGCGTTACCTCAAGTTCACAGTAACAGACTTGAATGACCCCAATGAGCCATATACACCTCCGGATGACTCACCTGAAGTCCAAGGGATGGACACCTACTTCGGAAATTTCATGGCTGAAGTTTCACCTATCAACAATCCTCAACAACAATCTGAGATCAAAGCATTTACGCAACCAACATCTTCTATCCAAAAGTCCTGTGAGCCTGATAAGAATCAAATTTGGTCTTTATACTTCGATGGTTCCAAGTCTAAAGAAGGAGTTGGCGCAAGCTGCATCATCATTGATCCGGCAGGTAATAAAACATTATTGGCTTGTAGATTAGAATTTGAATGTACTAACAACATTGCAGAATATGAGGCTTTGTTACAAGGTCTCAGAAAAGCATTAGACATGCACATTCAAAATCTAATTGTATTCGGCGACTCTGAGATAGTGGTTAGGCAGGTGAGAAATTCTATACATTGTCTTACCCCGCATCTCAAGTGTTACCAATCTGAGGTATGGAGTTTAATAAACAAATTTTCTGTTTTCAATATAAATTCCATTCCTAGATCAAGTAATACTGAAGCAAATCTACTTGCTAATGTTGCATCTAAACTTCTTCCTGCAGACGGATTATCCCCAAGCGCATTCTCCGTGGAGCTATTGTTTCGACCATCTATTTCTGACAATATCACCAACTGGAGGGTATTTGACGATGATCAGCAGATCATCAACTTTCTGCATATGGAATAAACCTTCCAGGGAGCTGTGATTGATGAACAAACGCATGACGATAATTTGCATGACTTTACGGTAATGCCTAATCCGAAACCTCCTGAATCGGACATGGTAAACTCCTTACCCAAATCTGTTGCTAGATTAGAAAAGTTCTATGATTTTGAAGATAAATTCAAAAAAATGGTCAATTGCAAAACTAATAGTTCCTCATTAGCTTACAAAAAGGTCAATCTGGGAACTAGTGAAAACCCCCAGTGTATCAATTTAGGCTTGGGATGTAGTAAACAAGAAAAAGCTGCTTTCATCAAATTATTTAAAGAATTTAAGGATGTATTCGCTTGGACTTATGAAGATCTTAAGACATTCGATCCTAATATTATACAACATGTCATCCCAATGAAGCCCCAAACCTTGCCTTTTCAACAAAAGCTGAGGAAAATGCATCCTAAGCTACAACCGACCGTACAAAAAGAATTGAATAAACTCCTTAGTGCTAAAATAATTTTTCCTGTTAGACATACTCAATGGGTATCCAACCTCGTCCCAGTGCGGAAGAAAAACGGGGAAATTCGACTTTGTGTCGATTTCAGGAACCTCAACAAAGCGTATGACAAAGATAACTATCCTGTTCCTCCTGTGGAACAGATAATACAACAAGTATCTGGTTTCGAGAGGCTATCCTTACTGGATGGTTTCTATGGGTACAACCAAGTTTTGATGTCTCCGCCAGACCAATTGAAAACTACCTTCCGTACTCCGTGGGGCACTTATGCTTATCGCAAAATGCCCTTTGGATTGATTAACGCCGGTGCTACCTTTCAGAGAGCAATGGATATTGATTTTAGAGGCTTGATCAATCACTCCGTAGTAGTCTACCTAGATGATGTGACCGTTTATTCGAAAAACAAAAACGATCATCTAGCTCACCTACGAGTTGTTCTGCTACGATGTCGTAAATACGACATCTCCTTGAACCCTAAGAAGTCCATTTTCGCAGTAGAACAGGGTAAACTACTAGGTTTCATTGTGTCTAGCGATGGAATGATTATTGACCCCGAGAGGACCCAGGTCATTGCCAAACTTACCCCACCGACCTCCAAGAAATCCATGCAGTCCTTCCTAGGCCAGATCAATTTCGTGAGAAGATTTGTCCCCAGTTTCTCCGAAATGGTCAGACCTCTCCAAAACCTGATAAAGAAGGACACCCAATATCACTGGGGACCTACTAAAAACCAAGCTTTCAACGATATAAAGAAGGCCATAATCGATTCTCCGTCTCTCATGAGCCCTGATTTCTCTCAAGACTTCACACTTTATACTTTTGCCTCCGATCGTTCCTATGCCGCAGTCCTCACTCAAAAGAACTCTGAAAACAATGAAGTACCCATCGCCTTTATGAGCTCTGCTTTCAAAGGTGCTGAACTTAATTACCTAGTGGTTGATCGGCAAGCCTACACTGTCTTCAAGGCAGTCAAGCATTTCTGATCTTATCTTTTGAAGTCAAGGACGAAGATCATTGTCCCCTACCCTGCCGTTAGGAACTTGTTAGTGCAAAAGGAGTTAGGAGAGAAAAGAGCCAACTGGGTCACCTCTTTGCAGGAATTTGACCTAGAGATCACCCCAGCACAGATCGTGAGAGGCCAAGGGTTATGTAAATTGGTAGTTGATTCAGAAACTGAACAAAAAGAAGATAGTGATACGTTTGACCTAGAACAACGCGACCAGAATCTGATTTGTTGTGCACAAAACTTCGTGAGCCCCTGGTACGACGATATTAGACACTGTCTTCAACATGGATCAGCACCCCGTCATCTTGACCCTGCTAAGAGAAGATCTTTGAGACTAAAGTCCACCTCCTTTCATCTAGTTAACGGTATACTGTTTCGTCAAAAATTTGATGGCGTACTGATGCGTTGTCTTGAAAAGGACGAAGCAGAAAAAGTTTTGCTCGAGTTGCATGCAGGTGAAGCTGGTGGTAACTTTGGTGGTGATACCACTGCACATAAAGTCTTAAGAGCCGGTTATTACTGGCCGACACTCTTTAGAGATGCCCATGCCTTGTGTCGAAAATGCATTATTTGTCAAAAAGCATCAGGGCGTTTGCAAAAACCAGCCTTCCCTTTGCAACCCGTCACAGTCGATTCTCCTTTCCAGCAATGGGGCCTTGATATCATTGGTCCTATTAATCCTCCATCCTCACAGCAACACAAGTACATTGTGACAACCACTGATTACTTTACTCGATGGTCTGAAGCCGCTGCACTAAAAACGGTTAACACAAGTCAGGTAATTGCTTTTCTGAACTCGCATATCATTACTCGTTTTGGCATACTTGATTGTCTAGTCTTTGATAACGCTTCATACTTTTATTCTCTTGAGATGAGTAATTTTGCCTTAGAAAAAGGAATAAAGCTAAAGTACTCCGCTAGTTACTACCCCCAGGGCAACGGCCTAGCAGAGTCAACCAACAAAAACTTGATCAAGATTATCAAGAGACCTGTGGCTGAAAATCACAAAAACTGGCACAACGCACTACTTAATGCACTGTGGGCTGATAGGGTAACACCCAAAGCCTCTATAGGTAACTCTCCCTTTTTCCTTGTTTATGGCAGAGAGGCCATTTTACCCCCTCATGTTCTTCTTCCGTCACTCCAATTGTCACAAAAGGTTCAAGAAGAAGAATGCCCACCTTTAGAAAGCCGTATCAACGCGTTGATGAAGCTAGAAGAAGTGAGAACTCAAGCCAAGCATAAGCTAAACCAACATCAACAACTGATTAAGAGCTGGTTTGATTCTAGTTCTGCTTCCGATAGAAATTTTGAAGTGGGTAATCTCGTTCTAAAATGGGACAAACTGCATGAAGGGAAGGATGAACACACGAAATTTCAAAATCTGTGGCTTGGGCCATTTCTGATTGCTGAAAAGTTGGGTCCTAGTTCCTTTCGCTCACAGAGTCTTGAAGGGAAGCTTGACACCTACCTGGTGAATGGCCAAGCCCTGAAAAGATACTTTGCCTGATTTCCACCTTTGTATATTATGTAAATATTTCCTGTTGTTCTTATTTTTGTTTTTGTTTTCATTTTCTGGTTTTGATTTGATTGATCAGTTTGGTGTGTTTTTATGAGTTTTCAAAACGTATGCATGCTTGTACACTGAACCATTCAGACATAGACCATTGAAAAATCTCTTCGCTGAAATAACTTCTGGAAAGATTGTACATACATCAATGATATATATTTCTGAGAATGATATTGGAAAATGTTGTTTGAAATAAGTTTACTAATTTCAATATTTAAGTGAAGTTCGTCGTGATTATCTTTATCTTTTTACGTTGTTCCCTTCCGTAGAGGAATGACTCAATAGGATGTCTCCCTGTCAAAGTAAGTTGTTTTAGAAATAAAACATTTCTGGAGATGAATAAGGACAGTGTTCAAAATTTTTTTTTTGATGAGGTCTGAAAATATGAAAAAATATCAAGATTTTTCAGCGTCACCCCGCTCAGCCATCTACAAAAGAAAAACAAAATAAAAATATCAATAAGAGCTGTGGGAAGTGTTTGTAAACCCGCCGGGATTCTGAACAGGTCCGCTGGCAGCAGGGCAATGCAAGCATGACGCCAAGACAACTTCTCCGGGGTACTGATCAGGCCTGCTGGTAGCGAAGCAATGTCGGGTAAATAAAAATCCAAAAAATTATATGAAACCTCTTTTAAAAGTTCTTATTCTAATCTAGAGCTTCTTGACAGGATAAAGACGTCCGAGTGGGTTAAATGGCAACCCTGTCGAGGCTATGGACGCCTGCTGGCAGCAGTGGCCATGCCAACAGTATTGAAGATTCTATCATAAAAATCATGACTTGCTGATCTTTAGGACTGTTATTGGTTTGCATCTTTTAAAACTTCGCTGGAAAAGATAGCTGATGATGATGTAGTACGATTTTCTGGTTGTTGTTGTAAGTCGATTTTTTCTTTGCTGTCCTGATCTGAATTCATTGCTTTTCACAGAGATAACTGCTTCGTCCAGTGTGTCACCATTGTTGGCAGCCAACCCAATTTTTTTGATTTCTCTCAAAAAGCTGCCTACACCCCTTGTGGTATTACGACAAATCATAGTCACATTGTGCTAATGGACATTCGTCTCATTTTTGCGACAATTACAATTCAATCTCGATTCAGTTTTCACAACTGCAAGTGTGAAAACACCTCTTTTGTTGCTTAGATTGTCGTTGTTTTTTTTGGTTGGTTTGCTGAAAGACACTTTATCACATGACTGCTAAAGGATTTATCGAACTTATGTCTTGATTACGCATTTAGATATGTTTGATTGCTAAACCTTTGGGCATAAAATTTATTGGTTTTGTTCTGATCTTATGAAAATTGTAATGGATTTGGTCTTATTGCTTTTATCCTTATTATGGATTCTCACTCAGTCATTATATGAAAAGCTTTGGATCATAATTGTTCTCAAAAGATTAGAATGCAAACATTACAATGTGCACCAAATACATTGGCAAGTTTACAAGGTGTAATAACAATGGTTTAAAGGCGCATGGGTTGATCATATTCGACTTCACGAATTAATACTTGGCATACTATTTGAAAAGTTGGATTATATGTTGAATGTTTCATGGTCCCGAGCTATGTATTAGCAGTGAACATTGTGGTTGAGCGATTGATTAAACGATGGAATTGGCACATTAGACCGATAGTTAATGCTAGTACTGTGATTGATTAATTTAACATTTGGCGCATAATGATCACATGAGGTGTTGGTTCTGACTCGGATGAATGGCACGTAGAAGTGGTGATTCACCCATTCGCTGGTCGATGCATTTGTTTAAATGATTATGGTTTTAACAGCTCTGTACAGGTCATTAATGCAATGCGTGGCGATGGTAATCCCACCACCTTCGCACGCATGGAGTTGTTTCCAGTCTCGTCGAGCATTCAAACTATTGAAACCCTATCGTATTCACTCTGTGCATTGTTCTTTCGGTGTGAACCCTACCATGAACAGAGGTTATGGCTCCTGTTGTGAGGGCCGAACCTAATGGATGCCAAGCCCTGTTAACGTTTGATGGTGCGTATAGCGACCTTGAAGAGTTCGGTTGGCTTTCGTTTATAAGGAAGTTCGATGGTTTTAACATTGCTGTGGCTCGGCAATTTGCACTGTCATTCGATGGCTGCCGAGCCAAAGTTGGAGATGTCCAGCTTGAAATCACCGAACAATCTCTCAGCCTGGCAACTAGCTTGCCTGTCAAGGGACAGAAATGGTCCAAAAGTTACAAGGTAAATGATGTCCCGTGGACATTGTTATTTCGGTCTCGGACAGTGAGGTCGTGCAACAGAGGTTTACTTGCGAAGATGTTGAAACCCCGCTGGTATGATCTCTTGATGATTCTCAAGCAATTCGTCACTTGTGAAGGCAGGTACGGGTTTGTTTTCTTGTTTCATCTACGTTTGTTAATGGTGTTTATGGGTTTCGAGCTTAGTATTCCGCACTATCTGCACCGAAGTTTATTCAAAATGGCTAAGAAGTACAAGCGAAGTCAGGCTGACACTAGCCTCTTCCATGTTGGGTTGATTAAAATGCTTGTTGTTTATGAATTGGGGTTACGTCGTGATTCCTGGCATGATTTTATCAACCGTAATGGCTTTGAGGAATTAAATCCTCCACAGGTCGATAAGCCTATGGTAACCGAGACTAAGCCTACCCCTGTACCCTACAGTGTTTTACTACCTAAACCTGAACCCGAATCACCTTTGAATTCGCCTATGGTTGTGACTAAAGTTGCTAAGCCCGTAACCCAAAAGGCTAGAGCGAAGACTGCTGCTAATACTAAGAACAAGAAAAATGGAAGGATGATCTCTCACATGGAGAGAAATAAGTCCAAGCCTCCTGCCAAAACATAGCCTATCGTGGTCAGCGAGGACTCTGATTCGAGCATTGAGCGTTTTCTCGCCGAAGAGGGCTTCTGTGGTGACGAACCTCCTTACGATTTCGTTGAGAACTTGCCTCCCTGTCTGCGGGATAACCCTGACTTTCCTGGTATAAAGTCACCTTATGAAACCCTCGGGGAATCATCAAACCCCCCTTCTGCTCAAAAGGTTGGTTCACCTTGCGACTAGTGTGGACTGTGGTTAGAGAGATACTATTTGGACGTTCCAAAACTGCAATCCAAAATTCATGATTTGGAAAACCAAGTGGCAAAGCTCACTGGTCAGAATGCTAAGGAGCAGCCCAACGATAAGAATCAACGAATTGCTGGGTCGATCCTGTTCAAAAACGTCGAGTCTGCTACTGCAATTGTCAATTCGAAATTGACATAGCTTCAGCAACTGTAATGGTATAATTTTCCCCCTTTTATACAGCATCATCACAAGCTCTGTTTATATGGTTGACTTGCTATGTCATGCATAAGTTTTGATTATCGATTTAGTGGATTGGTTGTGGTTAGATTTAGTTGGATTGACCATAATTTGATTTGAAAATGTTGTTAATTGATATCTTTCTATTCTTGAAATACAAACGGTATCTCTGTTCGATTTGATTATATCTTGCGCGATGCATATTGGTTAACTATATTAATTGTAATTTCTATGTTGGGACCAATTCGTATATCATTTGTTTCATAATCAAATTTCGAATGGATAACAATTGTTACGATGTGAGTTGTATTCCGATGATAACAAGTGTTTGATTCGATTACAGGGATGGATTGATTGTATCAAATCTTTTGATTTGTGTCTATAATTAAATGCCTAGTTTGATGACTCTGTCAAAACTCTGTTTGTCGACTATGGAGTGGTCTAACATAAAGATTGTTGAGTCGATATTCGTGGAGATGATCCGATTACATTGGGAACGATTCATACATGTGTTTTAATGGAATGATATCAATCTGCTGTTCTAATTTCAATTAGTCAATTACGGTTATGAATTTACTTGTGAATTATTTGAAACGCAACAAATGAAAACTGTGGTTGGATTCTATGGATACAGTGATGCGTGAAATCGTTAATGATTTCTATATTGGTAATAATATGGATCATATGCTAATCGATAATGATTGTTTGTATCTCATACGATTTGGTTTGTTATTGATGGCATTCTTGGAACAGTCTTGTTAAGATTTGATTCGATGTTGAGAAGAATTGGAAAAACAGGGCATTCCTATTTTGTATCAATTGTGTCTCTACTCTGTTCCGATTGTATTCTGTTTGGTTTTATTTGATTTAATCATTAGTAATGTGTTGATTATTACAAAGTGATTAGGTTCGATTTGATTTGATTTATATCTGGTCATGTTACTATTCTAGACCAGCTACAGAATCAAACGATTTTGTAGCTAAGTCTATAGAGTCAATTTTGTTATTATTTTCTGAATAAAACAATCTTCTAACTTGATTCTGGTGTCTATTGCAGGGCAATTCGGATTTGCAATGGATATCATGGGCAGTTAGGGGATGATCTACAGATTTCACTTGCATTTTTAGTTACTTAGTTTAAGGGATTTTGGGATTATTCCCAGATTGTGTAAAACTGTTTACTATTATTCACAAGGATGTTTTACCTTGTGAGAAACCTATTTAAACCTATGATTTTGTAATAATCGATCATCCTTAGTTGGGGGGAACAAAGATATGTGATTCTGATTCAAACTGGAGCAGAATTGATGCGTTGTTATAGCTTTTGCTTTTCAATATATCGACACTTTGTTCCAAGTTTTGTATATCATTTTGGTTTCTGGTTAAGTATTACTTTGTTATCTAAATCGAATTCAAGTGATATAATTTTTTATTATTATGCATACCTTGTTACTTCCAATTTGATAAAAGACGTAACAGTTAAGGATTCATTTTATGAACGATAGCTTTGTCTTCTTTATGAATTGAATTATCATATATGAATTTGTCGCATAATAGGTTTCCCTTTTGCATGAATTCATAACCTGAAGACTGTTATGATTTCTTTTATGTCTTGTTTGTCCTGTAACCTACTTCAGGAAGCATCATAGCTGATCCTTTGCGAGAAGCTTAAGAGCTAAATGGTGTGAATTTCTTCCTCCAACCAGCTTACGAAGCAATCATACACAGGGCAGACTTGGAGCGTTTCTAGGTTAATTAGTTAGGTGTTTACTATTTATGTTAAGTAGTTTAATATAAAAGTTAGCTTAATTAGATTTATATTACATTGTTTAATATCAGTAAGATAGATTAGATTGTTTGGTTTCAGTAGTTTTTATTTCCTTTTCATAAAACATAAAAGATAAAAAATAGATTCTTGGCTGTCTTAGGGCAGCGAGCACATGAGTTTTGCAGGTTTTAACTAAATCTGTAGGCTGTCCATAATGTACATTTGTGAATAAGGAATAACGTAGCTGATAATTAAGTATTTGATTTAAGTTATTATAATCATAGTTAGTATCTTGTAAGTATATAATAGTTAGTAGTTTATAGTTAGATCAGTATGGTTAGTTTAAGTTTGTTTTATTAGTTTCTAGTTTCCTCTTTTTAGTTTGTTTTCCTTTTATTTAGTTAGTTAGTTTATTTAAGTTTGTTTTATTAGTTTCTAGTTTCCTTAGTTTAGATTATTTATCTCAAATCACTTTTCTCTTTGGTTTCCTTACGAGACCTCAGAGCGGCCAACGGAGCCGTTAAACTCGTCAGGGTGGTCCATACCAAACGGCTTGGGTTATTTAGACAACCCCGGACCAGTTCCACTCTCCCAGTTGACGGATGGACTGTTTCGCCCGTCAACAAAAGGTAACAACACTCCTTATTTCTTGTACATATCTTGTTTGCATCGTCTCTATACATATCTTGTATATCTATCTCTTGGAAGATAATGTGTTCCAAGAAGAACTATACCTATGGTAGAACAAACAAGATGAAAATGGATATCATTAGATAATAAACATGAAAGGATGAAATACAAATCATGTGAAAGATATTAAGATGAATCAATCACAAAAATACTTAGAAGAAGCAAAGACAGAAAGAAGTCAGCAACCGAGAGGAAATTGGAAAAAGATTTATGACGTTTTGTAGAAGATAACAAAATGGAAATGTGGAATCTGTTAGACAAGAGAGCCAATTATATATTGCAGAAGACAATAAGGATGCAGATGGAAGCATGGAATCTGTTAGACAGAGGGAGCCAATTATATGCACCCCTACATGAAGCAAGGGTTAGGAGGGAGCTAATCCTATGATCCATTGAAGATGATGAAATATATATATCCATGGTAGCAGCCATTAAAGACAGTACGTGTTAAGTTCAACCACAGAAGAAGACTTCTTCGAAGAGATGCCTTAAATTATTCCTGGTTTTCCATCCAGATCCGTGATCCTATGTTGAAAGGAAGAAATGGAATCTCTAGGGTACAAAATCTATAAGACCCGAGAACTAAAGAAACACATGAAGATTCCAAGAAAGAAAGAAAAGCCAGAACAACCAGTCATTGTATCAAGAATCATAAGACTGTCAGCTTGATATAAACTCAATAAAAGCAATCAAGCAGAGGAACTGAAAGTCGTGATGAAGAACAGTGTATGGAAGACTTATGAATGATAGCATTGCAGAGATCTAGAACTAGAGGTTCTCCCAGATGGAGGGATAAGACTATGATGATTACTTGTTCCAGTTTTCCAACTATGATATACTCTATTGTTCAGATCTACATGAAGCCTTCACAGTGTTCCAGACTAAAGTACATTTGAAATCAAGCATTAAATTATCCATGATGAAGTCCATAAAGGAGAAAATGATTCTCCAATACATATCTCCACAAATGAGAAGATAAGCAGACATTTTGGTAAAGCTTCTATCCAAGATGAAAGAGTTTGCGTACTCAAGCTGGAGCTCGTGGAAACAACTTCCTTCTTATTGAAAAAGGAAAAAAAATGACTCTCCAAGTTAGGAGGGAGCACTGAAAACATTATTGAAGACATTCATTTTCAAGATTGAAAAATAGTCCATCTTGGATAGATGCTTTCCTGTTTGGAAAGTGGATTGAGATTTTTGACGGAAAATCACTTCCCATTGTGGTTAAAATGGGAAGTAGTCTGATTGCTGATGTATCATAGACAACGACTTCCCATTGTGGTTAACATGGGGAGTGGTCTAGGGCAGTCTCTCTTCTTGAGGATTACTCAAGAAGACTGGCCCGCCTCGCTGGACAACGAATTCTCATTGTGGTTAACATGAGGAATGGTCNCCTTAGGGTTATACATTCTCTCCAGGGTGCACTTTGATTAGTGTAGGAAGAATGGCCCAGGGTGGGGAATGGTCCAGGTTCAGAAGACAGGACAATTATTCTTCCTTGCTTGAGAAGAATAGTCCATATATCTCATTATTCTACTCTGAGGTAGATATTCTTTCAGAGCTCACAGATGCGAGTGAAAGATTGGCCCAGATAATTCAATTTATATCATAACATTGTTTCTGTGCAGGTTGCTATCAGATGTTTGTTATGAAGACTATATGACAGTAGACTACTGTGGTGGATATGTTCCACTGTTCCTGAGGAAGATATTCTTTCAGAGCTCACAGATGTGAGTGAAATATTGGCCTTGATGATCCAGTTTATATCATAACATTGTTTCTATGCAAGTTGCTATCAGATGTTTGTTATGAAGACTGTATGACAGTAGATGAAGACTACTGTGGTGGATATGTTCCATTGTTCGTGACTATACGTTGCTGATCAAGTACTTGTGTGTTACTTGGTGTGGTAGTGAACCACTGGATTGTAGTTATGTACTACTATGGATAGACATAGTTGTGTTCTATTTTTGTTCTAACTACCTTGAAGACTATCAACAGTTTATTGGAAATAATCACCATCCAGACGAATGATGAACAAAGATTTTCCAGACGAAAATTGGTTCAGATCATTTACTCCTCTAGATTCTAAGAGTGGCTCTTATATCACTCTATGGTGTGAGTGACTTATCCAACATCATGTCTAATTACTCAGATAAAGTATGGTTTCGAGAGATGATGCAGCTGATGGTGATGGTGATGCTCATGATCTAGTCATGAGATAGTCTAGACGACTATATTGATGCTACCGGGTAAATGGTATGTTTTTGTGCTAGAGACCATTACCTGTAATACCTCCCTAGCTAGGAGGGAGTGTTAATATTATGGTAGTTGCGGGAGGTATTTACCTCCACGTGTGAACCTGACGAGAATAGAAGACTCTGGAAAGCAAGAGAAAACCCTAATGAGTTGGCTAATAACCCTAGAAGTCTTGTCGGCTCAAGAAGATAATTTATATTAGGTTATTAGCCTCTAAGAGAAGAAGTCGACCATAAATAATAATAATATACTGAAAAAACACATATCCAGAAGGAGAAGTCGGCCCCAACAAATCTGGCATAACCACTATAAATACAGGGCGCCAGTTCTCATTTGACACATCTCAGAATTGCAGACAGCAACTGGTGCGCACTGCAGTTCTCAGTTTGGTGTGCATGTGTGGAGGAGAGTTGCAGGTGCAGCTGCTGCAGCTAGTAGTTTCAGTGTTGGCTTGGACTATCTCTTGGCTAGGGTTTGGACTATCTGATCAGCTATTGTTGGTGCACTATCCTTGGAGGAAGATGCGCTACACCTTGTTTGGCTATCTAGCCTAGGGTTTGCTTCCGGAGTAATTCTCAGTCAAGGTTAAGGTGCTCAGAGGGTGGCTTCAGCCTATGGTTGGGTGACGAGGGTATCGTCAATGGTAAAACGAGCACACATTCTTCTATATTCTAACACCCTTATGGTGTAGCTCTAAGCATGGCCCTCACGGGAAGACACTTTGAAGAAGCCTTCAAGAAGCCCCAGTTGTTAAGAAAAGAAGTTACAATGTATGGTCAAGAATCCCTGAAGATATGGTCAAGAAGCCCTAGAGGTGTGGTCATGAAACCCATAGTTTATTGAAGAAAAAGAGTATGAAGGATATTGCAAATGCATGCAAAACATCTATGGATTGATAGTCCTCGTCAAGGCATTTCAAACGGTAGGTGGTGCGCCATGTGGTTCCTCACGGTCGAGGAGATATTCCCTCTTAAATATGATCATGTAAAAATTTCCCTTAAACGGTTAGGAAGTTATGAGTTAGCCCCAAAATCAAGTAAAGGATAAAAACGGTTACAAACAAGAAGTTACATGTCAGCCCTAAAGACAAGTAAAGGAGATAATTGAAAGGATATAAATAGACATCAAGAACCTCTCATTTTATCATCAAGAAAACTCATGATCTCTTGGGGCAAGTGAGATAGCGAAGTCGTGTTAAGGAGGAAGTTCTTGGAGTTGTAGAGGTGAGAGGGTTTTTGACAAAACCCTATTTGAGGTGACCCCCGTAGGTCAAGTATAGGGTGTCCCGAGAGGCCCCCGTTGGTTGTTCTGTACTCATCATGTGAGGCCTTGCTCGTTTCCCAGTCCAGTCCCATGAGGCTGAAGAAAGGTTATGAAGAAGATGCCCTCTTGTTGATGTTGAAACCGAGCAAGGTTTGCTGATCTAAGATCTGATGCACTAGGTTTTTTACAAAATGAAAGGTATGTTTTCTATATGTCTTGAGACTTGTATCTTGGAGATTTTGGTATATGCTTGCGGCATATCTTGGAGGTTTTGGCACATGCTTGAGGCATGTCCTAGATGATTTTGGCACATGCTTGAGGCATGTCTTATATGTTTTTGGCAGATGCTTGAGGTATATCTTGTAGGTTTTTGGCACATGGTTTGATGCATAATTTGGTGATTTTGGGTATATGATTTGGGGGATATTCTTGGAGATATTGGCATAATATTTATGTGGTTATTGGGTTGAATCAATTTCAATGATGATGATGTATCAATATTAGTAAAAGTAATAGTGGCAGTTGATTCTCTCATTTATATTTTCAGGAGAAAGGAAGGGGCAAGGAAAGGGGGTTGGAGATTCCTTCAGGTTGTATCTTGTAAACTAGGGGGTTGAAGCCTCCTTCCAGTTGGAGTTGAAGAATCTAGGGAGTTGTAGCTTTATTCAGGTTGAAGCTTGTAAACTAGGGGTTTGGAGCCTCCTTCGAGTTGGTGCTAGAGAATCTTGGAAGTTGGTGCTTCCTGTGGATGTAATATTCAAGACATATATTAAAAATCGTTCTATGGTTTTCTCCCATTTGAGTTTCCACGTAAAAATCTTTTGTATTGCGAATCTATGATTATGTGTTTATGATATCAGATTGAATGCAATCATATGTGATAAATTGTTGATAACTTAATGTTTATATGATGTGGTTAAAAATCGTAAAAAGTTTTCAATACCGATTCACCCCCTCTCTCAGTATTGGTGAATATTCCAAAAATTGGTATGAGAGCAGGTTCCTTTAGTAACAGTCTAACCACTGGAAGGTAGATCATGGATTGCATTGAAAATGGAACACCATTGTTTGATGGTCAGAACTATGCTTTCTGGAGCAGAAGGATGAGAGTATTTTTACAAGCACAAGGGTTTGATGTTTAGAACTCAGTTGTTTCAATATACACTGCTCCAAAGAAACCTCTGAAGACTGCATTCAGGAAGATATTAAAAATGAACCACAAAATATCAATTGATTTCATCCTGGAAGGATTCTATAGTTCGGTAAAAGTCAAAGTGGGACAATGCTCATCATCCAAAGAGCTTTGGGATAAACTACATAATATTTACTCTACGAGATCTCTTCTTGTAATCATAGAGCCAGAGCATGTTGATCAAGACAAAGAAGATACTGAGATAGAATGAGAAGAAAGAGTGTTCTTCATGGCAATGAAAACTTAGAAAGGAACCCTTGAAAACGACGAAGAGGATTATGAAGAAGGCAAAGTGGATCTTGAGGCAGAACTAATCAGT
Organism: Picea mariana; assembly: GCA_032191745.1. NCBI lineage: Eukaryota > Viridiplantae > Streptophyta > Pinopsida > Pinales > Pinaceae > Picea > Picea mariana. Next base: position 561,066 of record JASDQU010100269.1, on the reverse strand, counting down.
GATTTAAGTGATTTAAAAAGGGAAAGGAAGAAAAGCAAGTCCCTTAAGGAAGAATTGATCAAGCTAAATGAGGGTTATCAAAACCCTAACAAAAATTCTGAAGAAGTCCAACATATTATCATAAATCTAAATGTTCAACTGGAAGAAGCTAGAGTGATTGAAGAAACACTCAAAAATCAGTTGGAAGAAAAACAAAAAATAAACAAATGTTTGGAAGCTAAAATAGTATTATAGAGAAAAGAACTTGAAAAGGCAGAAGAAGTTGTTCGCTTAAAAATCAAGGTAAAGGAAGAAGAAAAGAGAGAAGATATTTTGACAATTCATCTTAAGGAAATATATGAGGGCTTAAATAAGCTTGAAGCATAATTTAGTCAACAAGAATAAAGATTTGAAGAATAAATTGCCTCCTTGAAAACCCAAATTGAAGAAGCAAAGAGAACAGAAGGAGTAATGAAGATACAGATGATGAAAAAACAAGAAGATAATGAGAAGCTTGAAGAAGAAGTCATACCATTGAGGGTTGAAGTTTACAAGATCAACAAGAACTTGAAGAGCTCTCAAGTACTAGAAGACATTCTCAGTTGTCAAAGATCACCTGTCGATAAAGTAGGTTTTGTATACATTGGTGAAGCCTCAGGCAAAGAATATGAAAATGTCAATCCCGAAAAAAGCATTGAAGAGACAGGAAGCTCCACACTGCCAGTAGATAAAGTTGAAGAGAAGTGTTCCAAGTCGCCGAAAAAGAAGAATGAAGAGAAGGCTAAGAATTATGCAAACATTCTGAAAGGAAGGGATCATAGTCAACAAGAGTCAAAGAGGAATGAATGCAAACGAGGTGTATCTCCAAGAAGACCTTCTACCTCCAGGCATCAAATAAGCTTCAATCATTGTGAAGGAAACAAAAAAAGAGAATATCATGACCAACTAAGGCATGAATTCAAAAATAATGCATCACAAAGAGGATCACTTGCTTCTAGGTATCACAGTTTCTTCCTTGGTTATTGTTTTACTTCTAATAACTTTGGACATAAAGTTGTAGACCGCAGAGTGCATGGAAGAAATGTTCAAGCAAAAGATGTTTATGTGGTCCCCTACAATATTGAATGTTACAAATTCCAAAACTATGGACATGTAGCTCATGACTATAGAAGCATGATGAAGTCTTCCATGAAGGAAAAAAATGATATCAATTACAAGAAGGTTTCGAGAAGAGAAAAAAAACAAGAAGAGCAGGTGAATGAAGAACTCCTAGAGATGATACTCACAAGATTTGCAGATATGCGAGATCGTGATCAATCTACTGGTAAAGAGGAAGATGTCAAGATTCAAAAGGATGATCTTGCAACAGAGCAGGTTTATATATTTTTCTAAGCAATATGACTCAGAGACTCCCGGTAATGTGAATGTTGAAGAGGGGGAGTCTAAGCAACATATATTACAGATTAGAGAACTATCTTTCGGGCAGCTTGAAGTGTTTGTTTTCATATTTTGGGAAGGAATATTCAAAATGGTTTAATGGTAGAGGTGCAAAATTTCTCGTGATAGATTGGTTGATTAAGAAGCAGTTTTTGGAACACATCTCCATGCAGGTATGAAGAGGTTAGTTGGCAGTTACGATGAATATCATTGGAACACTTTTGAGGCAAAGATTCATGATTGTATAAAGGATTCCAAGCATGTGTTCAAGCAGGGATATATTCATTATAGATTCGATAATGTGTACTTGTTTTAAACTTGTAGAGTTATATTTGAAGATAGAGCATACTAGTAGACATATTTGATTCAACTTGAGGAGAAGGAATATGTGGTGATCAGTTGTAGCAGATTTGAAGAAATCTTCATAATAGAAAAGTGACATATGGGTCATCATTGTGTGCAATTGAGTAGCAGAGTCATGGACAATTTTGTGACATATGGATAATGATGAATTCATGAGATATTTGACAGGTCTAGAAGATAATACTTGACATGAACCAAAGAAGATACATGACAGTGGATGAAATCATGAGCTCAAGAGGAATTGCAGAAAGACTTG
>JASDQU010100269.1:537427-550637 GCA_032191745.1 Picea mariana | reverse complement strand
ATTAGATTTTTCCTTAAATCTGGAACATGTCTTACCTCTTTCAACAACCATTGGTTTCCATTGCGTTGCTTTATTTTTACCTTTCCCATTCCAACAATTTTGCATGGTGCATCGTCACCCAAATGAACCTGTCCAAAATCACCTTGAACATAATCTAGAAAATGTTTCCTATGGGATGTGGCATGAAATGAAGCCCCTGAATCTACTACCCAAGACTCAGAAATATTATCTACAGAAAGAATCAAAGCATCTTGTAACACATCACCTATTACATTTGCTTCCTGATTTTTCTCCTGTTGTCCATCTCTTTGTTTCTTTGGAGCTCTGCAGTCTTTCTTCAGATGTCCTTTCTTCCCACAATTCCAGCACTCTATCTTTCCAAGTCTAGATTTGGATCTGCCCTTCCTAGAATTCCCACAGTTCCTAAAACCCTTTCCTCTATCCTTTTGTCTTCCCCTGTTCTCCATGTTCAACACATTTCCTGATGTCTCACCTGTGCTTTTCCGTCGCATTTCCTCACTAAGGATAACACCAACAACATCATCAAATTTTAAAGTATTTGAGCTAGAGACAGAGTTACTTACATCCATGACCAAGTCGTTCCAGCTTTCTAGCAATGAGCACAAGATTAGAAGAGCCCTGACCTCATCATCAAAGTCTACTTTTATAGAACTTAGTTGATTAGTAACCGTATTAAAATCATTTAAATGATCTGCAACAGACCCACTTTCTGACATCTTCATATTAAATAATCTCTTCATTAGAAATACCTTATTGGACATCGAGGGTTTTTCATACAATTTGGCCAATGCGTCCATCAAACCATTCGTTGTGTTTTCTTTGGAAATATTGAAAGCCACCGATGCTGCCAAGCTCAGTCGTATCATTCCTAGAGCCTTTAAGTCAAGAATCTCCCATTCTTCATCCTTCGTAGCCATCGGCTTCTTTGCTATTCCGCCCAATGGTAGGAATAGATCCTTTTGATATAAATAGTCTTCCATCTGCATCTTCCATAACTGTTAGTTTTGGCCGTTAAATTTCTTGACCCTAAACTTTCCATCTTCCGACATTGCTCCCACTCGAACCAGGAACCCTCTTTTCCTGCGAGTTAACTTTCGCTCTGATACCAGTTGTTAGAAAAATAGGACCATGGAGCAATAAAATAAAACAAATGCGGAAACAAAACACAGAAGATACACAATACAATAGAGACACAGATTTGCGTGGTTCACCCAGTGTGGGCTATGTCCACCAAAGAAATTGTCAGGTCTTCCTTTATTATTATCCATCATATGAAGGGATACAACCTACAACAAGCCCATTGTAACTTCCTCTTCTTTCTCTCACAGTCTCCTATCTTAGAATGCAACATTCACCATCAATCATCGCCGCAATACATTTCCCTCGTAAAAGAGGGTTGCCTTCTAGGGGAAAAACCCTAACATAATCTCTATCGTTAGATTTGCAACCTTATAATGAACGGTCCAGATTTACAATGAAATTACAATATACATTTACAAGGCAATTTTTCCTTCGGGGGGCTTCGCCCCCAAACCCCCGCTGGGGACCCACTTGCCCCCAGACCCCCTAGCCAAGGGGATAGCCCCCCTGGACCCCACAGAGGGGGTAGCCCCCCTCTGCACTCCCCCGCGAGGAAGAGTGTACATACTTCTGGGGTGTAAATACTTCATGGGGTATAAACACGACTGAAAGTAAAAGACCTTTGAATCAGGAAGATAATCAGGCTCCACAAACAACAAGTGGGAGAGGGAGGAAGGTGGAGAGAAAGGTGAGGAGAGCGAGTGGGGTAAAGAGAGAGGGGGGAAGGGAGAATGGTGGGGGAGACATAAAGAGGGAAATATGGAGAGAATGATAGAGGGGAAGAGGGGGAAAAGAGGGGGAGAGGGGGAGAGAGCAGGAAAAAGAGAGGGAGAGAGTAGTCAAAGAGAGAGAGAGAGAGGCTTGAGGCCTGAGTTTCCTCCCCCAACCATGTTCTAGGAAACGAGACTCATACCTAGAAGTTAAAAACTTCTAACATGGTTCCCATATCCAAACTAGGATGGAGATGATACTCTGAAGTCATTATGTGTTGTGGTTAAATGCATTGTTCTTGTATTTAGGTTCCCTAAAGCTTACTTTTTAGGTAGTTTAACGCTTCATTTTCCTCCCTTGACCATGTCTAATGCCCCATGACCCATACTTGGTGCTTGAAACCTTCTAATGGTAACCATATTGCAAATCGAAGAAAAAATATCACATAGAGAGATTACCTATGGTGGTTTGAGGACTCATTAGTGGGTCTTGAGCCATGGAGACTACCTTTTAGGCATAATGAGAAAGTTTCATGACTTGAACTTGGTCCAAGTCTTTAGACTAATACCTACTTCTCCAAAAACCCTAATGGTGCTAATATGTCCACTAAGAGGTAAATGATTTGGGAGGTCATGTGTGTGGATTCAAGGTGTTGTTCAAGGTTGAATATTCCGTGTGATTTCAAGGTGTTATTTATGGTCTTGGATGCAAGAGTTCAATTTGTTGTTCATGGCACACATCCATGGCCTATGGTTGGGGATGTCAATGTCACTAGGTGGCTTTGAATAGTTGGTTTGTGTCCTAGGGTCTTGGAAATAATATGTACATGTTGTTCATTATGCTAAGGAGGGAAGCCAACCCCCCCTTCCAAGGTTCAGGGGCTAGAGCCCCCAACCAAAATTTTTGGGGGGCTCACAAGGGGTCACATGGGGTCACTTCACAAGGATGTTTTGTTAGGGGTGGTTTGGGCTGCTAGTACACTAAAACCTTAGTTTTTCTAAACACCTCTCAATATATTTATTTTTGACATTATTTTTCTTTAGGCTACACAACTCTCTTGTTGATGAAACTACACACAATATAGAGTCAACTATGGAGATTCCAAATATATATATAAAAAAAAAATATATATATATATTCTTTAAACTATTTTTATTATATTTTTGTCTTAACATATATATAAAAAATAAAAATCTTTTGATAATGTTAAGAAGTCTTGTAATTTCAAGGATATATATATATAATATTCCTACATAAGAACAATATATTTCCTACAATTCTACAATTGCATTATAAACTCAAATTTCACATAGTAATAATAATAATAATAATAATCCATTTTTTACCCTACCCCCTCTGGATTTGAACTTGTGACCTCTTAAGAGGAAACACATGTTCTTAACCATTAGGCCCACTCAGGCTATACAGGATCAATATAAATAAAAATCATATATTCAAATAGCTAATTCATTTTCCTATATTTTATCATTGTATACCATATCCAAATTCATTATGAAAGTACCTCTGATCATCCCTCCAAATCAATAAATTGTTGTTTTTCCAAGTTTACACATCATAAGAGACCATCCTTAATTTGCACCCACTCTTCATTTATGTAATATTATTTTTATAAATATATTATACTGTATTTTTCAATCAATCATTATTTAAATAAAAATGAAGATTAAAAACCAAAAAATTATATATTAATATTTCTAGAAATAAAGTTAGTCAAAAATATTTTAAACTAAACTTATAAATCTCTCTTTACTTTATATTTTTTATTAAATATTGATACTTCTTGTTTATCATATTTAATTTTACCAACTCTATTATTAGATTAAAACATTTTTGTTATTACATCAAATATGGATCATCCCAAAAAAAAAGCCACTAAAAATTTGCAAAAAATACCACTAAATTTTTTAGATTAAAATGAAAGGAAAACTAAGAAGACTGTTTGTTTGTTTTTTTTCATAGGGAAGAAACAAAAACCATCCAACTTTAGCAACAACGTTTTCAAGCACTTGGAATGAGTTAAATAAAATTCCCCACCAGGCAAAGTAACAAATATTCGACTGGTTTTCTCTGCACAAAGAGATCGTTTTGTCTACTTATCACTGCAATACAAAAAATCTACAGTAAAACTATTATGGTTCATCACATTTAAAACCAGACACAAAAGATTGTATGCTTCAAGATACCTGCGCTTTTATTAATTGATATAATAGATTAGCACGAGTGCGAGAAGCTAATAGCTATCCATACAATAGAAATATAAAGACGAAGGGCAATATGATATTTTCTGCCAAATTTAAACATTTCTAGCATACTCCAAAAAGACTAACACATAGCATATCAAAACAGCGCCTAGGCTTGAGTAACCAGAGCTGCTTGTGTAGCAAGGGCTGCAACTTTTCTTTCAAGTTCATTTTTCTTTGCACCCACAATCTTGTCAACGGCCTTTCCACCCTTAACAAAGATAAATGTAGGCATGGCCTTCACATTCCACTCCTGAGCTACACCCTGCAAAATCAAATATTGAGGCAAGCTTTCATTAGTTTGCTCTATGATCCTTAATTTGATTCATTTAAGTAATCTTTTTTCATTTACCAACAACTTTCTGTCATCAAATTCTGTTAGAGATACTAAGAACAAATTTGTCAAAGAGAATCTGATTCATCTGAACAATCATTCTTCATTTGCCAACTTTATGTCATAAATATCTTTTAGAGACACTAAAAAACCAAACTTCTCAAAGAGAATACCCATAAGACAAAATTTACTGTTTCAAATATCTATCCCCAGAGTGTGATGATTAAATGACTGTACCTTCAATTCGTCCACGTCGACCTTCAAGAAAAATATTTCTGGAAATTTCTTTGACAGCGCAACGAACACTGGACTCATGACTCGACAAGGCCCACACCACGTAGCAGTGAAATCTACCACCACCTGAATACAGTAAGCACCATTTTCAGAAGTCCAAATAAAGATAACAGGACTTAGACCTACAGCTACAAAGAAGATCAATATTTAGACAACAAACCAAAAAATACAGATTTCCCTTCCAAAACAAACCAGGGTTCGATTCCAGCAGCAGAAACACAGAACCCACCAACAAAAATTAAAAGAAAATCCCCAAAGAAACACTGTAGACACTAGAAAAGGAGAATTACCAGACGTTTAGTATCTATGGCCTCCTGCAGCTTGGAGCGCCATGCCTCTGTAGAGTGACATGCAAACACGTTTCCCTCTGCCATCTCTTCGTCCTCTTCTCAACAACAATTCTGCGCGTAAAATCTTCTAATGCTTCGTGTGTGTTTTTACAATTACTCTGTCGGGAATTTATAGCCCGAGGGACCATCAAAAAATATATTTATTTTATTATTTTAAAAAGTATTATAATAATGTTTATTTATTGGAATCAATGATATATTCGATGACCTATTCTTCGCACTGTCGTTTTGTCAATTAAAAATATTTTTAAAGTTTATGTGGCGCCTTTCTTTAACGTTAACTATAACACGTCATATATATATATAGCTTATGTGGCACCTTTCCTTAACGTCAATTCTAACACGTCATCTGAAAAAGGCAATGGAATCCAAGCGTGCACGTTCCGTGTGACAAACAAAATAATTCCAGCGGAATGATGGCGATGTGAGAAAGAATCAACGGCGCGCGTCGAATATATGAGTGATGGCGATGTGTTAATGTCATTATCACAAAATAATTCAACGGTCGAATTATGGCGGTGAATATATGAGTGGAGTCAATGAGTGCGTTGCAACTGAAATAAGGTTCGGTACAAGTTGCACAACTTTGAGAGCATCACGGCATCAATAAGAAAGAGTGTACAAGTAGAAGCATATTGTGTGTTTTTATTTGTGTACGTAATTATTATTGGAATATATGTTTTTTGTAGTTTTGTCCGTGGAATATATGTTTTTATTCTTGTGTTTGATTATCATTGGAATTAGTTTATGTAATGTATCAATTGTTTAATGAAATGAGAATTTTTCATTACTTAAATTATATTTTTTGATATACAAATTTATGTATAGTCTAAATTTCTAGAAGATTCAGATTTAATAATTTTAATCATTTCAATCAAATCGCAATTTTAATCATCCTTAAATTTCTAAGAAAAATTTGAATACAATTGATCCTTAAAATATACAATTAAAAAGTTAAAAGCTTAAAACATTTGAATTAAGTAATAAGAAAGAATTACAAAGAATAAGTAGATGACGTTTTAAGAATATTTATTAAAAATATATATAATAAAAAAATAACATATATTAAAATAATATTTTTTATTAAAATAATAATTATATAATACAAAAATTATATAAACCTTTAAATAATATCATTTATAATTTCTATTTTGATAATTTAAATTCATCTAATATTAATATAACTTATAAAAATATAAAAATATATTATTTAATTATAAATTAACATGGAACAAAACCTATATATATAAAATAATTATATATCATAAACTTGAATCATAAATCTCTCTCATAGCTTTTATGTCTATTTCTCTAAATTGAATTCATTTGTGTAAGGTCTTCATTTAGATGGGCGTGGAGTCCCTCACTCAAGTCCTTAAGGAGACAGAACTTGGGATTGCTTTGGCACTCAAGTTGGGCAAGTGGACACCTTGGGCATGTGAACATGTCAAAGGGCTTGCCCAAGTATGAAGCGATGAACAGATTTGGGTCCATCAGCATGAGGGGCACACCAAGGTTGGGGTGCGTTAGCATGAGGGGTGTGTCACTCCTAAGGGACACAACAGCTGACGAGTGCATGGGCTTGTTTGGGTAATCGGGTCTGCGAAAGGGCACAACAATACTTTTGGGTGACCATGTCCACGAAGGGGCGGGAAGATTCATTTGGACACATGGGTTCATGAAGGGGCGTGACACCCCAAAGGACACAATGATTCGTGACCGTGACCTTTGGAGTCCTTATAAAAGAACAAGGGCACACAACCAAGGGAGGCATATTTGGAAGATAAGGAGAGCAAGAAGAGCTATGTAGTTCTAAGGTAGGCGTAGGTGAAGAGGGGAAATCTCCCTCAAGGAGACAAGTCACTCCACATGGGAGGACTTGTGCTGCCTTGAGGTGGATTCGGTGGACAAAGTTCAACAACCTCCTTTTGGGATGATTTTTTGGAAGTCTGGAAATGCAGGTCTGTTGGAGGCAAGTGTGAGACATAATTGAAATATGCGAAGTATGTGGAAATGAAGAGACAACAAGTTTGTGCTTGAGGGCACATTTGAGTTGCACCATAGGAGGTTGCGGAGACAGTTGTGACATAGGTTCTTGGTAATGAATATGTGTATGAGTTTCTTGGTGAGGTAACAAGTTGTTTGACTCTTCCCAAGTTGTAAATTGAATGGTAGTGCTCTTATTGTAACTGTTTTGCAATAGAAAAGACTTAGTCAGGTATTAGGCATATTTTGTACCACCTGCACTATATATATGTGTTTCCTTTGTTTGTTCTATTTTTGTTCTCTTGGTTTCTCATGTTCATGGATGTATTCTTATATATGACTAAGTGTTAAAGTTGTTAACAATTGTCTAAGTATACAAGAGTTGCACTAGAGTAAGAGTGTGACTTGTCGGTAGCCTAGAACAGAGTATGGGTATGTTCTAGATAAAGAGGCATAGTCTGGATGAAGTATCCTTGGTGTTTCCAAGAATCCAAGTGAGAATGCCGCGGTGTCACACGCCCTCAAGAGGTGCACGATCACAAGGCCCACTCTAGGGACATGACAATTGGTATAATTAGTACCATGGTTGGACGCAATGAGCCTGAATCTAAATATAAAAGGTGCTTGGTTTCTAAAACGCATTCACCACCACCGCCAATACAGAGATTCGAATCACCAATCAAATATTTGATCTCATCTCGATATAATTCGTCATAATATCCATATGTGAGTCGCCAATGCAATTCAACCACCAATATAATCCAAGAAATTTATTGTGGGAATGGGGTTTGGAATAGTAGTTTGATAATTGAAACGCTCCTGAAAATTTCCATGAGCTCCTATTACTATTTCATATGATTTTGGAATTTTTCCTACCCACTCTGAATCTTCTAGGAGAGGGAAACCATGGTTATGGATTGGGTTCTCCAAATCTAAGGAGTGGTACATGAACAATATTGGTTTAATTTTTAATTTAATTTTTTTTTCAATTTGTATTATTATTGTGATAATTTTTTTGGGTGGAAATGTACTTTCTTATTATTTTTTATGCAATTCATTAATGAATATGTTAGTGTGATCCATTCAACTAAGAAATGATTTTTCATTTTCTTTTAATAAAATTCGCAACAAAAAGGGATGGTAGGTGCGAGGGGGGGCATTATTTTTAACCTGGTTTACATTTTTTCATGGAATATCGACACTCTCTCCAACAATATAGTAGAATCATATGCTCTCTTCCAAGGCTTGACTAGTGAAAAAATATTTCTTAAATACTTATAGATTGATTGTTTTAGGGGACTTAGTGATTATCATTAGGAATATGGTTCAGGGATCTACTCCAACTAATGCTAGACTTTCCTCTGTTATAGGTTGAATAAGGAAAGTTTAACTTGCATTTTCAAAGCTCGGTTTCTACCATGTCAAAAGGGACAATAACAAAGAAGAATATCTCCTAATGAATCTAGCCAAATTGAAAAGTGAGGGTTTTCTCATCCTCAACCACATTGGAACTTATCAACCTATTCCATAATTCATGAAGGACAAGTCACTTCTCATGCATTTAAATCGTCACACGACCAAGTTAGTGGACTATGGAGCTTTTGAATTTAGAAGGGACATGATGAGACTCCCTATTACCTCTCACACACAAACCTCATCTATGGCACATACTCTTGAATCATTGAAACACAATCAAGGGAACCAATGTGGAATTTTAATGGCTCTGACTTACAATCCAATAACAATAGTTAACTAAATTTAGTGAAGTGGGACAAATATTTAAATAAATACTTATAATAAGGGTTTTTATAAATAATAACTAATAGGTGGGGACCCCTAAAAAACTATTGTTTAATTTTCAAAATATCCCCTTATACCTCCATACTTGTAATATGAATACCATCCATTAAATAAATTCATATTTGACAACCCCAAAAATAAAACTACCATAATTACACTTGTAACTCCTAAAATCATCTGAAATATATCAAAACATTATATGTTGTCCAAAAAGTGTAAGTATGTCATCAATAAAATGCCACATAAAGTCATCATAAAATTAAATTAAAAATCATATTTCTTGTGGGAGGTTGTCCTCTATCCATTGTCATGAGATGAAGCCACCCTGTGTGTTTTTAAATATGCCTTGGCATACTTATTTTCTTCATTTGATGATGCTTCATGGTGCACATCACCAAAGGTGATATTCCTAGGCTCATGTTTTTATGGAATAGAATGTGAGGTAATAGAGTGGGAATATTTCTTTGATGAACCACAACTAGGTGAGAAAGAAGGTTGCTTCCCTTTACTTGGTTCAGGCTCATGAGCTAAAGCTTTGATTTTATTAGGTTGTTGAGTTGACAATGCATGTGAAGCCATTGAAATAGCCGGTTGAAGTGGCTCCTTGGGAAGGGGTGGAGGTAGTGGAAACAGTACAATAGGACTCTATGATGATGAGCTTGAGGATCATGAACTATTTCATTCTAGCCATCATTGACTGGAATCTCAAGCTGCAAAGACACATGTGGTTGTACATGAATATCGGTTATGATAGGATTAGGATGTAATTTTTATCTAACGGGTGGTGGGGGAGGATTAAAATATCCTTGGCCTGTAAGGTTAAGAAGACCAGTTTATAGGAGTTGATTAAAATCCTTTGATTATGCATCAAAATGAACTGAGAGTCTAAGTCTCTTATTTCTTCCCCTCTTCCATCCAACTTGTTGTTAATATTATGGTAGCTGCGGGAGGTATTTACCTCCACGTGTGAACCTGACAAGAATAGAAGACTCTGGAAAGCAAGAGAAAACCCTAATGAGTTGGCTAATAACCCTAGAAGTCTTGTCGTCTCAAGAAGATAACTTATATTAGGTTATTAGCTTGCAAGAGAAGAAGTTGGCCAGAAATAATAATAATATACTAAATAGACACATATCTAGAAGGAGAAGTCGGCCCCAACAAATTTGGCAAAACCAGTATAAATACAGGGCACCAGTTCTCATTTGATACATCTCAAAATTGTAGACAGCAACTGGTGCACACTGCAGTTCCCAGTTTGGTGTGCACGTCTGGAGGAGAGCTGCAGGTGCAGCTGTTGTAGCTAGCAGTTTCAGTGTTAGTTTGGACTATCTGATCAGCTATTGTTGGTGCACTATCCTTGGAGGAAGATGCACTACACCTTGTTTGGCTATCTAGCCCAGGGTTTGCTTCTGGAGTAATTCTCAGTCAAGGTTAAGGTGCTCAGAGGGTGGCTTTGGCCTATGGTTGGGTGACGAGGGTATTGTCAATGGTAAAACGAGCACACAATCTTCTATATTCTAACAGATTATGGGACCACACCTCCTTCATTCAGTCTAAATGCTGGAAGGAAACATAGCTGCTAGGATATTGAGCTCACTGAGGAACTGCCGCTAGGGTTACTAACAGAAGCAACTCCCAAGACACTGCCACTAGGGTTACTAGCAGGAGCAGTGGTAGAAACCCTAAACCTCTTGTTGAGGCACCTTAAGTGAAAATATTGACCTAATCTTCAAATAGATCAGTGCGCCCTAGCCTAGCGCATCTCTTGATACTCTCAGCAAGCCAAGACATGAAGTTTGAATTTTTGGTCAAAATCTACGGTTTGACCAAGCCAAAGAAAGCCATGATTAACTCTATGAATTTTGAGAACAAGCTAGATGGAGCCTCTAACTTCAGAGCGTGGAAGACAAAGATCAACCTCATCCTTTCCAAGAATAAAGTGTTGAATATCGTGAAAGGAAAGATCGTGAAGTCAGAGTTTGAAGAAGGAAAAGAGAAGGAACCGCAAAACGTTGCAGCTATGGAGAAGTTCAAAGATGTTGACATCAATGCTATGAGTATCATAGTGGATTCCATAAAAGACCACTTGATACCCTACATCTCCCATCTTGACTTATCGAAGAAGATGTACGATGCCCTAACAAATCTCTTCTCAGTCAAAAACATTGGACAAGTTATGAGTCTAAAGAATGAGCTCTGTAACATGAAGATGAATGATGATGACAACATAACATCATACTTTGTAAGGATCTCCCAGTTAAGAGATCAACTACAAGCTATTGAAGAGATCACTTCAGAAAAGGAACTGGTGAACATAGTACTCAATGGTCTTCCCAAGACATGGGATGCATTTTCCGCAAGCATGAACACAAGGAAGGAGTACTCGACATTTGAAGAAATTTGGACTTGCTGTGCTCAAGAAGAATCAAGGATCAATGCAAAAGAGAAACCCCAAAAGAAGTACGACGATCAAGCTTTCACAGCAAGATTCAAGAACTTCAGGAACAAAAAGGAAGTTTGGTTCAAGGAGAAAGCCAAATCAAGAGAAAGACATTTCAGAAGTGCAATGCTTCAACTGTCAAAAGTATGGTCACTACAAGAACCATTGTCCTGAGCTAAAGAAAAGGAAGGAGAAACACGAAGCATCGATTGCCGAAGAAAAGAAACCTACAAAGAAGACTAAGAAGGATGGAAGAGACTTCTTCTTCTAAAAGGTAACAACACGCTTCTTATTTCTTGTTTGCATCGTCTCTGTACATATCTTGTATATATATCTCTTGGAAGATAATGTGTTCCAAGAAGAACTATACCTATGGAAGAACAAACAAGATGAAAAGAGATATCATTAGATAATACACATGAAAGAATGAAATACAAATCATGTGAAAGCTATTGCAAGATAAGTCAAAACAATCATGAAGAAGAAGCATAGACAGAAAGAAGTCAACAATCGAGAGGAAATTGGAAGAGGACTTATGACGTTTTGTAGAAAACAACAAGATGGAAGCATGGACTCTGNCATGCTTCCATCTTGTTGTTTTCTACAAGATGGAAGCATGGACTCTGGTAGACAAGAGAGCCAATTATACATTGCAGAAGACAATAAGGATGCAGATGGAAGCATGGACTCTGTTAGACGGAGGGAGTTGATTATATGCACTTATACATGAAGCAAGGATTAGGAAGGAGTTAATCCTATGATTCATTAAAGATGATGAAATATATATATCCATGGTAGTAGTCATGAAAGACAAGTACGTGTTCAGTTCAATTGCAGAAGAAGACTTCTTCGAAGAGAAGACTTAAAGTATTCCTGGTTGTTCATCCAGATACGTGATCCTATGATGAAAGGAAGAAGTGGAATCTCTAGGGCATGGAATCTATAAGAAACTCCATGGACCCAAGAGCTAAATAAAAACATGAAGAGGAACATGAGGATTCCAAGAAAGAAAGAGAAACCAGAACAACCAGTCATAGTATCAAGAATCACAAGATTACCAGCCTGATATGAACTCACTAAAAGAAATCAAGTAGAAGAACTGAAAGTCATGATGAAGAACAATGTATGGAAGACTTATGAATGAAAGCATTGCGAGATCTAGAACCAGAGGTTCTCACAGATGGAGAGAGAATACTATGATGATTACTTGTTCCAGTAAACCAGACTTATCTCTACATAATTCATTATATCATCTGCAACATCCATGAGTTGGAATTCCACATCAGATGAATGCAAAGAATGTTCTCCAGAGAAATTGAATAAAGAGCATATGAAGAGCAATCTCAAGACTTTGAGGCATACTAGAAAGAGACCCTTATATGCAGAAAAAAGAAGATAACTTGGTGGAGAAACTCTAGTGCACAACAGAAGCGTGGTGAATATTTCCTATAACATCAAGACGACTACTCAGTAGATCAGATCTCATGATGATAAAAGAAGTGCCACATGGATATGTTCCAGTTTTCCAACTATGATATACTCTATTGTTCAGATCTACATGAAGCCTTCACAATGTTCCAGACTAAAGTACAATTGAAATCAATCATTACATTATCCACGATGAAGTCCAAAAAAGAGAAAATGATCTCTCCAATACATATCTCCATAGATGAGCAGATAAGCAGACATTTTAGTAAAGCTTCTATCCAAGATGAAAGAGTTTGCGTACTCAATCTAGAGCTCATGGAAACAACTTCCTTCTTATTGAGAAATTAATAAATGACTCTCCAAGTTAGGAGGGAGAACTGAAAACATTATTGAAAACATTCATCTTTAAATTTGAAAAATAGTCCATCTTGGACAAATGATTTCCTATTCGGAAAGTGGATTGAGACTTCTGACGGACAATCACTTTCCATTGTGGTTAACATGG
>JASDQU010100269.1:477527-530679 GCA_032191745.1 Picea mariana | reverse complement strand
TGATCAATCTACTGGTAAAGAGGAAGATGTCAAGATTCAAAAGGATGATCTTGCAACAGAGCAGGTTTATATATTTTTCTAAGCAATATGACTCAGAGACTCCCGGTAATGTGAATGTTGAAGAGGGGGAGTCTAAGCAACATATATTACAGATTAGAGAACTATCTTTCGGGCAGCTTGAAGTGTTTGTTTTCATATTTTGGGAAGGAATATTCAAAATGGTTTAATGGTAGAGGTGCAAAATTTCTCGTGATAGATTGGTTGATTAAGAAGCAGTTTTTGGAACACATCTCCATGCAGGTATGAAGAGGTTAGTTGGCAGTTACGATGAATATCATTGGAACACTTTTGAGGCAAAGATTCATGATTGTATAAAGGATTCCAAGCATGTGTTCAAGCAGGGATATATTCATTATAGATTCGATAATGTGTACTTGTTTTAAACTTGTAGAGTTATATTTGAAGATAGAGCATACTAGTAGACATATTTGATTCAACTTGAGGAGAAGGAATATGTGGTGATCAGTTGTAGCAGATTTGAAGAAATCTTCATAATAGAAAAGTGACATATGGGTCATCATTGTGTGCAATTGAGTAGCAGAGTCATGGACAATTTTGTGACATATGGATAATGATGAATTCATGAGATATTTGACAGGTCTAGAAGATAATACTTGACATGAACCAAAGAAGATACATGACAGTGGATGAAATCATGAGCTCAAGAGGAATTGCAGAAAGACTTGGTGTTCTTGTCATCAAGAGGAATGTTCAGTAAAGCATATGATTAAAAAAAGAAGCACATTGATAGGTGGAACCAACTAGTCATAGGAAGGCAAGCCGTGATAGGAAAAACAGGACAAGGGGAGAGAAACTACTAGGAGGAGTTATACTGTCAAGGGGATATTGTTGAATGATTATGTCATTGATGTCATCTCAATGAAGACATGATAATCCATGAAGAATTCAAGTCAAGTGATGAAGGAACCTTGACATGAGGGATTTTAATATACGTCAATGGATTACAATAATAGGAAGTACCAATGGAAAAGAATCCCCTAGAGAGAGGAAAGGAAGCATATACAAGAAGCCCCACATTGATATACATGACATTTTGCAAACAAGACAGGGGGAGAAGTCGTTAGGGGGAGTTACCCTTTTCCATTGAAGTCAAAGGGGGAGAGAAATATTAGAAGCATGAATACAGGGGGATTAATGGTCACAGGGGGAGTATGAGTGTTGCCATCAATGCAAAAGTGGGAGATTTTTGGAAAATTGGTTGTCCCTAATGCCAACCCTAGAAGAATCCCCGAAGCAGTTTTAGAAGCCCCTAGAAGTGATGGGATTATTTGAAGGAATTTCCAAAGTGGTCGCCTTATGGCATAGCTCAAAGCATGGCCCTCACAGGAAGATAAGTTGAAGAGACTACAAGAAACCCCAGTTGTTAAGAAAAGAAGTTACAATGTATGGTCAAGAAGCCCTGAAAATATGGCCAGGAAGCTCCAGAGGTGTGGTCATGAAACCCAAAGTTTATTGAAGAAAACGAGTATGAAGGATATTGAAAATGCATGCAAAACATCTATGGATTGATAGTCCTCGTCAAACCATTTTAAATGGTAGGTGGCACACCACGTGGTTCCTAATGGTTGAGGAGATATTCCCTCTTAAATATGATCATGTAAAATTTTCCCCGAAATGATTAAGAAGTTATGAGTTGGCCCCAAAATCAAGTAAAGGATAAAAACGGTTACAAACAAGAAGTTATAGGTCAACCCTAAAGACAAGTAAAGGAGGTACTTGGAAGGATATAAATACACATCAAGAACCTCTCATTTTATCATCAAGAAAACTCATGATCTCTTGGCGCAATTGATATAGAGAAGTCATGTGAAGGAGGAGGTTCTTGGAGTTGCATATGTGAGAAGGTTTTTTCATGAAACCCTATTTGAGGTGAACCCCATGGATCAAGTATAGTGTGTCTTGAGAGGCCCCTGCTGGTTGTTCTGTACTCGTCATGTGAGGCCCCTCTCGTTGCCCAATCAAGTCCCGCGAGGCTGAGGAAAGGTTATGAAGAAGATTCCCTCTTGTTGATGGTAAAGCCGAGGAAGGTTTGATGATCTAAGATTTGATGCACTAGGTTTTTAACAGAATGAAAGGTATGTTTTCTATATGTCATGAGGCTTGTATCTTGGAGATTTTGGTATATGCTTGAGGAATATCTTGGAGGTTTTGGCACATGCTTGAGGCATGTCTTGGATGTTTTTGGCACATGCTTGAGGCATATATTGGAGGTTTTGGCACATGTTTGATGCATGTCTTGGATGTTTTTGGCACATGATTGAGGCATATCTTCGAGGTTTTTGGAACATGGTTTGATGCAAAATTTGGTGATTTTGGGTATATGATTTAGGGGATATTCTTGGAGATATTGGCATAATATTTATGTRRTTATTGGGTTGAATCAATTTTGATGAAAGTATCAGTGACAGTAATCTTGATAGATTGATTCCCTCATTTATATTTTTGGGAGGAAGGAAGAGGCAAGGAAAGGGGGTTGGAGCCTCCTTCCAATTGGAGCTGGAGAATCTAGGGAGTTGGAGCTTCCTTCAAGTTGGAGCCTGTAAAATAGGGGTTTGGAGCCTCCTTCTACTTTGAGCTAGAGAATATAGGGAGTTGGAGCTTCCTTGAAGTTGTAGCTTGTAAGCTAGAGGGTTGGAGCCTTCTTCAAGTTAGAGATGGAGAATCTAGGGAGTTGTAGCTTCCTTTAGGTTAGAGCCTGTAAACTAGGGGGTCAGAGCCTCCTTCTAGTTGGTGATGGAAAATCTTGGAAGTTGGTGCTTCCTGTGGATATAATATTCAAGACATATATGAAAAATAATTATGTGGTTTTCTTCCATTTGGGTTTCCATGTAAAACTCTTGGGTACTGTGTATCTGTGGTTATATGTTTATGATATCTTGAATGAAATCATAAGTGATAAATTGTTGATAACTTAATGTTTATATGTTGTGGTTAAAAATGGTAAAAAGTGCTCAATACTAATTCACCCCCCCTCTTAACAACCGGGGATTCTTGTAGGATTATTAAAAGCATCTTCCCATGAGGGCCATGCTTATAGCTACACCATAATGGGACCACTTTGGAGATTCCTTCAAATAAACCCATCACTTCTAGGGGCTTCTAAAATTGATTCGAGGATTCTTCTAGGGTTGACATCAATGACAACCAATTTTCCAACAATCTCCCCCTTTGGCATTGATGGAAACACTCATACTCCCCCTATGACCATTTATCTCCCTGTCTTCATGCTTTTTATCTTTCTCTCCCCCTTTGATATCAATGGAAAAGGATAACTCCCCTTGACGACTTCTCCCCTTGGCGATTTTTATACCCCTGTCTTCTTTGCAAAATGTCATGTAGATCAATGTGGGGCTTCTTGTATATGCTTCATTTACTCTATTTTGGGGATTTTTTCCCATTATTACTTCATGCTATTTTAATCCTCTGACGTATATTAAAAGTGCTTATGTCAAGGTTCCTTCATCACTTGAAATAAATTGCATAATCTAAAATTTCATAATATTATAAGATCTATTGTGACAAACTATTCCAGTGGAATATCCATGACAATTTACAGATCATAGGACCTTGAGAATTTACATATCCAAGAAATTAAATAAGATTAGAAAGGGTTGCAAGTGAAAATAGAGTTTCAACACAAGACCATCATGTGATGAGGTAGTAAGAAGTAAAAACACTAAAACCTCACCATAATTGATGCAATAATCAATGCTAAATTTGAAGAACACAAGCAAAGATAAATTAAGGCATTGAACCTTAGAGTCAAAGTTCTCACTAGAGAAAAAATGGTTCAATAGAAGTGGAAAAATTCTTCCAAAACACATTGAAAGTTGATGGTATAGGAGAATAAAAGTATTGGTATCTGTTGGCCCTCGACCAAGTTTTGAGGAAACCTTGGTCAGGTTTGGACCACTTTTGAACTTCGACACTTTAGTCAAGGAAGGAGCACCCAAACAAAGCTGAGATTGCGGATCTCACCGGGTTTGCGGGCTATGTGGACCCAGTAAGGGGTTTTCTAGGGTTTTTGTAATGGGTTATGGGATGTCGACCCATGGGGTTTAACCATGATTAGGCCTTGTTGTAAGAGATTGTAAAAGTATAAATAAGTAAGAATGTATTGCAGAAAAAGAAGTGGATAAGTGCAAGTAGTTCGATTGGCTTTGTGCAAGGGAATGTCTATGTGTAAGGCTTTGTGCTTGATAGAGAGTGGGCTCTGTGCCTTGACCTAGTTTGGAAGGAGGATCTCATGCTTAGTGCGCAGATCTCCCATCCTATGTGAAGCTCAACTCTGTGGCTTAGTGCACAAGAGTCACTGAATATAAGAGATTGAAGAATAATAAAGAATACGAAGCAGTTGGTGGACGTAGCCCCACACTGGTGTTAACCACGTATATCTTGTATCTTTGGGTTTCTTTGTGTTGTGTTGTTTACATTATGAATCTGCTCAATTCTTGATGATTATGTATGATAAATAGATCTATTGATGCTTAAGTTCTTTACATGTATTAAGGATAAGTGGAATGTTAGATCTAACTCAATGCTATGTGTTAAATGGTTGAAGTGCTTAATCTTTCTTATTATTGTGCTAGATCTATTCTTGGATATGTTCTGCGATGTT
This sequence comes from Picea mariana, assembly GCA_032191745.1. Lineage (NCBI taxonomy): Eukaryota > Viridiplantae > Streptophyta > Pinopsida > Pinales > Pinaceae > Picea > Picea mariana. Next base: position 525,980 of record JASDQU010100269.1, on the reverse strand, counting down.
ACTAAGATTAGGAAATGATGCATTTCATCTTCTAAGTGTTAATAGAATACCCTGTGAAGTGTTATTATCACAGATCTCTATCCCAGCTTGGTTACAGACACCTGCATCCTATAAGCCCCCCTGCTTCTACCTCGGGTGAGACCTCGCGTGCTTCACAGGTGTTTCCAAAAGGGCCAGTAGTCGAGGTTTTGTTGGTGCAATGTTAAGCGTTGAACCTTGAGTTTTCCCCTGTGCCAACAAATGGTTCTATTACCGAGACCTTAAACTGTGATTGTTGGGAACTGAAGTAAATAAAAGAAAATCTCTGTGCATAGATTTGCTACTGAAGTGTGCAATACTCTACTTGACTTGCGAAGATCTGTGCCAAGAAAGAAATCCAATCTGAAGAAAAGAGGTAAATCTTTGTGCTTTGATAAGAGAAAGAAAATTGATTTTTTTTTTTGAACGCATGAATTTAAGTATGTTTAACAGATTCTGTCCTAGTATGAAGGCTAGGGCGTAGTTGAAAGAAAGAGTTGATCTGAATAAATTTAATATAAATGAAGAAAGATATGTTATTCCTATGCATAGAAAGATTTTTTGGACTAATAAGTGGATGCATGAACCTAGAAAGAATTTTTGCAGACTGTAGGTCCTGCACTGTGACCCTAGTGCGTAGCACATAAGAAGTTGGGGAACGTTTAAAAGGAAAAGAGGATTGACATTGTGCTATAATTGCAGAAGACCAAGACATATTGCTAAAGAATGCCTTGGCTGTTGGACAACTTAGAGGGGGGGGGTGAATCAGTTGTTACTGTGCTTAAACAATTATGCTTCTTTTAAACTCTTTGCAGAAACACTGAGGGACAATCACAATAGTGCAGGGAAGCAAACAATAGCATATTCAACATCAGTCACACACATGTGATACACAGAGACAGATATTTCCTGAGGAAACCCATAAAGGGTAAAACCTCTTTTTCTTTATATGATAAGTAATAGTTACATTCTTTACATTATCATACATATGAGCACCAACTCATAATGATGCTACAAGCTCTGTTTTGTAAGCTGCTACTTGCTGAGAGCACCAACTCTCTGTTTTCTCTAGCACCCTCTAGAAGGAAACACCAACTCCCTAGTTTCTCTAGCACCAACTAGAAGGAAGCACCAACTCCCTGGTTTCTCTAGCATCAACTACAAGGAAGCACCAACTCCCTGAGTGTTTCCAGCACCAACTGGATGGAAGCACCAACTTCCAATCATACAGGCACCAACCTGTATAACAGAGAACAAGAGTTCTCCCTTGCACCACCCTGCCACCCTGGTTTCATTGGCTGCAACCAGATGGAAGCTACAACCCCCTGTTTTCAAGCACCCACTTGAACCTATGAGGACAACAGTCCTCCCTAGCACCTCCATTCCACCTTGAAATATAAATATTTTCTACTGAAACTTATTACAGTGATATGATGTTCAACAATGGCTTACCAGACTCATCACTGTTCTGCTGCATTTTGTTGCTCTGTCTGCCTCATTTCCTTTCTGCACACATGAATTGCGCTGTCTGTTCTTCTGTTTTTTATGCTCTGTGCGCCATGTCCATTCACTTCACAGTTCCTCTTCTGTGCAATTTAGCTGCTGCACTCTTCTCCTTCTTCACACATGAATCACCTTCACCACCAACAACCACAGCAAACTCCAACAACGACCCCTTTTATTCTCTGTACCATGTATATATATTTTTTCTGTGCCTCTTCTGCATGCAATATTTTCCATTCTTCTACATGCTCATACCGCACCAATCTCCTCCACATCTCAAGTACTCTGCGTGATCATCATCATGACTCTTCAACTTCTCTAGCAGTTCAACCCCTGTGTCTATCATCACTAGGTGTTAAGCCGAGATTCCTTTTTCTCTCTGGCAGTTGAGACTCTTCGTCTTCTTTTCTACAGTCGAGCTCATCCTTTCTATTTTAGTTACGAGCTCAAACTCTCATCCAGCTGTCAATTTCCTCCACGAATCGTCTTCATTCCACTGGCTGATTCCATGTGACTCTTCAGCTCCTCTGGAAATCACATCGAAGTCTCTCCGCATCCTCTGGTAGAAACCATCAATGGTTTCTAGCAGTTTCACTGTGTCGTGCAACAGTAGCCCTTCGATCTTGTTCAAATTCACTTGTGCCATTGGATTGATTCCATGGGATCTTGCCTTCATTTTGGCATTTCGGCATTCGACAATTCTGTGCTGAGTGTCTCGACACTTCATTTTGCGATTTACGAAGTTCCGATACAAAACTTTTCTACACTAGCTCCTTCCCCAATATGACTATGTTCATAACCAAGTGCCTATGAAAAAAGCATTTTTCGCAAATTCGCGTTTCGTGAATCTGGAAATGAGGCATTTCGACTTTCCAAGTCGCGATCCCCGAAATGGAGCTTATCTGGACTGACTCCTTCCCTTCTCGAGACCATGGGCTGTGACCACAGCCTTATGCATAAGGAACTTTCACGATTTCACATTTCATGAGTCTGGAGAAGAGACATCTCGACTCTCCAAGTCGCGATCCCCGATACCCCGAAATGGCGTGGGATCAACGGTCCTGATTAGAGCTTCATTCAACGGCTGCGATTGAATTGCAATTTCGCATATCGCGAAATCGACATTCTTGTTGCATTGTTTGCTCGCCTCTCCATGTTGCGATCCCCGAAACTCCGATATGGAGTTAGATCAACGGTCCAGATCCGAGCTTGATAAGACAGCTCAGATTACATCGCGATTTCACATATCACGATATCGGGATTCCTGTGGTGAATGTTCTCTTGTCTCTCTATGTCGCGATTCACGAAACTCCGATATGGAGTAAGTCTACTAACGTCACATGAGTTAAATAACTGCCACATGTCACCCTGATTCGTGACTTACATGTTCTTGGAATGTTGAATCAGTCTGACACTTGTCATTACCTGGTTGTGCCACGTGTTCCTAGTTGACGTGGTTTGCTGACGTGAGTCGGATCGATGGTCCAGATGTGATCTTGATTTGACAACTCAGATTACGTCGCGATTTTGGATATCGCGAAATTAGGATTTTTGTGGATGATATTACTTGTCATCTCCAACTCTCGATCCCCGAAACTCTGACAGGGAGTCGGATCAACGGTCCACATAACCCCCTGAGATGGATGGTCCTCCTGCTTTCGGGATTTTGTGAGCCCTCTACTCCTTGCACTTTAAAGATCGTGCAGGTTCTCCTCGATCCAACGGTGGTCGGACCCTGCACTCAGATCTAATGCCTGAGATCTATCCTCCTCTTCAGTGCGCTCTTCTTGTCTATATTAAGATCTGACGACCCTCATTCTGTCAAAAATTTTGGATGGGATCCAACGATTAGAAATGCTTCACAAACTTTACGGGACTTCATCATGCCTGATCAACGTTGCATTGCCTTCGATCATTCGATCTTCCTGGACTTATCTTCTATTTTCCTGTTGATCATCGCAGCTGTACTTAAGCCATCATTACTACTGTACTTTCCATCAATGACAAGCTTACGCTGCCTATAAAACATACCAAACATCCTTTGCACTATCTCTTCTGATCTTATCGAGGTTGCTCTGCAGCTTCTTCCCAAAATACTTCTGGTGCCTGTCTATTACATTCTTCATTGCTGTACTTGCCATCAATGACAACCTGTTAAACATTTCCAACACTGGCATAGGTCCTATTTGTCTTTGTTGTAAGATTATTGGTCATGAGGTTGAGGATTGTTAAAGGATGTCTGTTAAAGTTGAGCGAATGAACGTGAGAAAAGAAAAATATGAAGGAAATCAAGAGACTAAGGGAATGTTATAGAATAAAAAAGAATCAGAGAAATCTCAGACTACATTATTACAGTTGAAAGAAACGATGGATGTTCACAAATATGTCAGTTTACCAGAGATCTTGAAAGTAAAACATCGCATAAGTGAAAGAATATAAGACTTCGACATAGACTGTGTTTTGGATGAAGAAACACAAGTGAATATTATGATAGAAGACACTTGGAAAATTTTAGGAAATCCTACTATGGTACCTTCATTGGGAAGGATAGCTTTGTTTAAGGGAAAAATGATAACCTTATGTGGAAGAGTTACTAATGTCCCTATTATTATTCATGGAACATCGACTGAAGAGGAATTTGAAGTCATTAAGTTTGTTGAGAGCAACGCCCCTTTCCCACTTTTGTTAGGTAAGACTTGGATTGAGAAGGATTAGATGAGAAGGAAAGCAGAGGAAGAAGCTACATAAAAGAAAAAACAAGAACTAAGGGATTTCATAGCCATAAAAATAGTTCGACTAATAGAAGAATGAGAGGATAAGTCGAAGCAATAGAAGGCAAGAGAATTAGCTGTCAAGGTTGAAAGAATGCAAGAAGGTTTGGAGGACCTATCTATTCAAGAAATAAGTATATCCACCCAGGAAATATTAAGAGAAGGGATATTAACTTCAGACCCTTTAAGAGCACATCAACAGTACGAAGTCACTATGATAGGGGAAGATAAAAATAAAATGGAAAGAGGATTCCAGAAATAGTTAGAGAGACTCAGATCATAGAAAAGAAGGCAAGGAAGATCAATAAAAAGAAAACTAAGTTGGAAAAGATACAAGAAGCTACAAAGTAAATATGGAAGACTTCGCAGACTGGAACCTCGCAAGAGGCAGGTTCGCAGGATTTGAACTTCACTGGAAAAGAATGACCGCGCAGAATGGGACTTCGCCCTGGTGAAGCTATATGACTGTTGGAGGCGCCCCGACCGTTGGAACGATGCTCCAGAATGGTTAGAAAACACATTTATGGGAAGATGGACCACTTTTGGATGTTGAGACCATGCCATAACGGACATATTCACATTGATGGAAGCATTCCTGGCCATTGGAAGAATCCATTACAAGGCCCCTCTTATTTAACTCGTCGGTTGCTGCACCGGGACCACTTTTTTCTACCCGTGATTAACTGAGCCAAGAAGAGAATTGATTGTATGTTGAGTCGTGTTATCAGAAAATAGACGTCGTTGTTTGTTTGTCTACCCCGCTTATCAGTTCGCCTACCCCAACCTATCTGTTTAAAAGCAGGGATGATTTTAGGGGCTAAATTTCTCTCATGGGATAATTTTCCATGGTTTTTCCAAAAATGAGATTCACTATTTTAAAAATGATTCGCCCAAATTCTATAGCATAAAATTATTTTACCTTAAAAATCGCCAAAAATTTATAAAAACTATATAAAATCCTTAGAAATTTAAATATTTTTACAAAATATCGCCAAACATTTATAGTTGACATATGAAGGATTAGTAAGATTTTCCAAGGTTTCTACATTTTAAAATAAATTTCCATCCTTAAAATCATCCCTGTTTAAAAGTGAGAATGTCGGGTGAACCTACTGAATTAGAGAAGTCTGTCAAGAAGGTCCTAAAGAAGCTAATGGCTGATAGAACATTATCTAAAGGTTTCCAAGCATCATTGACTAGGGGACTGCAAGCTTCCCCTTCGATTGGATGTCGTTCTGGCCGTGTCAACCCCGTGACCGAGCAACAAAGTAAGCATCGCGACGATCTAGCTAATGCAAAGCAGATCCCATTGATCCTACCTGAGTACATTCCACCTTTGGCTGGTGTCGTTAACCGTGACAACATCCCACGAGATTATGAGTACACTTTGTTCACCGCATACATTCTAAAAGGAATACGTGCAATCAGGATTCAGTTAGGACAGATCCCGTTGCTGAAGAACAACGACTTCAATCTAGGAGACAAAAAGAACTATGCTATGCTAGAATCCCACCGCTACTTGATGAAATCAACTGGGAAGAAGACTTTCCTCATCTCCCAGCCATGGATTAAGGGACTGGCGTAGTACACCATGCTGAATTGTGATGAAGATTCCCCATTTTGGCCACCACCAGGAGGTTAACGCTTGTGTTAAACTCCTCCTCTCATGCTATCATGGAGGGTACCTATGGCTTGATCGACGGATTACTGTGGATCCGATGCTGATCCACTAGATTAAGGGCTTAAGCATGAAGGGACCTGACCCTCAACAGTTTTATCCAAGGAAGGCCTTAGACCGCTCCTTGGTACAACACATCAAGGAGGATTATGGCGAAGTCGAAAAAGGAAAGCGAGATTACAAGGTAGCCTCTATACAGGATGGAACAGTGCACCTCGCTTTCCAACTCATAGCTGGAAATATCGTTAGGAAGAACCACCCCACACAGGTCACTGGGTTCATGGTGGACCTCGCAGGAAAATGTGTGGAGGGCATGCAGATGAATTGGGCGAGCTACCTCGTCAATGAACTAGAGAAATATTGTCGCGAAGCCTAGGATTTGGGATACAAATTCCACTTCAGTTGGCTGATCATTTTGATCGCATTTGTCACTTGGAAAATGCCTAAAGGAGCCACCTTTCCAGAGATCGAACCATCGGAGCTGTTGGCTACTAGGTTTTCCACCTTGTGGTACACCAACGACATGATGAAGTAGTGTCAGTCCAATGTCGTGTTTCATTCATACTATCAACAACTGAAGGTTTCCATTGAATCATTTCCACGCATGACACTGTGCACCTTGCACCTGTACCGAATGATAGCCAAGTTCCGCACAGATCCACATTTCATCTATATCACTGCGCGCAAAGATGAGAACAAGGAATAGTTACAGTAATACTACAAGCTAACAGATGAATACATGGAGCAGATCACAAAGGAGTGGGTGGAGGAATTCCTTGTACCTATCAGTGATGCAAAACTCTCCGACACTGACACCATAGGAAGCCCCATGGTCACCTGAGTTGAGCATGTCAGATAGTCCAGTGGGACGAAGAAGAAGAAGAAGCAGGAAGGATTCCAAGATATAGAGACCGATGAGGAGGACAACGCTTTTGAAGAAAATGGATCCGTCTCGCTAGGAGGAGGAGACGAAGCAGATGGAAAAGGAGGAGGGGATGAGAAAGGAGGAGGTGAAGCTACACTGCCTGAAGATCCACCTACTGGAACAGTCACACCACAGAAGAGGAAGGTTTCTCCACAGAAACCTTCAGCAAGAAAGAAGACGCGCGCTAGTAAGCCCCAGTTAGAGGCCATACTCACGGAGGATGATATCAGTTTGGTCCGCAGAGCTATGGAGAACAATTTTGAAGATATCTTACAGAGATATGAAGCGAAGCAAGAAGAGCTATATGGAAGGATTGAAAAGGAGTTGAAAGAAGTACAACAAGCTATTCGTTTGGTCTGCGGAGTACCTACTGCGTCACAAATTATAGAATTGGGGGACGAACCAACACAATTGAGAAGACTTTCATATGCGATAGAAGCTCGACTTCAGAGAATCCAGGAAGAGAAGGAGAAGGATACAGAAGCCTTGAAATAAGAGAAATATGAAGTCTTAGAACAATTACTAGTAATGCGGTACAGTGTGTCCGCCTACGAAAGTGAGAGAGAAGAGTTTTAGGCGATGCTACAGGAGGACAAATCCCAGCTACAGAGAGAAAAGGAGAAGTTACTCACATAACAAGCCGTAGTTAAAGAGGTAGTGAGTAAATCATGTCACTCTGTGCCAAGCTTGGCACAGGAGGAACATGAGTCGGTCAAGGCTCAAGTAGTGAAGCTTGCTGAGACCATCTAGTAGCTTCAAGCCAGGATAACAAAATTGAAGGCTCAAGCAATGTCGATCACCCCATAGGAAGTGTGCAATCAGAGGGAGGAAACCACTAAGAACACATTAATAAGGATAATATCCCTCGCCTCGGAGTGCAAACAACTGAGTGATAGAAGTGCATAGACATATGAACGCCTCGCCGAGGATCTAGAGCTAAGAAAGTTGGAAGCGAAGTTACAGGAGGCACAACAACATGCATTTTCCGTGCAGGCACAGATGAAGTTGCTCACCACAATTGAAAGAATGAAAATATCCCAAGAGCAATGCACAGTAAAACAACAGATCACTGCCCTCTAGGGAAAGGTAATGGAAGTCACGTATAGGCTACAACCTGTGCAAGACGAAGCTTGCAAGGTGTTCAAAGAGATTGATGTACAAGGCTCACAACTGGACCAAGTGGTTACAACAATAGAACAATGCCTAGAAGGGCCTGTTACAGAGTAGATGATCCAGGAGCTCGCTGAGCAGGAGACTCAGGAGAAGCAGCAAGTCGAGGAAACTCGAGTTAAACTCGAGGCCTTTGAAGCAACATTGACCAGAACTCAGTGACTCGAGATGAGTCACAGGTGAGTGTTGGGGGCATGTTGGCCCTCGACCAAGTTTTGAGGAAACCTTGGTCAGGTTTGGACCACTTTTGAACTTTGACACTTTAGTTGAGGAAGGAGCACCCAGGCGGAGTTGAGATCGCGGATCTCACCAGGGTTTCGGGCTATGTGGACCCAGTAAGGGTTTTTCTAGGGTTTTTGTAATGGGTTATGGGATGTTGACCCATGGGGTTTACCTATGATTAGGCCTTATTGTAAGAGATTGTAAAAGTATAAATAAGAAAGAATGTATTGTAGAAGAAGAAGTGGATAAGTGCAAGTAGTTCGGTTGGCTTTGTGCAAGGGAATGTCTATGTGTAAGGCTCTGTGCCTTGACCTAGTTTGGAAGGAGGATCTGGTGCTCGGTGCCCAGATCTCTTGTCCTATGCTAAACTCAAATCTGTGGATTAGTGCACATGAGTCACTGAATGTAAGAGATTGAAGAATAATAAAGAAGACGAAGCAGTTGGTGGACGTAGCCCCACACTGGGGTGAACCACATATATCTTGTGTCTTTGGGTTGCTTTGTGTTGTGTTGTTTAGGTTATGAATCTGCTCAGTGCTTGATGATTATGTATGATAGATAGATTTGTTGATGCTTAAGTGCTTTACATGTATTAAGGATAAGTGGAATGTTAGATCTAACTCAATGCTATGTGCTAAATGGTTGAAGTGCTTAATCTTTGTTATTATTGTGCTATATCTATTCTTGGATATGTTCTGCGATGTTACTAAGATTAGGAACTAATGCATGTCATCTTCTAAGTGTTAATAGAATGCCCTGCGAAGTGTTATTATGACAGATTTGTGTCCCAACTTGGTTACAAAAACCTACGTCTTGTAACCCCCCCCTGCTTCTACCTCAGGTGAAACCTCACCTACTTCGCAGGTGTTGCCAAAAGGGTCGGTAGTTAGGGTTTTGTTGGTGTGATGTTAAGAATTGAACCCTGGTTTTTCCCCTGTGCCAATAGTATCTGCAGGGAAACTCCTTGGTTATTCAATTTAAAGACTCATAAAATAAGCTCACTACATTGAGGCTAAAAAAAACCTATTTATCCTTGCACAAAAGTCTATTTAGATGAAGATATGATTGACTTACAATATGAGGAATTTAGAAATCAAAGAGGAAAAATGGTAGAGGCTAACCAGATTCCTTAACCATAATTATATTACAATGGGCCAAAAAATGATTGGCTAAAAACCACCTAAAATAAATAAATTTGGGGGCTCCAACCCCCCTTGTGAACCCCCTGGTGCAAAATATAGCACGTGGAGCTAATCATGCAAATAATATAACACATACCCAACATATTATAGTTGACCTTATCCATTGTCTTGAACATAGGTGGCCCAAATTTCATGTTGGGAGCAAATCCCTAGGATACGTCTGAAAATTAATTTCTTAAAAGCAAATTCATAATGTATTAACTCCCTAGGCATGGGCCCCATCTCTCTTTTTAAAGCATTTAAGAAAGGATTAATTATATTTATCTTTTTAGAAGGGCTAGTAATGTGTTCCTTTATAAAATCTTTAGTATTTCAGGAGTCATCCGAATTACACTATGTTTGTTCTTTATGTTTTTTTCAAGCTCACTCAAAATATCTTCCATGGGTCTAAGTGCACTCATATCTCTCAATGGTGGAAGATGACATATCTCAATGAATTTCTCTACAATGAGGTACATCCATTTGCAATTGTTCACTAAGGTTGTGATATACTTATCCAATTATGTGCTTCTTGTCTAGGAATTTCATAGAGCTGCACAAATTAATCGATTTTCTTTCTTTGTCATTCTCAGTAGGTCCTTTGATGCATCCTTCTCCTTAGTTTGCCACTTATTTAGCTCATCCATGCTAAGATGGAATCTGTATAATTCTACTTTCGTTTCTTTGATTTTTTCTAAATATGCAAGGAATTGAGTAATGATATCCTAAAACTCTTTAAGATTTGTATAGATTTGCTTATGGACAATGGTGAGCTCATTTTTCATTTCAAAGGAACAAGCGCCTTGAATTATTCCATGCTAGTCATATTGCCTTTATAATGTGCTACTTCTTGTTCTAACTTTCCTATTATCAACTTATATTCTTCTATTTATTGGCCCATGTTCCTAATGTTCAATTCAGAGGCCTGAGAAAATACAACCCCTGAAGACATTGTAGCAATTGGATATCTTTTGGTGTCAGCCATCAAAGGTGCTTCAATTGTGACTGTGAGTTCGGGGACTCCTTGTAGCTTCAACATCTTGTATGATTTCAAGACTATTTTTCACCTTGTTTTTTCAAAAATGAAGGAGCCAATAACTGCCACTCTATTTGACTTGGAAGGGGTGAATTATCCCGATCCAAGTTCTTTGAATATATATGTCCTCATATCATAGTCATTCCAAGCGTGCCTTATTTCTTTTGGGGGAAATCCCCCTAATCAGGGTCTAGTGACTAGGTAGAGCAATGACACCTTAAAAGACATAATTAATCCTATTCCACCCAAATCTAACAAGACCTAATGTCAATTAAGGAAAGGGAGGGTAAATCAAGGTATGCACCTTAAGTCCTTTCATTTGTAATATATCCTTTCCTCTCGCTGTTCGCTCTTGGATTGCAGGCCTCCTCCCAATGATGGTCTGAAAAAAATTTAGAGAAAAATATACGACAACATACGCATAATTACCAAGATCATTTAAAGGCCTAAATATCCATGAAATCAATTTATAAACATAAACATGAAGACACATAGATTTGGGACAATAAAATTCTCTTTTATTGAAAACAAGATGATAAGATACAACCTTGATCTTGATGACACCGCTCCACAAACCTTGCCTGGGTTCCTCTAGTTAGACTCTAAGTGCACCAATTCAAAAGTGATATCCTTACAACCAACATGCCAATAGATGGAAATGGATGGATTGCATACGAAGGATAAATGAGTGGGAATGTTGAGGATGAAAACTCAGAACAAGATGCAAAGGCTTGGAATGAGAGAGGGAGACATTTTGGCAGAGTTTACTTGCCTCTTCTTTCATTATTCTCAAATGACCCCCTAGGGCCCTTTTTATATGGCGAAATGATGGTTATTCGATTTTCAAAAGGGCTACAGAAGGTACAATGGTTGTGAAAACCAAAACATCCCGTAAACTCCACCGGAAAGTGCATAATTTTTTATTTTTTGCAACTTTTGAGAGTACATGCAGGTTGTTAGGTATTCAGGTCACATATGTATGCATGATGCATGTGTATCAGAGCACACAAACCATACAAAAAGATGTTTTTAATAGGAACCTCAACAAAAGTGGTTGGCAAATGTGTAAATGAGTAGGCCAATGTAAAAAATGCATAGCAATGACATTTTTGACTATAACACTTATGAAGTCTCCAGAGGACAAGTGTCCATTAGTTCTAAGCCTCTTGCTTCTTCCTCTTTCTTCATGTTCCCTTCCTCCCTTTTCCTCCTCTCTTATTCTTATTTTCTCTTTGTTTTTGCTTCCTACTAAAGCGTGAGTGCGTTAGCCTCTTTCTCCAACCTCTCCTTTTCTGTTGTTATTATTGTTGTCTTTTTGCTACCTCCCTATCTTCTCTCTCTGTTCTTTCTTTCTCAACTTTCTCTTTCTCAATTCACCCCTTTTGTTCCTATTCTTTTGTTTTTTCCTTCTTGGCTTTGGAGGCATTTCCCATTTTGAAGTTCACCTCATCTAAAGATGTTTCCCTTCTATATATTTCTTTCTCTTTCCATACCTCATTCTAGTAATTCCACACTTCATCATGTGGAAATTTGTAACATACATCTAAGGTCAATGTCTAAAATGAATCAATTTCCTTGCTATTGCTATCTCTAATTAGTTGATTATCTATTTTTGAGCGGATAATGATCTAGGAGATGACCTCTACACAGGGAAATATAACATGTTTAGAAACCACTCTATGTAATTGTGATTTCTTGATAGATTGATACACACCAAGACCTATATTGGTGTCACCAAGGATGAGTGGCATATCTAGGAAGGTATCTTCTCTGAATATTTGATACAAATATCCCCATTTGTAGACCATTCCCACATCCATATAATATTTAGTGCCTCCATATATGAGCCTAAGAATGCCAATGTCTGCTTCCAGCTTAGTATCTTCCTCCCAATCAGGGATGATCTCAATTATATGTTCTTTCTATTTCCTAGACCTTTTATATAACATGTCTAAGTCTTGTAACTCATCCATTTTAGAAATAGGAAAAAATAGCGATGTTATATATAAAATAGAAATAAAATGTTTGTTGAGGGAGAGATCCTTATTAAATAGAGAAATAGGGGAAGTGGGAATTTTTCTTATCTTTGATGTTAGGTTTTTCAGGATAATTATCACCATTGTCTTCATCTATTTTGATTATATCCTTTACAAATATTATGGGTTGAGAACTTGAAATTTTGGTATGAGGGTGATGGCAGCAAAAAGGAGGAAGATCAAAGGCAACACATATGAATAATCCCCATCCACTTGAATCTTTGTACTTTTTCTATCTTTCACACTCAATTTTGACTTTGGGTTTTGCATTAAGGAGCCACTTCTAGTTTTAGTCTCGTGAAAGAGGAAAAATTCCCATTTTATCAAATCGAAATCATGGGTTGGGTCAAATAGTGCATATAGAAAGAGCGTGGTTTAAATTCATGAATCCCTGGCATTGGTTACTCACACTTAACCTTTTATGTATAGCTAGATTTTTGTTGGAAATGTTTAACATGTAGCATATGCTTGTCATTGATGGCAAGTACAACAATGAAGATGGCATGAGTACAGGAAGAATGTAACAGACGGGCACCAGAAGTATTTTAGGAAGACGCTGCAGAGAAAGCCCGATAAGTTCAGAAGAGATAGTGCAGAGGATTGTTGGCAGGTTATCAGGCAAAGTAAGCTTGTCATTGATGGCAAGATCAAAGTATGCAACGAAGGCAAAACAAGGACAAAGTACGCTCTGGAGGAGAAGTGCCAGTGATCGTTGGATCTCATCCTAAATTCCCGATGGCCATCAGATCTGAATGAAGACAAAAGGAGCGCGCAGATATGGAGGATAGATCTCAAGTGTTAGATCTGAGCGCAGGGTCCGACCACCGTTGGATCGAGGAAAACCTGCACGATCTTTAAAAGTACAAGGAGTAGAGGGCTCACAAAATCCCGAAAGCAGGAGGACCGTCCATCTCAGGGAGTTATGTGGACCGTTGATCTGACTCCCTGTCGGAGTTTCGGGGATCGAGAGTTGGAGATGACAAAGAATAAAAACCACAGGAATCCCGAAATCACGATATGCAATATTGCAATTTAATCGCAGCCCTCTGATCAAGATAAGATCTGGACTGTCGATCCGACTCACGTCAACAAACCACGTCAGCTAGGAACACGTGGCACAACTAGGTAATGACAAGTGTCAGACCGATTCAACATGCCAAGCACATGTAAGTCACGAATCAGGGTGACACGTGGCAGTTATTTAACACATGTGACGTCAGTAGACTTACACCATGTCGGAGTTTTGAGGATCGCGTGTTGGAGATGTCAAAGAAACAATGCAATAGGAATCCCGATTTCACGATATGCAAAATCGCGACTTAAATCGCAGCCGTTGAATCAAGATCAAATCTAGACCATTGATTCTAGTCCATGTTGGAGTTTCGAGGATCGAGTGTTGAGGTTGTCAAAGAACATTCACCACATGAATCCTGATTTCGCGATATGTGAAATCGCGATGTATTCTGAGACGTCAGATTGAGGTTGAATCTGGACCGTTGATTCCAGTCCATGTCGGAATTTCGAGGATCGTGAGTTGAACATGTCAAAGATTATTAACATCAGGAATCCTGATATCGTGATATGCGAAATCACGATGTAATCTGAGCCGTCAGATCAAGCTTAGATCTGGACCGTTGATCTAACTCCATATCGGAGTTTCGGGAATTGCAACATGGAGAGGCAAGTAAACAATGCAACAAGAATGCCGATTTCGTGATATGCGAAATTGCGATTCAATCCCAGCCGTTGAATGGAGCTCTGATCTGGACCATTGATCCCATGCCATTTCGGGGTATCGGGGATCGCGACTTAGAGAGTCGAGATGTCTCATCTCTAGACTCACGAAATGAGAAATCGCGAAAGCGCCTTATGCATAAGGCTGTGGTCACAGCCCATGGTCACGAGAAGGGAAGGAGTACGTGCAGACAAGCTCCTTTTTGGCGGTTCGGGGATCGCAACTTGGAAAGTCGAGAAACTTCACAGTGGGATTAACGAAATGCCGAAATATGAAATAAAGGCAAGTTTAATGAAGATCATTCAATGGTGCAGATGAAACTAAAGGAGATCGGAGGGCTACTGTTGCACGACACAGTGAAACTACTAGAAACCATTGATGGTCTCTACTAGAGGATGCGAAGAGACTTCGGTGTGATTTCCAGAGGAGTTGAAGAGTCACATGGAATCCGCCAGTGGAATGAAGACGATTCATGGAGGAAATTGACAGCTGGATGAGGGTTTGAGCTCGTAACTAAAACAGAAAGGGTGATCTCTACAGTAACAGAGAAGACGAAGAGTCTCAACTACCAGAGAGAAAAAGGAATCTCGGCTTAACACCTAGTGATGATAGACACAAGGGTTGAACTGCCAAAGAAGTTGAAGAGTCATGATGATGATGATGCAGAGCACTCGAGAGGTGGAGGAGATTGGCGCAGTATGAGCATACAGAGGAATGGCGAATATTGCATGCACAAGATGCACAAAAGCTATATATACATGGTACAAAGAAGAGAAGGGTTGCTGTTGCTGTTGGAGTTTGCTGTGGTTGTTGTTAGTGAAGGTGATTCATGTGTGAAGAAGGAGGAGAGAGAAGCAGCTGAATTGCACAGAAGAGGAACTATTCAGTGAATGGACATGGTGCACCGAGCATAAAAAGCAGAAGAATAGACAACACAAGAAATGTGTGCAGAAAGGCGATGAGGCAGACAGAGCAACGAAATGCCGCAGAACAGTGATGAGTCTGGTAAGCCATTGTTGAACATCATATCACTGTAATAAGTTTCAGTAGAAAATATTTATATTTCAGGGTGGAAGGGAGGTTCTAGGGAGGACTGTTGTCCTCATCGGTTCAAGTGGGTGCTTGAACACAAGGAGTTGTATCTTCCATCTGGTTGTTGCCAGAGAAACCAGGGTGGCAGGGTGGTGCGAGGGAGAACTCTGTTCTCTGTTACACAGGTTGGTGCCTATATGATTGGAAGTTGGTGCTTCCATCCAGTTGGTGCTGGAAACACTCAGGGAGTTAGTGCTTCCTTCTAGTGGGTGCTAGAGAAAACAGAGAGTTGGTGCTCTCAGCAAGTTGCAGCTTGCAAAACTGAGGTTGTAGCCTCATTATGAGTTGGTGCTCATATGTATGATAATGTAAAGAATGTAACTATTACTTATCATATAAAGAAAAAGAGGTTTTTACCCTGTATGGGTTTCCTCGAGAAATATCTATCTCTGTGTTTCTCATATATGTGAATGATGCTAAAAGTGCCATTGTTTATTTCCCTGTATTATTTTGATCATCATTCAGTATTCCTGCAAAGAGTTTAAAAAGAAGCATAATTGTTTAAGCATGGAAACAACTGATTMACCCCCCCCTCTCAGTTGTCCAACAATTTTGTTGTAATAGGTTTCAGTAGTTYTGTTGGTTGGAGAAAACACGATCAACATGAATTGGGAGAAGGGTAATAATGCCATTCATGTATGTAGTGATCGTGTCACTCGAACATATATGTGTTTTAGAAAATATTGATGCTTTCTAGAATGAATTGAGTTTGGGGTCAAGTACACAAGAATGAAAATAAAATGGATGAGATGGAGAGGAGGTTGCTCTACAACCTCTATCTAATACCATGAAGAATTCCAAGCCAATGACTCTATTGGATGGTTTGGTAGATGGAGAAGTAGGGTTGGAAACCATTGGTTCATTGTTACAAAAACACAATGCTTTCCTTCATTCATAAATAGGTTTTATTGAAATCAGTTGAGCGTATGGGATTTGATCGCTAAAATGAGTGGATTTGGTTGTTTCCCAAAGTTTTATTACTTTATTGTGTTAAGTGGCCAAGCGGAAATAAAATGGGAAAAATATTATTCAATGTTTAAAGGATAAATAAAAAAAATAAAGTATTATATTCTATCATGAAATATGATTCTTACCTAAAAGATGACAAGTGGTCATTCGTGAATGGATGGTACTGTTAGCAATAAAAAAATGCAGTGGTATTTTCTAGAGTGTCCTCATTACTCTCTTTTTGACTTGTCATTTTCTTAGGTCTTTTGGACAGTGCCATAACTTCCAAACCCTTCATTAAGCCCCTGTTGATGGCTTTGTCCAAGCATCCTTTGGTTCTTCCCTCCAGACCTGCAAATATGAATAAATTTGTTAGCCCTAATCTATTGCATCTAGTCATTGTCCTAAGTCTAGAGTCTCTAATCTCAAATCACAAGCCTAAGCTATCAATATACTAAAACTCCTTATATCTAAGTCTAAGCCTATCGGGTTTGATGGTTTGTTTTAAAAAGCCATTCCATGATTCAAGCTTATCAACCAAGCATTCAACTTCAAAGTCACTAGTTGAAATAACATTGCCTAATTCCTATGGTAGCCACCCAATAAAMTAAGTCGACAACACAGGCCAAGCCCARCCACRARTCATAAAWCTAAGTTACAATTRGATCACATGGCAACGKTCCAAGCCATGAGTCAAGTTACRTGCCCAATTTYTATGCTATGTTATGAGTCAAACAAACAGGKCGACACATCACACCAACCCTTGGTAGATCGGTTGATGGAATYTGGCAACAATGAGGTGATTGTTGCTGACAAMKTTTTCACTGGATCAAAAGATAACCTAAGGAAATGGATTGGGCATCCAAATTTTGAACTTATTCGGCATGATGTGACTGAGATGCTGCTGGTAGAAGTGGATCAGATCTATCATTTGGCTTGCCCAATGTCACCTATATTCTAACTAATGCTAGTTCTCAGGCGGTTCCTAGGCCTCCTCCAACTCCCTCGCCCTTACGTTACTCAAAATTCTCATAGGAAAAACTATGAATTCTGGTGACTGGGGGAGCTAGCTTCATCGGATCTCATAACGCCAAGCTTTAGATTTCATTTGCCTCATCAATAAGCTAACACCACTGCCAAGTGTCAGATCGCAAATTACGCGGATATCAAAGGGTTTTTCTGGGATCGTATTTTTTTTTATCAGTCCTCTCAAAACTGTTGATTGTCTTGAATGATGCTGCCAATGTCAAGAGGGTTGATCAAATTATTTAGGGTAAGAACGCCATGGTTTTTCTCTCATTATTTTTCCAACGAACAGAGTTCCCAAGCGTTAAGTCTTATGAAGGAGATGTTTCGCGGGATGGATCTTTCCCTCTTATCACAATTCATTGAACGACTGCTATCCATCTTAGGCACGAGATGGCACAACAACACAAATGAGGTCTTGCAGAATGACAGGAACTAGCTCAGAACCAGATCAAAATTACATGGACTATAGTAAAAGGGATATTTCATATCAGTTAAGCAATCTTTCTTACAAATTGCAAACTATTTGGGGCCGGGTTAAAAATGAAAGGGAGACAAATCTAGTCTCAAAGTTGTTTGCATCTTGTGAAATGGATTTATATTCACTACTTCAGGACACATGGGGATGTAAGGACCAAAATAATACAGTGGAAAAATACATCATTCTCAATGATTTCTCCGTGGGAGGCCTTTCAATGAATGTTGCTAAAGATTTTGAAGTGGAGAAAATGCATCTACTTTCTTTGAAGCTGCATTTTGTATTAGCCAAAATTGCAAATGCGATGGCACCAGTGGAGGCTCTCATAGAAGAATTGCTTGAATTTTGTACTCTTAAAGATTCCAAATTAAGGTCCAAGAGGAATACAAGATGTAGATTATGTGAGAGAGGCTTCAAGATCTCAGATAACTGAGAATCATGTCAATTCTGATCATGCACGCAAAGTTGAAAGATTCAATAATGATAGTGTCTGGTCTCCACCATGGACTACCAAAGAGACCTCTACAAAGGCAAATGCAGCTGAAACTATAGGTATAGAAGAAATATTTATAGATTTCAAGGCAACAAATAAAGGACAAATGGCAGCCAAAGGACATCCACAGAACACAAATGGAAAATCAGATTCAAAGAGATTTTACCAGCAACTTTCAAGCAATCATCCAGGTAATCGAAATTTTGAAATTTTGAAGTTTAAAGAAACTCTGACTTTTGGTGGTTTAGGCGATCTTGAAAAGCACTCATTAACCAATAAAATAAGAGATTTCGGTGGTTAAAGAACCTAATTTTTACCTGAGTTAGTCACCGAAAGCCTGTTACTACCAGAATGACCAAATGTTTGCCCAGATCGGAATTTTTTGAGTTGGAATGGTTTGAAACCTCTTCGAATGGATATTTGTTGAATTATCAAGTCATATCCAATAGCTATTTTTGATGGATAAGGGAAAGAAGAGGTGTTTCAATAAGTTTTGGTACCTTTTTAAAAGGCAAAAAATCAGGGTTTTTTGCACATCTCAACAAATTCGAATTTTATCTCTTGGAAGAGTCTTCAATCAGCCTTGGAAGGCTATTCTGCACTGCACAAGGACTCTACAAGATATGAAGACCATGAAATGTTGGATTGAACTCATTTTGAGGATCATTCCTTATCTTTTGCAAGTTAGTTTTGACTTTCTATTTTAGGCATATCTGATCCATTAATTCAAGATCTAGATACTGTGTTGTAAAGGCTATAAAGTTGAAAACTAGAGATGAACACAGGGTTTGATTCTAGAGAGAATGAGGCTACACCATATTGTAATAGAATTTCTTATGTTATAATACATATCACAAGTTTCTCTCTTTATTAATGTCAGATTTCCCTTTCTTTCTTTTCTTATAATTCCATGGTTGTTATTGATCTATGTTTGTCTAATTGCTGGTGACTATCATTTCATTCGGTCAATTCATAAACATTGATTGATTAGTAATCACTGCCATCTTTATTCAGCCCATCATGTATATGTTCTGTTTGATAAGCATAGCCTTCTTCACCCACCATCAAGCTATCCATTTGATTATTTATTCCTGAGAGCATTGTATTATCTGATTGTATACATTTGACTGTCTGAACATAGATCCAGTAGATCAGTATTTCCCATTTGATCCAAACCTACACCCATTATTGAGAAAATAGTTTCCAAAAGATTAAATTACCAGGCATATCTGACTTACAGCCTAGGAGATTTTCCTGGAGTGATAACAGGTACATATTCCTTCAATCATGGCGAACTCGAGAATCTTGGAATACTTTGGTATCCTGGTTGACGATGTTGCACTCGAGGTCCTTTTCGTATAAAATGGAATGAAAGGGAAATGGGATCTGTTAGGATATTTAAACACTTAGGAGTTAGTTAATATCTACTTGGTCTAATGTGTCGTTAGGTAAAAGTGTGTTTCTTTAGTATGCATTAGTACGCATTTGTAGTTAGGAAATCCGACGGTCACGATATGTTCCCAACAT
Organism: Picea mariana; assembly: GCA_032191745.1. Lineage (NCBI taxonomy): Eukaryota > Viridiplantae > Streptophyta > Pinopsida > Pinales > Pinaceae > Picea > Picea mariana. The sequence continues at coordinate 506,141 of JASDQU010100269.1, read as the reverse complement.
AGAGTGATCCGACGGTACATATTCTCCTCGATCTTAATGACCATTGATCCGTGGCTTAACACCCGATTGGTCCATGATTTAAAGAGTATGGAGGGTCATTTGCTGATGATCGATTGTGAGAAACTCTCTTGTAAAATCTCTCTGCAATCTTTTTCTTTTGCATTAATAAACTGCTCCAAGTGGCCGCGTTGGCTGAGGCCGTGGATGTTTCCCTGTAGGGGTTTTACCACATCAAAACATCAGTGTGTTGATCTTTGATCTGGTTGTGTGAATGGTTACTGAAGGTGTTATTCCTCTATTGGAATACCTGTGTTGTCAAACATGGTATCAGAGAATGTTTGAAGACCCGCTTCTGTTGTAGATCGAGATCATGAAGCCGAATTTCCTCATCTTTGTTTTCTTCCATTTACGTACATTTTTGGGCTGAGAGGATTGTTCAATTGCATCCAGAGAGATCGTTTCATTCGAAAATTTTACTGTTTTCCCAAGATACGACCATTTTAGCTAGATTCAGAGATATAAATCCTGAATATGCTCGTTTTGAATTTTTGCAGTGTTTTATTTAGGTTTTATATTGTTTGTTTCTGGGTTGCTACTCTTTTAGATCTGTGTATTCTTTTTTCCCCACGCTCTGTGCAATTTCGGAAAATCATAAATAGATAGGAAAATGTGCATTTTCCAGGTAAGCTAACCGAGATCTAACCCTTATTGTCATTGAGAAGAGAAAATTTTTTCTTATATGAAAAGAGTTTTTATGAGCACGCTCTCCAACAACAACAACAAAAACAACAACAATCCTCTTGTCAAACAATACAATATGTTTTGCTAGCCCACTTGGTTAAAAGTTGCCTTATTAAGTAAGAGGTCTTGAGTTCAAGTCTCTCTTTTTGTTACTTCTTTTGAAAAAGTTCATGCTCCATTGTAAAGTGTATTTCACTTCAAGTATAAAAGTGAATCACTATAAGTAGCTTTAATATTTTATTTTAGAGTTATTTATTTTGCATGCATCTTTTCTTTTATAAAGTAACTTCATTGTAAAAGTGATCCCCACTTCTTTTTATAAAAGTGAGTCATTTCATAAAACAAATTACGCCACCACGTCGTCCTTTGGTTACCATTTATGCCTTTTTTTAAAAGGGCATAACTTTCATATCCGAAGTCTGTTTTCAGTGCCGTTTTTTTTAAACCGCCTATTTTTTCGAGATCATGTTCAATTTTAAATCCATATTATCTACATATTTAATATGGATTTTTCCAGTAATCTTTTGTTTACCATCACCAACTACTTCCAATGGAAATCCCATATGGAGGATTTATTAAGAAGTAAAGGCTTGTACCGGATTACCTTGGGAAAGGAAAATGAACCTACTCATGTTGATAAGAAATTCAAATGGGATAATTGGAATGACGAAGCATGTGGACTAATCAGAATGTCCATCTCTCCTGATTTAAGGTTCCACCTTAAAGAAATTGATGACCCCGATGAAGCTTGGGAAAAGATTGAATCTGTGTTTGATAAACACAATATTATTTGAGCACAACAATTAGAAAATCAAGTACCGACTTTAAGTCCAAGTGACTTTTCTTGCATTGAAGACTATCTATCTAGGTTTAAAACACTCATAATTTTATGTGAAGAATGTGAGATAAAGATGGATGAAGAGTGTTGCATCTATATTATTCTTTCTAATATAGATAGTGCATATTCTGTGTTTGTATTTACCTTTTATGCCACGAGAGAGGATCTATGGAAAGCTTATCAAAAACCCACTCTTGAGTCCTTTTGTGATGATTTGATTAGAGAGAAAGATAAGCTTGTACAACTTGGAGTGATCAACACTACAAGCACCTCCAACAAATCCTTAGTTTCCTAGCAGAAAGATAAACCCAAGAATCCCAAGAAGAAACATCCTCGCCACAACAACAAGAAACATAAGGGTCCCAAACCCACCCAGACAACTTCAGCTCCAAATGGTGACAAAAGAGAAAAATATAAAAATAAGAAGACTGACAGACATTGCAACTTTTGTGATAAACATGGTCATGATGAGTCCAAATGTTTCAAGAAGATGGCAGCTTTAAGCAACAATGAAGAAACACAACATCAGTATTGATTCTACTACTCCTTCTTCTTCTCATGGACATGCACTTTCTGCTTCTAGTTTCTCCTTCAATACAACTTCTACTTCTTCTTCTGATGAGTGGCTTATTGATTCTGGAGCATATTATCATATGACTAAGGATAAAGACATATTTTCTACTCTAAATGAATGTAACACCAAGAAAATATTTGTTGGTGATAATAGATATCTTACTGTTGTAGGATCTAGAAAAATTCAAGTAGATAATGGTCATTTCGATGATGTATTATGTGTTCCGAGTCTTTCGTATAACCTTCTATCAGTATATCAAATCACTCATTCAAGTGAAGGCAAAATCGTATATTTTTCACCTCACCAAGTTGTAATCAAGGATACGAAACATCCTAAGCATGTTCTTACAACTGAAATTGCTGATGATATTACCAGGTTGTACAAGTTTGACAACTTTGGGTCATCATCTTTTTCATTAGTTTTTGTTGCTTATAGCGATGACTTGAGCAAACTTTGGCATGAGCAGTTTGGTCATCTAAACTATCGCTCATTGCAACAACTATATACTCAACAGATGGTGACCGATCTTCCTCTTATTTCATGCAGAGATAGTGTTTGTGCCGATTTTGTTCTCGACAAACATCATCGGGATAGTTTTGACAAACATGCCTCTTTGCATGCCTCGGGCCCTTTGCAGCTTGTTCACAGTGATTGTAATTAAATTATTATTAGAAGATATGTTAAATTTGATGAAAATATCTTGGCCTGTCAGCCTAATCCAACGATTGTGCCTTTTTCGGCCTGCAATCCATCTTCGACATTTGTGCCTTCTTTGACCTAAAAGTCGTCTTTGATGTTTGTGCCTTCTTCTGTTCCTATTCTAGTTTCTTCTTCAGATGATGATAGTGAGGATGAAAGCCCACCTACGCCTGCTCACCTTCCTCCAGATTAGTCCTTTGAATCTGAACTTGTATCAACTCCACCGCTTCCTAAATGGGTCCATTCAAAACAAGAAGAAAGTGACGATCTTGTCGGTGATCCTTCAGATAAACATCAGACACATTCACAGTTCCAACAAGCCTCTTCTCTTTTGGTTCAAGTTTCAGAGACTCAGGATCCAGAGACATTTGTAGAAGCTTCAGGTCATCTAGATTGGGATACAACAATGAATGAAGAGTATCGTTCTTTAATGGAAAATGATACTTGCAATCTTGTACCTCTTCCAAAAGGAAGAAAATTTTTCAGATGTAAATGGGTCTACAGAACTAAGTATGCATCATATGGGAGTGTTGAAAGACACAAGGCTCGGTTATTTTCCAAAGGATTCTCCCAAGTCAAAGGAATTGACTATAATGAAACCTTTTCCTATGTACAAAAAATGAATTCCATCCACCTTGTTCTTGCCCTTGCTACCTCACATAAATGGGAGGTCCATCAGATGGATGTTAAATCTGCCTTATTGCATGGATATTTGAAAGACAAAATATACATGGAACAACCTCATGGATATGTCCAAAATGACTCTAGCCTTGTTTGTCGCCTTAAGAAATCTCTTTATGGTATTAAGAAAACCCCCCAAGCTTGGTATGCCAAAATGGACAACTTTGTTATTGACATTGGATTCTCTAGATGCCATTCTGATCCTAATGTCTATACCAAGAAAGTAGGAAGTCATCTCATAATCCTTGTCCTTTATGTTGATGACCTTATCCTTACTAGTAGTAACTCAAAAATATTAAAACATATGAAAACCAACCTTAAGAAGAAACTTGAAATGACAGACTTAGGTTTTTTGCACTATTTACTTGGCCTCCAAGTTTTGCAAACCAATGAAGGAATTTTTATTTCCTAGTCTACGTATGCTTGTGACCTTTTTCATTGCTTTCATATGGACGATTGTAAAATATCCCCTTCTACCTTCCAGTCTTGTGTCAAGCTTGCTGGCACCTGTACTTCTCCTGAAGTTGATGCCACCTTGTACCATCAGTTAGTTGGTAGCCTCTTATACTTGATTCATACCCATCCCGATCTTTCCTTTATTGTTGGTCTTGTTGCCCGATATATGAAAACACCCCATGAAAGCCAGAAAGAAGATAAAAGGATACTTCACTATGTCCATGGTACAATTCAGTTCGGGATACATACAGTTCAAGGGGGACTCCTTTATTGGTTGGTTTCATTGATTCAGATTGGGCCAACGACCCTGATGATCGAAAGTCTACCGTAGGTTATGTTTTTAGCCTTGGTTCAAGACTTGTCACTTGGGCCTGTAAGAAACAATATGCTATTGCACTTTCTTCAGTAGAAGTAGAGTACCGAGCAATGATAAATGCAAGTCAGGAAGCCTTGTGGCTCCAACAGATCCTTTTCGAGTTTGGATTCCAGCAACAACATTCGAATAACCTTTGGTGCAACAATAAGAGTGCCATCAATCTATCCAAAGACCTGGTTCAACATCTGCATAGAAAACACATCGAGCTACACATGCACTTCATGAAAAAGCTCATTCAAGATCAAGTTATTGAAGTGATCTTTTTCCCTACAGAAGATAAAGTTGTAGGAATTTTCACAAAGTCTCTTACAGAAGTGAATTTTTCCAAACTTCGATCTATGTTAGGAGTTCAGGAAGTTGTCATCAAGTGGGGATAGGTTCTAATACCTCCTTCCTTCTCCTATTGTGTCACTATTGTAAATCCTTCAATCTTATCCCAAGTTGTTCTTAAGGGGGGATGTTAGGATATTTAGACACTTAGGAGTTAGTTAATATCTACTTGGTCTAATGTGTCGTTAGGTAAAAGTGTGTTTCTTAGTGTGTTTTTTAGTATGCATTTGTAGTTAGGAAATCTGATGGTCACGATATGTTCTGGACATAGAATGATCCAATGGTTCATATTCTCCTTGATATTAATGAGCATTGATTCATGTATTAGCACCTGATTGGTTCACGATATCTATTTAAAGAGCATGGAGGGTCATTTTCCGATGATCAATTATGAGAAACTCTCTTGTAAAATCTCTCTATAATATTTTTCTTTTGCATTGATAAACTGCTCCAAGTGGCCTCATTGGTTGGGGCCATGGATGTTTCCCCGTAGGGGTTTTACCACATCAAAACATCGGTGTGTTGATCTTTGATCTGGTTGTGTGAGTGGTTAATTAATGTGTTCTTCCTCTGTTGGAATACCCATGTTTTTGAACAAGCTCAAGTGATTTTTATAAGGATTTTTTACCTTTTTGACCTTTTTACAAGGGTCTAATTGACTTGTATCATGCACATGGAAAGTTTGTTCTCATGGGATACAGGGTTATTGGCACGTTGTGGAAAGTTTACAATCCTATGATGTATCATGCCTCATCAAACTTTTGTTTGATGAGATAAAGGTGTGATTATCACGTTGTTCAAAGATGTTTTTGCATCTATAATGTATTGCACCATCAAAAGTTTTCAATTAATGTGATAAAGTGATCATGTCATGTAATTTCAAAATTTGGAGCTTCACGACATATCAAAAGAGAAATATTTTACTTTGGTCATGTGTCACATAGGAAAGAACTTTGAGATGCATTGTGTTGCATGGATGAAAAACTTCTAAAGTTGTGACATTTCGTGAGGAAAATTGATTTCTTTGTGATGTATTGTGTAATGTCCCTAATCCGTACCCCATTTTTAATTGTACATATAGGCTAGTAAGCCATTGGTATCGATTGTAAATGTAAAGGTACATATATGTTGGTGAGCCATTGGCACCAAGTTTTGGCTTTTCACGCACCTACGCAGTGTTAGAAAAACAGGACCGCGGAGCAATAAAATAAAACAAATGCGGAAACAAAACACAAAAGATACACAATACAATAGAGACACAGATTTATGTGGTTCACCCAGTGTGGGCTACGTCCACCAGAGAAATTGCCAGGTCCTTCCTTTATTATTATCTAGCAATGAAGGGATACAACCTACAACAAAACCCGCTATAACTTCCTCTTCTTTCTCTCACAGTCTCCTCTCTTAGAATACAATACTCGCCATAATGCATAGCCGCAATACATTTCCCTCATAACAGAGGATTTCCTTCTAGGGAAAAAAACCCTAACATAATTTCTACCATTAGATCTGCGGCCTTATAATGAACGGTCCAGATTTACTATGAAATTACAATATTTACAAGGCAATCTTTCCTTCCAGGGCTTCACCCACCAACCCCCCAACCGAGGGGGATAGCCCCCCCAGACCCCGCAGAGGTGGTACCCTCCCTCGACACTCCCCCACGTGGAAGAGTGTACATACTTCTGGGGTGTAAAGTCTTCATGGGGTATAAACACGGCTGAAAAACACAAGACCTCTGAATCAGGAAGATAATCAGGCTCCACAACCAACAAGTAGTGCATGAGGATGTTATCAAAGAATGGGTGCACTCATTTCACAATGTTGCGCACACTTGAGTAATTGCACGGGGATTATATGGAAATGCACATTGGACCGAGTCTTGTGTGTGTGTGAGGCCAGCGAGCCCGTGTGGTTATGGGCTTAGTGAGCCAGGATTAAAATAGGTCAGTGTGCCTATCCTTAGAAAATGTAATTACACTCAAGTTATTACTAATATCACATCGTTGCACGTAGACCTCTCATAAGAAAAGAGATGGGGGGACAAAATCCACTGAAAAGGGAAAAGGGGGACATAATTTCAAGGGAATATTTTATTAATATTTCTGAAAAGTGTAATTTATGGATAATTATTTATCCTAAGTTACCGAGGGATGGGAAAAAGTCACCATGTGGCTAAAGCTAATTTTGAAGGTGACAAGTGTCCAATTTAAGGCATGAAATATATATTGTTGGCCTTAGTGTATTTCAGAGGGGGAAGAAAATCATTCATCTCATTCCTTGATCATTCAGACTGATACACCTTTGGGGAATATAGAACTGAATGCCATTGTATAAACCTATGCTTTCAAAAAATTGGCTTGTGTTCGAAAAGACGAGTTGTCAGGCCTGTGAGCATTCTCTCCAGGCTAGATATTTGTTGTTGAAGAGGTGGGTTTCTAGGCTTGTAAGCATTCTTTCCAAGTGAGATATTTGTTGTCAAAGAGGCAGGTTTTTAGGTCCATGAGCATTCTCTCTAGGTGAGAGATTTGCTAAGGATTGTTCCCTAGTGCACTGGGCATTAGTTACAGGGCTCTGAGACTTTCTGTCCAACCTGTTGCTGAATCCCCATGGAAGGGAAGTCGCACAACCTAGGGAATATTGAGAAGATAAGGCACACACTTCCTTGGGTGGGACAGACATGTGGGGAATGAGAAACTGTAGGTTAGCTGCAATAGTGGGCACCTTGGACTGAACAATTCTGTTGATTATTAGACATTATCCTGACATTACAAATTATTTTTCCCTAGTGGAGTTTAAGCCCCAACTCAGGGGAAACCTGTTGCTGAAAGTCTATGAGAAACAAAGTCTATGGTTGGGAGGAACATATGAGCTCTACACACAGTTGGTAACTTTTCATAAAATTTGAGTGTCCTTTATGTGCTTGTCTCATTTACTACGTTCTTAATTATCTATGTCTGATATGGGGTTATTTTTTGTATAATGTTGCATATAAGTAATTGTTGTTATTCTGTATAATGTTACTTGTACATGTAAGTGTGGTGTTGATATTCAGTATTTGTAGTTGTACATGTGGAGTATGATAGTTGTTATTAGTTATTCTTGTTAAGTTAACCTTATAATAATGGTCGTGACTCTTCGAGGTGAGGTTAGAATAGATGTGCACGTAGGGAAATACGTTGTGCACACAAGAGGCTGGATTCACTTGTGCACGCAGAGAAGTAGTCTGTGCACAAGGAGAAAATAAATTTAAGTGTGACACTATAATGGTTACGCATGTAGTAGTGATCACATGATCAAAATGGATTACACGCACAGTAATGTCCTGTGCTCAATATGCTTGTGCACACAGTTGTATTATATTACTTCCGCTGTTATAATTTGTGTCATAATTTAAGAGAGTTTGTATGGCACGACCCATCTTGGAGTCGAGAATGTTACTTCAAGTATTTTTGCGCAGACCAATGTTATAGTGTAGAATCTGTGCATTGGATTTTGGAGTAGCGTTTCTCAGTAGTAAGTTGGGTATGTTACATGGATAATTTTAATGATGAAAATTCATTTTGAAACGTATAAACCTTGGCAAATCTTACTGGTCATTGATATTCCAACTATAAATGTTTGGCGATATTTTTGTAAAAATATTCAATTTTCTAAGGATATTATATAGTTTTTATAAACTTTTGGCGATTTTTTAGGTAAAATAATTTTATCCCATAGAATTTGGACGAATAATTTTTAGAATGGCGAATCGTTTTTTGGGAAAAAGCATGGAAAATTAGCCCATGGGAGAAGTTTATCCTCTAAAAGTTTCCTTGGTACATTACAGGTTGATATCAGAGAATTTTGTTAGTGCTGGTAACAGGGTACATTCCAGATTGGTATAAGAGAATTTTGCTAGTGCTAGTAACGAGGTACGTTATAGATTGGTATTAGAAATTCGGTTTCAAAATTGAGCCTACATGGGCCGAGTATTTGCTTAAGTTAAAAATTTGAATTAGTAAGTGGCTGAATTTGGAAATTACAATGCGACCATGGTGTGCCTAAAATAAGAATGAACAAGTGTGCACACTAAATTTTGACATTTTGGGGTGTAGTACTAGAAATGCGTAGAAAACAATGGTGCATAGGTGTGCACAATAAAATTTGGGGTTGCACGGATTAAATCTTGTGGTGCATATATAATACTGATACATGGTGTATATGTTAAATATTGACATAGTGCATTGGTACGTGTTGAACACCAGTGCGCGCACAAGCTTCATAAGGAATAAGGAAAGAGTAAAACAGTATCTGGATGAATTCCAAATGACCATAATTTACTACGCAAGACTCATAATTGCACAAGGGAGCAGTCGATGGGAAATTTTTTGAACAAAGTCCAATCATGCACCCATTTTTTTTGAATTGGGACATTAAAACCATCCAAGAAATCAGAAGAAACGATTCTAACAAAATGGTGTAGAGTTTTCATGAAGTTGTCGCATGAATTCATCTAACAAATCTTATTGCCTGCACATTTTACATAATTAATAGTATTAGACCAGGATGAAATCAACATAGAAATTCAAAAACATAGAAGATGCGCATAGAACTTACAACCATGAGGATGAATTCAAGGATTTGTATGTCGGTTTGGGTGTCGATGGTACAAAATCCAAGAAGGAGCAAATAAACTTGGTAGAAACCATAAAGGGACTACAAAAATATGTCCAAATCTATAAATATGATAATGAGAGGCTTATGAAAGCCAAGGAGCAACAATATGACTTCAATATCAAGTTAATTCAAATCTTGGATATAATATAAAAGAAAATGGATAAGAAGACATAGTCAAGCAAGTTAAGGAGTCACAAGTCTCATGGTGAAAGAAGAGAAGCAAGTAGTGTTGATAGGAAACATCACCACTCACCAAATTATTTATTTAGGAAAGCGCATAGTATCTCAAGTCCATCTCCTATAAAAAATAATAAGAGAAGGACTGGGGTGGACGCGCTATAGGGAGAAATGAATAAGATCAAACCTTGTACCTTCGATGGTGAGAAAAAGAAATATGAAGATGCAAAGACCTGGCTATTGGGCATGAGGAATTACTTCTAGCTACATAATTACTCTGCGTAGGAAAAAGGGATAATTTCCATCTATCATCTAAAAGGAAAAACATCAATGTGGTGGGATCATTTCGTACAAGTGCAACACATTGATGAAAATAAGGTTACTTGGAGGAAGTTCAAGAGGTATTTTCAAAAGAAATACTTAAACAAGAGATACTATGATAAGAAAATGAAGGATTTGTTTGAACTCAAGCTTGGGAGTATGACAATAGATGAGTATGAATAAGATTCATAGAGTTGCTGAAATATGTTTCATTCATCAAGGATGAGCAAGTTGAAATTCAGAGGTACCTGAGTGGGATGACATCATTTATCCGTGACAAGATATAATATGATGACCCCAATACATTGGAGGAAACCGTAAGGCATGCTAGATGTCTTTATGATCAACAAAGGGGAAGAACGAATTTACAAAAGGCTTGGGAAGACAAGATGAAAAGAAAGGTGGAACAGAGGAAGAAGGGGACTAAGCCACCAGTTTTCAGAATTACTGCGCAAGGACAACCAAATCCCAAAGATCCTAGAATGATGGAGACAATGGGGAAAACACCAAGGAAACAACCTATTCAATGTTGGGGTTGTGGATGAGATCATATGTACCAATATTTCCCTCAAAGAGGTGGAAAAGAGAGAAATGTGCACAATGTACAACAAGATATGATAGTTGATAACATGGGAAAAAATGTACCCAGGATTTACGTAGCCCTGGATAACAAGCAAGCTGAGTTTCAGTTGCACATGATTGAAGTCGAAGGCAAGATTAATATCCAATCGATTGCTATTTTAATTAAGTCAGGAGCTATTCATAGTTATCTAGATCCTAAGATAGTGGAAAGATTCCAATTGCCAAGAAGCAAGCTTGGAAAACCTTGGTTGATGCAGTTCGCTACAAGAGAAAAAAAGAAAATTAATGATATGGTTAAGACATGTCCAATGGATATCAATGGGTGGAGAGAAAATGACGATTTGGATATCATAGCTTTGGGATGTTATGATTTCCTCATTGGTATGGATTGGTTGGACCAACATCATGTTTTTCTAGACTGTTACAATAAGGAATTTATTTACTTGGATGAGGAAGGAAACTTAAGAATAGTTCAAGGCATTCCAAGAGCTATAACTATCACAAAAGCTTCAAGCTTGCAATTGAAGAAAAACTTTAGGAAAGGATGTCAATTATTTGCAGTGCACATGGAGGAGGCACCTAAGGATAAAGTTCCAAATGTTGAAGACAACACAATACTGAAAGAATTTAGGGATGTCTTCATAGAGATACCGGGGTTGCACCAAAAATATATATTGATTTCTCTATAAATATAATGCCTAGAGCATATCTTGTATCTAATAATCCTTATAGGATGAGTATGTCAAAATTGAAGGAATTACAGATTAAACTTGAAGAGCTTCTGAAGAAGGGGTATATACACCCAAGTGTGTCACCTTAGGGTGCCCCAGTATTGTTGGTGAAGAATAAGGATGGTACATTGAGGATTTGTATTGACTTCAGGCAGTTGAACAAAGTAACAATAGAGAACAAGTATCCTTTCCCAAATGTAGATGACCTCTTTGATCAGCTGAGGGGTGCGCAAATATTTTCAAAGATTGATCTTAGATATGGATATCACCAAGTGAGAATTAAAGAATAAGACATTAGAAAGACTTCCTTTAGAATGAGGTACGCACATTACGAGTTCACAGTGGCTCCATTCAGGTTGTCAAATGCACCAACTGTCTTGATGTGTTTGATGAATGGAGTTTTCAGAAATTACTTAGATAAGTTTGTCATTGTATTTCTGGATGACATACTTATTTACTCAAAGTCTAAAGAAGAGCACAAACAACACTTGAGGATGGTGCTACAAGTATTGAGGGAGCATCAACTATATGCAAAGATGAGAAAGTGATCATTTTACCAGTGACAGATTCATTATTTGGGTCATATCATTTCCAAGGAAGAAATAGTTGTGGATCTAGAAAAGATAAAGGCCATTGAGGAATGACCAACACGAAGAAATGTCGCAGAGGTGAGGTCCTTCATGGGACTTGTAGGTTATTACATAAGGTTTATTGAAGGCTTCTCAAAAATTACGCACCCAATAACATCCTTGCAAAAGAAAGGTGTGCGATTTGAGTGGAATTCTGATTGTATAAGGAGTTTTCAAAAATTGAAGAGTTTGTTGACAAGTACGCCAATTTTGAAAATTGTTGAGTCTAACAAGGACTTCATTTTGTGCACGGATGCATGCAAGGAAGGGATCAGTGGAGTCCTTAGTCAGAAAGGGCATGTGATATGTTATGAATCAATAAAGTTAAAAGGGAATGAATGGCTCTATGCTGCTCATGACTTAGAATTAGAAGCCATAGTGCACGCCTTGAATATGTGGAAAAAATATCTCATCAGTAAAAGATTTGAGCTGAGAACATACCATAGTGGTCTAAAGTATTTGTTTGGACAACCAAATTTAAATGCTAGACAAAACAGGTGGTTAGAATTGCTTAGTGAGTATGACTTTCACATAAATCACATCATAGGAAAAGAGAACAAGGTGGTTGATGCACTTGATAAGAGGGTGCATGAGATGCATGCTACATCCATTAGCATGTACAAATCAGATTTCAATGACATAATTTTAGAGGTTTCCAAATCAGATCAACACTATGTGGACATAAGGCGAATTTACAGAAAGGTACGTCGCAACAGAAATTTGAAGGTTATGAGCTAAAAGAGAATGGAATCCTCATGTATAGGCACAGAGTCTATGTGCCAAATGTTTAGGTATTGAAAAATCTGTTATTGTCAGAGATGTATAAATTTCCTTACGCTAGACACCTAGGCTACTAGAAGACTATTGCAACAGTAAAAAAGAAACACTATTGGCTAGGCATGAAAAAGTAGGTTGCTAATTTTATTGTTAGATGCATTGAATGTCAAAAGGTCAAGGCTAAGCACAAAAATATAGCTAGTGTGCTACAAAATTTTCCCATTCCTGAGTAGAAGTGGGAAGTTGTAACCATGGATTTCATTAATAAGCTACCTAGGACTACTAAACAACATGATTTTATTATGGTAGTGGCGGAAAAGCTTATTAAAGATGCCCATTTTATTCTAGTGAAGTTAGCGCACAAGGAAACCAACATTGCTGAAATATACATGTGATACATTTTTAAGCTTCATGGTGTACCTAAGCCAATTGTGTTTGACAAAGATTCCAAGTTCACATCGAATGTTTGGAAAGGACTATTCAAAGGATTTGGGACAAATATGAACTTTAGCACATCATATCACCCTGAGAAAGATGGGAAAACATAGAGGGTAAATTAGGTGATTGAAGATATGATCAGGATGTATGTGATGGATAAACCATAAAAATGGGAAGACTACCTTCACTTGGTAGAGTTTTCTTATAACAATGGGTATCAAACATATTTAAATATGAGCCCATTTGAGACACTTTATGGTAGAAATTGCAACACAACAGTGAACTGGGACAACCCAACAGAATGAACAATGGTTGGTCCATATCTACTTTGAGAAATGGAAGAGAAGATGGTGAGGATAAAGAAAAATTTAAAGGCTGCCCAAGATAGGAAGAAAAGTTTCACAGATAAAGGAAGAACCCACATATATTTTAAAGTGGGTGACCACGTGTTCTTGAAAGTAAAATCAAGACGCGGTTCCCTGAAGTTGGGAAATTGTTCTAAGATGGAAACATGCTAATGTGAGCCATTTGAAATCCTAGAGAGTATTGATCTTGTCGCATATATTCTTGCATTGCCTGCATCCTTGTGTACTCATAATGTTTTCCATGTATCATTGCTTAAAAAGTACATACCATATGCTAATCATATTATTGATTGGAATGTGATTTAGGTGGAGCCATAAGGAGATTTTCGAGTGCGACTAGTTTACATATTGGATTGGAAAATCAAACAGCTCCGGAATCGAGTCATGGAGCTAGTAAGGGTCCAATGGAATTGGTACGGTCCTTAGGATGCAAATTGGGAGAGTGAAGATGTTATGCGGGTAGAGTACCCACATCTTTTTGAAGAATTTTGATATTTTTGTGTGTACATGTGTATATAATGCATCGAGGACAATGCATAAATAAGGGGGAGAGGAATGTAATGTTCCTAATATGAACCCCATTTGTAATTTCACATATAAGATAGTGAGCCATTGGTACCAATTTTAAATTTAAATGTACATATAGGATGGTGAGCCGTTGGCACCAAGTTTTGGTTTTTTGCGCACCTGAGTAGTGTGCGAGGATTGTTATCAAAGAAAGGGTGCACACATTTCATAATGTTGCACACACTTGAGTAAGTTCACAAGGGTTATATGGAAGTGCACATCAAGCCAAGTCATATATATGTGTGTGTGTGTGTGGATAGATTGTGTGGTGATGGGGTTAGTGAGCCATGATGCAAATAGGCCAGTGTGCCTATCCTTGTAAAATGTAATCACACTCAAGTTATTAATAATATTACATCGTTGCACGTAGACCTCTTAGATGAAAAGAGACGGGGGATAAAATCCACCAAAAATGGAAAAGGGGGGACTTAAGTCCAAGGGAATATTTTATTAATATTTCTGAAAAGTGTAATTTATGGATAATTATTTATCCTAAGTTCCCAAGGGATGGGAAGGAGTCACCATGTGGCTAAAGCTAATTCTGAAGGTGAAAAGTGTCTAGTTTAAGGCATGCAATATATATTGTTGGCCATAGTGTATTTTGGAGGGGGATGAAAATAATTCATCTTATTCCTTGATCATTCCTTGATACACCTTTGGGGAATCTAGAACTGACTGCCATTGCATAACCCTATTCTTTGGAAAAAATGGTTTGTGGTTGAAGAGGTGGGTTGTCAGGAATATGAGCATTCTCTCCACGTGAGATAATTTTTTTCAAAGAGGCAGGTTGCAAGGCCTGTGAGCATTCTCTCCAGGTGAGATATTTGTTGTTGAAGAGGCAGGTTGTCAGGCCCATGAGCGTTCTCTCCAGGTGAGAGATTTGCTAGGGATTGTTCCCTGGTGCGTTGGGCATTAGTTTTAGGGTTTTGATACTTCCTATATGGCCTATTGTTGAAGCCCTAGAAAGGAAGTGGGGAAGCCGAGGGTCTGTTGAGTAGAGAAGGGGCACACTTCTTTGGGTGGGACATGCATGTGGGGAATGAGAGACAATAGGCTAGTTGCAATATTGGGCACCTTGGAATGAACAATTCTATTGATTATCATACATTATCTTGGCATTGAGAATCATTTTTCCCTACTGGAGTTTAATCCCCATCTTAGGTGTTCTTGTTGTTGAAAGTATATGAGAAAAAAATTCTATAGCTGGGAGGAACGTCTCAGCTTTGCACACAGTTGGTGAATTTTCATAAAAGATAAGTGTCCTTTATGTGCTTCTTTCATTTACTGTGTGCTTAATTATCTACTTCTGATATGGGGTTAATTCTTGTACGTTATTTCATATAAGTATTTTTTTTTATTCTGTATAATGCTACTTGCGCATGTAAGTGCAGTGCTGATATTTAGTATTTGTAGTCGTACATGCAAAGTATGACAATTGTTATTAGTTATTCCTATTAATTTAACCTTATAATAATGGTCATGAGTCTATGAGGCAAGGTTAGAATGGACATGCACGTAGAGAAATACTATGTGCTCACAAGAGGTTGGATTTGCTTGTGCACACAAAGAAGTAGTCCTCGCACAAGGAGAACAAGAATTTACATGTGACGCTAGAATGGTTGCACAGACAGTAGTAATCGCATGATCATAGTAGATTACATGAAAATTAATGTTGTGTTCTGATCTAGGTGGACATCGGTGGCCACCCACCTTTTCCAACTGGCTCAAAACAGTTTTCTGGCAATTTTGGTAATTTACTATTTTTAGCAGTTTTTCACTTCCGGAGCTGTTTTGAGGCCCTAAACAATGTTTTTTTGGGAAAACAGGGATAAATATGAAATTTCCTTCTAAACTTCCCCCAAAATGAATCTCCTCGACGATACCTTTCCAACGGGCTATCATACGCCTAAAACGAAGATCGTATGCAAAAGTTACGACCCCGGGAAGTTGATGTACTAACTTACCCAAATGGGGCCCACATGACTTTTGGCGCTTCATCTCCTAGGGTTAGGTTTTTGGATGTCTAGGATTGTTGGCATTCATTTTTATTGTAAAAAGGCCTTCATAGACACATTGTAATGATCTTCTTGCAAATGAGTGCAACCATCACATCTCTTCTTAGAGATAAGCCGCCACCATTCCAACAAGTTTGTTTCCGTTGCATTTTACAGTTTCAACTTATTTCCTTATTGAATAGAAAACCATTTTTACTGTATCTCTGTTATTTTTTGTTAAGCACCTGTTAATAATCTGTAGTCATTTCATTCTGCTCATAGAATCTGGATCATGTGCTCAATATGCTTGTGCACGCGGTTGTATTGTATTACTTCCGTTGTTATAAGTTGTGTTAGAATTCAAGAGGAGATTTTATGTGGCACAACCCAACTTGGGGTCAAGCGCATTACTTCAAGTATTTCTTCACAGACCAATGTTATAGAGTAGAATCTGTGCACTAGATTTTGGAGTAGCATTGCTCAGTAGTAAGCTCGGTACGTTACAGGTTGGCATCATAGCATTTTGTTAGTGTTGGTAATGGGGTACGTTACATATTGCAACTTGGAAACATTTCAAAGTTGAGTTGTATCATGCCAACAAAAAATTATGAAAGCTGTGATATGTCACAAAAGACAAAAAAATTCTAAGTTGTGAAACATGGAATTTTTGAGATTTTGCTAAGTCTTTGTATCACAATAAAGAAATTTCCTCCTGTTGTGTTGTCACACCAAAAAAAAAACTTGATTGCATTGTATCACACTAGAACACATTTTTAAAATTGCTATATATCGTGATTTGACTAGTTTTTTAAGTTGTGACAAGATGAATTTACTCAAGAAGGGTTAAATGAAAATATCAAAGAAAGTTCAAAAATTGATAAAATATTTAAAGAGTGTCTATGACTTATTCAAAGTGAAATTTCTTATAAGTCATTGTGATCAGTTTGAAATACAAGTATTTTGGGATTCAAAAGCCAAAAAAATGGTAGGGGCCCCAAACCTTTTCTACCATGTCATGTGGTAGAGACATAAAAAGGTATGGTGAAGTTTTTTCTTGCTCAACACTTGCATATGATATCTTCCCATGAGGTGTTTCTTAAGGAATTATCCATTAGGGGGTCTCTTACATATTTGTATGGAAGGAATCCTTTTTGAAAGACCAAAATCCTAGATATATTTCTTTGGATGGTCATGGGAGTGTTAAATAAATAAATGAATGACTTACCTTGGTTTATCACAACTCTTGAGGCTAGCATGAAGGAGTCTAGGATATGTTGAATGGATTTGGATTCCCATATTATGGGATATTCCATGAGAATAGTGTCATCCACAAAATAAAGGTGGGATAGAGTTTCAATGTTCTGGTGAAGATTTATCCCTATGATCCTATCTAATTCCATGGCCTATTTGAGACTTCTATCTAGGCCCTCTGCCATCATAATGTTTAACAACAGGGAGAGACGGTCTCCCTACATGATTCCTTGAGAGGGGTTGAAGGTAAGGGATGGGGATCCATTAATAAGAATTGAGAAGAAAATAGAGGAGACTAGGTTACCTATCCATGAGATCCATTCAGGACAGAATCCGAAGTTTCTTCACATGTGTTCAAGGAAATCTTAGTTGAGTCTATCATAGGCTTTAGACATGTCTAGTTTGATTAACATGCCTTGGGATCTCGTGGTATTTAGGGAGACACATTGCACAAAAAAATAGGATGAAATTTATCTATTGTGGCCTCAATATCCTTGGTAATTAGGGTGAGGAATGTTGAGTTAAAACATTGAAGTATTTCCATCGAAGAGTGGGATTCTTCCACCACTTCATAGACCTCCCTTCCAACCATTGACCAACAAGACTAAAAGAAATACATTGTGAATCTATCTATTCCAAGATATTTCCTATAGGCCATATCCTTCACATCTTGAGATACTTCCTCAAATGTCAATGCTCTCATCAGGCTGAAGTTTTTTCTCATGTGAGATTAGAGAGGGGATGTAACTTGTTATGGTGAGAATGGCATCATGTCTATCCTCTAGAGGCTCTATTAATAGTTGGATTAAGTGGTTTCTAAGTTTAGTATTAATGTATTTGTTCCATTCAATTCTTTCCACCACAACTAACTTCAATGAGGTGATTCTATTATGATGTCTCCTACTAAGCATAGAGTTATGAAATAAATGGGTGTTCTATTCCCCTTCTTTGAGCCAATGAATCCTGGATTTTTGTATCCATGGTGTTCCTCTTGTTTTTCATGGATGATAACTGGATTTGAAAATGTTCATATTAAAATTCTTGTTACTCTATCCTTCCTTCTCTGATGATGACCCCCTGCAAGTCCTCCATTTCCTTTTCTATCTGATTTTGTGCTTGAAAAATATTTCCAAATACCTCCATGTTCCATTTCTTTATTTTCTTCTTAACTTGGTTTAACTATTGTTGGAACTTATACATCCTTGTGCCCCAATCCCAGTTGGATTCCTTTCACTAAATTTTGAAATTTTGTAGGAAGTCAGAGTGATCCAGCCAAAATTTCTCAAACCTAAAGGCTTTGGGTCTAGGGGTGTGGGTGTTGTCCCATGAGAGAAATATCGACCAACTATTTGATCTTGAGAATGGTAAAATATTTTCTTCCACTGATGCATTAGTTTAGAAAAATTTCTATGTGAATAGGAATCGATCCAATCTTACAACTATCTGGTGTGCTCCTCCCATTTTTTTATTCCAGGTATGAAATCCATTGGTTATTTGTATATATACTAACCTAAGTCTGTATATGGTTTCCTTGAAGGCCATATTGTTAACTTATAATATTTTATGTCCTCATACTTTCTCTTGGAGAGAAGATATCATATTGAAGTTACCTCCTAGAATCTATGGATTCTCGTTAATAAATTCTCTTGGTGCCTAAATCAATTCCAAGAAGGGTTGCTTGAGGGTTGGGTTAGTTGTTTCATAGGAATTAGTGATGTATCCTTGGTCCAAAGAGATTATTACTTTGTAACTTTGCTGAAAACAATACAAGGGTCTCTATGTTGTCTTCAAGGATGACTCGAACTAGGTCCTATAGGATGGCTAAGACCTTAGCGAATATGTCAACACTAGTTTCTAGGAATTCACATCCTCTCTAACATCTTATCAATGTGATCAACATTGTATTACTATCAAATTTAGTTTCCTATAGAATTAAGATAAAAATTTGATCTTTACCTATTCTATTCTTGAGAAGACAATGTTTACTTTGATAATTAATTCCTCTAATATTCTATGAAATGAATTTCTTTTTAAATCTTGGGTTGTGATCTGTAAACTACCATGGATATTCCACTGGACAGTTCGTCACAACAAATCTAATAAAATACTAAAATATTTACAGTGAAGGTTAATTTCCTTTAGATATCATATTCATTAATTATTGTTTTTATGCTTAAACCTTATGAAATAGCTGAAATGAAAAAAATAGAGAAAGAAAATAAATACTCACACACCATCCATGATATTAAAAAACGATATAACCTGGGAAACCCAATATGGGATAAAATTGAGCTAGAACGTGAGATCACTCTGCTCTCTTTTCTTGAAATGAAAATACAAAGAAAGATGCACTCTTTGTGAAGTTTCCTTTGACACTGTGGCCTATATGGTTGCTATATAATATTTCCTCCTCTATTATTCTCTCAAAATACCAATCCTAGGTGATCTGCTCAACTATGGAACAATTACAATGCTAAAGAATGGAACCCCTTCTCCTCCTAGTGGCTAGGTATTTAACATTGCCCGATATCCATCTAGGGGTAGGGTTTTGAATTCCTCAACCCTCAATTGTGATAATATTTTGGACCTTCTAAAACATTGTTGGAAGTCCATACATGTCTAGCCCCATATGTGTGAATACTGGTGGATAATGTGGTATCCACTCATACCATGGTGGTCAACACAGTAGGTATACTTGCGGGAGGCATAATGTTTTCATCCAAGATTTGATTGAAACAATTTTTGCACCATTGGAAAGGTCTTGATGTGTAGAATAGAATCAAGGGGTCCAAGCTAAATCTAGAAAATTGTTTACTCCAAAAAATGCCATTTGATGCATCAAAATGGCTCCATAAGGTTTCAAACCCCAATTTTCCAAACTGAGACCTGCCATTAAAATGACCCTACAAGCTGATTCCTCCCATTTTTTTCCACTTAGAAAGGATAAAGATAGATGAAAAATATTATAATGATCTAATACAGATCACACCTCCCCATTTAGGGAGGCTTTTGGTCCCCAAAAGATTTACTGAATAAGGTAAGGAAGTTTTCCTCTACCTTCTCCCTGTACTACCACTTTGCTTTTCTTGAAGTTGTCCTTTCAACCCAACCTGATAAAGGTCATGCTACCCCTGTCTTATAGTACTAGACTGATTATACAAAATTGTGTCATCTTCCAACTCTACTGGAACATATGGTTCTAAGTCCTCTATGGAAGGTAGCACCTGCTCGTCCTCTTGATCCAACATGGAAGGCTCATAAAGTTTGAGTTTCTCCACATTCACTGCTGAGTAAATATGCATGTATGGGGGTAGGATGAGTCTGTAGGACTTATCTCCCATCTTGTCAAATATCATGAAAGGTCCATACCACATAGCCTTGATCTTCTTACTAGGACCATGTAGTCTTTCCTTATTCAGTTGTAACCAAACTTTGTCTCCCACTTTGAATGAATTCTCGGTTTTGTGTTGATCGTGTTTGGCTTTGTATTTTTCCTATGACTTCTTTAACATATCATATAATTGTAAATGGATTTTCCTAATCTTCTCAATGATTCTTTCTACTCTAATGCATCTCCTATGAGGTCCTCCCTCACTCCTCCTTGCTATCCATATACAACATTCAAGGGAGAAGGTAGAACATATAATGCAAAGCAAGTTTCAAAAGGTTACTTACCAGTAGAAGTGTGGACTACTCTATTATAAGAGTGCTATACGTAGATATGATTTTCATCATAGGTATTCGAATGATTCTGATTGTAACCCCTCAAAGTCGTACCAAATTCCTTTTGACTACTTATGTCTACCCATCTCTTTGTGGATGGAATATTGTATATCTCTTCAACTTAGTGTCTATTTTCTCCCACGATGTGGTCCAAAATATACTGAAAAATATAGTATCCTTGTCTAAGATGACGATCCTTGGTATCCCAAAGTGCACCCATACTTGCTCAAAGAACATGTTTATTTCTTCTTGTCCTTTGATGGTCTTTTTACAAGGAATGGGAATACACATCTTGCCGAACCTGTCAACTACCACAAATAGATAGTCATGTCCCTTCCTGGTTGTTGGTAAAACTCCCACAAAATCCATGGAAATGCTTTCCCAAGGTTGAGTGGGTATGGGTAAGGGATGGTATAGACCTTGCTCCCAGTTATTGGGGATTTTTGGTACAACAAAGTATGCATACTCTAATATATTGAGCTACAGGTTCTTGCATTTTGGGCCAATACACATACCTCTATAAGTTGGTAACTGTCTTCCCAACACCAAAATGTCCTACAATATTGGAGGTGTGAGCCTCTCTAATAAGTTTCATTTGTTCACCTTTAGGAACACAAAGGTGTGATAATAAATGATTTTAGGGGCTAAATTTCTTATATGGGCTAATTTTCCATGGCTTCTCCCAAAAAACAATTCATTAATTTCCATTTTTTTTGAAAACAATTCACCCAAATTCCATAGAATGAAATTATTTTACCTTAAAAATCGCCAAAATTTTATTGAAACTATATAAAATCCTTAGAAATTTGAATATGTTTACCAAACTATCACAATTTTTTTTACATTTTTCATATTAAGGACTAGTAATATTAGCCTAGGTTTCTACATTTTAATATAAATTTACATCTTTAAAATTATCCCCAGGTGTGAGCCTCTTTGATAAGTTGCATTCATTCACCTTTAGGGACACAAAGCTTGTCGAGTAACCCATTTTGGAAATGATAGTCAACCTTTTCGTCACCTTCTTATATATGAATTTGGACTTGTAGTTGTTGAAACACTTCCTTGAAGTCTCATCTTCTATGTATGCTTCTCTATGCATCATGGGCAAAAGGTTCCATGCGCATTAGAGTTCCCAAAGTTGTAATGTTGGATGTGGGTGTCCTTGAAAGCATGTATGCCAACCTATTTGTGATGACCTTCTTACACTTGATGATTATATGAAATTGTTGTAAAAACCCTATCCACTTGTAATGTTTGGTTTGTTGTAGCTTACTATAGGCCTGCAAATGTTGTAGAAGCTGGTGATATGTGTGGATGATGATATCATTTTCCATCAGATAGTGCTTCCACTTCTTGACAACTTGAACTGAGGCATAAAGTTCCTTGTCATAGGTAGCGTAGTTGAGAACTACCCCATGAAATATTTCATATGATAGCATACATGCCTTCCTCATTGAATCAAAACTACTCCCATGGAATAGCCACTTGCATATGTCTCCACTTTGAAAGGATTTTGCAAGTTTGGTAATGCGAGAGCTGATGCTTAACTGATCTTTCTCTTTAGCTCATCAAAATCCTTCTGTTGATTCTTCCCCCACTGGAAACTCTTACCACTCATTGTTATGGTGTGGAGCAATGAAACTACCACTAAAAATGAAGCTAACAACTTCCAAAAGTATTGTGCTGCCCCAAAAAGATTCCTAACTTTGGTTACATTTGTAGGAACTAGCCATTTCATGATGGCCTTAATCTTTGTGGGATCTATTTTGAGCTCCCCTTTACCAATCACATACCCCAAATACACCAAATACTGTTGAAAAAACTCACATTTCTTGAGTTTAGACAACAATTGGTCCTTCTTCAGAGTCTCTAACACCTTCATGAGATGTGATATGTGCTCCTCCTAGGTAGCCCTACAAACTAGTATATCATCTAAATAGACTATAAAAAATGAATCTAGATATGGGTGTAATACATCATTCATCAATATCATAATTGTAGCCGGTGAATTACATAAACAAAATGGCATGACCAACCATTTATATAAACATTATCTTGTATTGAAGGAAGTATTACAGGTGTCTTCGTCCTTGATGTGTACCTGATGGTATCTTGATTTGAGATCCGTCTTGGTGAAATATTTTACATTTTGCAACTAATCTAACAGATCATCAATCCTGCAACTGATCTAACATATCATCAATCCTGGGAAGAGGGTACCAAGTTTTTAGTGTAATCTTGTTCAATGCTTTGTATTTGATACACATTCGCCAAGTCCCATGCTTCTTTGGTACAATTATGATAGGTGACCCACAAGGTGAGGCTCTAAGTTGAATCACACCTTGCTCCAATAGTTGTTGCAACTACTTCTTCACCCCATTTTCCTCCAAAATGTACTATCTATACATCCCAATATTCGGTAATGGGGAGTTTTGAAATAATTGTATATCATGCTCCACTTCCCTCTTGGTTGGTATCCTTTTAGGCTCCTAGAACACTCCTTTGTATTCCTTTAGCAACCCCTATTACTGATGTTTATGATATTTAGTACACCCCTCTAGGAATGCCTTTAATGTTATTGAATCATCCTCAGTCTGATTTTCTTGTAAGAAAAGTAAAATATATTTCTTACTAGAACTAATCAACTGCTTTACTTGGTTGGCACTTACCAATGAGATATTTAACTTGCCTTTATGTGCATTGATGATGTAGGACTTCCCATCCTTGATTAGTTGGTATTGGTTGGATCTCCACATGAATATTTCATCCCTCATATACATGTAGGGGATTCCAAACACTACTGCACATACGTCAAGGGGTATTACGTCCAATTCAACTTCATCAATAAAATCAATAGTTGTAGAAAATCTAATCTTACACTGTTTAGTTACGTTGATCTCTATGTCTATATTCACCCATCCCAATGGACATGGGATAGAATAATCGTGAACCTCCAATCCAATATTTCTAACCAATTTGATTCCACTACAAGGAGAACACCTTCTTATAGAGGTTTTTATGGAATCTCCCCGAAAAATCTATACCTTCTCTGTTTATAGTGGAGGTGGGTGGATGGATGTTTTTGCGGAGGTTTTTCTTGTTAGTGTGCGTTTAATATCGATACAAAATGGTGCACACATGAAAAATAAATCACTAGTGCGTCAATGTTCAAAATCACTGCCATACTTTATAATGAAAATTTCACGCACTGATTAAAGCGCATCGGTGTCATTGAACATTACGCATAAATGTGCCTCATTGTCATTAGGCGCACAATGGTAGGGTAAATAAATAAATAAAAACAAATTGATTTTCATTTTTATATTGCATCCTATGCTTTCAAAGTCTCAAGCAAGCACCAATGTTCACCATCCTTCAGAAGCCCTATTTTTGGTGCTCTACATCGACTTGGATAGCTCCATTGGTAGATTCCACACATATCCAAATTTTAGAATTTACCATGAATTTCCATTTCCTCTCCAAAATGAAACCATGCTTCCTCAAGACATAACAGGCCAGGTAAATTGTTTATTACCTTCCTATTTTCATTTTCATTCAATCAAAATTTGAATTTAGCTTGAAATTTAACCTTTTTTTTCAATTTTTTTCCAATTCCGCACAATGTGCCTGAACGATTCAGCTCACCCCGAAGTGGTGTGTGCTATGTTAAATTCACATTGAGAACCACCATCAGTGTGTCTCATATATATGTACACATCAATGTCATTCAATCAAGAGCATCGAGATAAATTATAAAAAAACAAACTGGTGTGTCCTTCAGAACACCCCGCAACTGGTGCATAATTAGATTCAACCCACATCGATACATTTCATTTAATAACTAAATGTAATGTATGTTAAGCCCTAATATTGGCTCATTACCCCTTAATTGGGGCATATTAAATTAGTAATGTTATTTTATTTATGTTATCTTTATTCCATTAGTTGTAATTATACCTCCTAGTCTCCTATATATACCAAGGAGACATTTTCATTTGGAATCATCTTGTACTTGAACATTTATGTGGGGTAAAAAGAGGTTTCCCCTCAAAGAGGATCATTATCTGAAATTATCTCTTTTTCAAGGTGTTGAGTACTTATTCTGAGGTTTTTCTATGCTATATTGATATTTGGTTCTTAACATATGGTATCAGAGCTCAAGGTCTTGGGGTTTCGCTACTACATCTGAGACACCTTGGAATTTTCACTATAAATTTTTTTCTACAACGTTTCAGAAGGAATGGCTTGGAGGATATTTATCAGATGGATCATGGTACGTTGGATTAAAATTTCAACTCATGAGGCCTTATACTTTTGGAGATACAACCTGTGCAAGATAGGGTTCTAGAATCATCCTGAACTGAGTCATTGCAGACTTTTCACTATAAAAATGTTACTGTAATGTTTCAGACCCTGTAATATGGAGGCTATTCACATAAATTAGTAAGGTATCTTTGGTAAAAATTTCAGCTTCTGGGTCATCTTACATTTGTAGATACACCCTGTGGAATATAGGGTATCTGACTAGTCCTATTGACTAGTCTCAAGAAGGTGTTCTAGGTAAAACAATCATAACTTCTTCCTAGAGTATCCAAATTGAGTGGGACTAGTTTCATTGGATACTGGATAGTCTGTAGTATTTCTAGTATGAGTTTCATAATTTTATGTCAATCATTTTATGCGGGGCACGCTATACAAGTGAGATCTCTTGGAAAGGCCAAAAATCAGCAAGTTGTGGGGAAGTTACCGTAAATTCCACTTGGCACATCCAATTTGGTTAAAACCTATGGAATTGTAGAGAAGAAATATCAGAGAACTACATAAAAGAAGTTTTCATACCCAGAAGGGCCGAAACTTGGGAGATACAACAAAAGAAATATTGTCTAGCAGAACCACCTCAAAATCAAGGTTCAAAGTGATATTTGGCCAACATGCCACCCAAAAAGGGAACTTCTACACCAAATAAGCCTCCAGACAATCCTACTTGGACTCTTGATGAAGGTGAAGAAATGCGTAGGGACATAAATTATTTACAAAAGAAGATAGTAACAAAAGATGAACTACAAGAGATGTAAGCTAAGTTGGAGGCAAAGATGGATGGTTTAAAAGAGGAGATCATGGAAGTATTGAAAAATTTCGTAACAGAGAAGACACCTGAAAGTGAAAATGCATTCCATGAAATTCATGATGAGGACACAAGGAAGGTGAATCAAGTATGGAGAAACTCCAACTTTGGGTTGAAGAACAACCACGTTCCTGAGATCGATATGAGGAAGTTTGATGGCAAGGACCCAATCACATGGATACTTCAGATGGAGCAATTCTTTGATCTACATAATGTGCCACATACACAAAAGGTACGAATTTCTTCTTTATATTTAGAACCCAATCAATTTGTATGGTATCGATGGATTTTTTCTCACAAATCATTCATCACTTAGACAATTTTCATGGAAGAAATGATAACAAGCTATGAGGATACAAGGAGCAATACCTTCTTTAGCCAATTGAAAAATCTCAAGCAAAAGGGTTCAGTTACCGAGCACATTGAGAACTTCCAAAGATTGAATATAAAGGTAATAGATATTCCATATGAGCACTTGATTGATGTATTCATAGGAACTTTAAAGGATAAAATTCAACATGAGATTTGCCTTTGGGAACCCAAATCATTGGAGAATGCATTTAAGGTGGCAAGAAGTGTTGAAAGTAAAAAATATGGCTATGGCTACTAGAAGGACCAATCCTAACATCTATAGAGAGAACAATGCTCCTTCTTCTAAAACACCTCAACCTACAAGGTTGACACCTCAACAATTGGAGGAAAGAAAAGAAAAAGGTTTATGCTTTAATTGTGACAACAAGTACTGTAAGGGACATAAGTGTTGTGAGAATAAATTATTCTACATAGATTGTGAAGAGGAAGAAGAACAAGAACAAGAACCATCTCAAGATGAAAATGTAGAAGCAATTTCGTCTGAAGAGTTGACTCCCACAATATCGTGTAATGCATTGGCTAGAATTAGCACTCATCAAACCCTCAAGATCGAAGGATACATCAAAAAGAAAAAGGTAATAGTCCTAATTGACTTTGGCAGTACTCATAATTTCATTCACTATAAATTAGCCAAAGCTCTAAATTGCTTTGTATATCAAATGCCAGAGTTTCAAGTAATGATTGCAGACGGAGGAACTATCAATTGCTCAGGAAAATGCAATAAGATCAATCTTACTATGGGGGAATATGTAATGAATAGTCCAATGATTTCTATACCCATGGGTGGTGCGGATGTTGTACTAGGAATCCAATGGTTACAATCATTAGGAACAATGGCTTTTAATTTTCATGAACTTTTCATGAAATTTTCATTGGAAGGAAAAGAAATTGAGTTAAGAGGTATCACAGGGAAACACGGTAAGGTGATAAGCTCTAATGGCATGACAAAATTATTGAAAAGGGGGCATCAAGGTGTTATTGCACAACTATGATCACTAGATGTTCAAACATCTAAGCCACATATTCTTCAAGATATCCAAGGGATCATTGATAAGCATTCCAAAGTATTTGAAGATATTTCCAAAGGTCTTCCACCCACTCGAAATCATGATCATGAAATTCACCTAATTTCTAGGAGTGTTCCTCCTAACATCAGGCCATACTGATACCCTTACGCCCAAAAGAGTGAAATTGAGTGCATGGTTGAAGAAATGTTAGAGGCTGGCATTATTAGACCTAGCCAAAGTTCTTACTCTGCACCAGTGGTAATGGTATTCAAGAAAGATAGTTAATGGTGTATGTGTCCAGATTATAGAGAGCTCAACAAGATCACCATTAAAGATAAGTTTCCCATTCCCGTCATTGATGAATTGTTAGATGAACTACATGAAGCAATCTATTTCACAAAATTGGATCTCCATTCAGGGTATCATCCGATTAGAATGAAGGAAGAAGATATCCCAAAAACAACATTCCGAACTCATGAAGGCAATTATGAATTTTTGGTCATGCCTTTTGGCCTTACAAATGCACCTTCCACATTGCAAGGGTTGATGAATTCCATTTTCAAGGCCTTCCTTTGAAAATTTGTGTTAGTAATTTTTGATGATATACTAATCTATAGTAAGTCTTGGGAGGATCATGTGTGACATGTTGACAAGGTGCTACAACTACTAAAGGAGAAACAACTATATGCCAAACCATCCAAATGTTTCTTTGGAGTGAAGGAGGTAGAGTATTTGGGTCATATTGTATCTCATGAAGGTGTCAAGGTAGACCGCAATAAGATTAAGGCCATGATGGACTGTCTGATTCCCAAAACATTGAAGAATCTTAGAGGATTTTTGGGTTTGACAGGTTACTACCGCAAGTTTGTTCGGCACTATGGAAGAATAGTAGCACCTTTAACGACACTAACTAAGAAGGATGAATTTTCATGGAATCCAGAGGCAACTAAAGATTTTGAACAAATTAAAGAGGTGTTGTGCAAAGTTCCTGGCTTGACCACTCCAGACTTCACAAAAACCTTTATTGTGGAATGTGATGCCTCGGGAAATGGAATTGGTGCTGTCCTAGTGCAAGAAGGAAGGCCCCCGGCTTTTGAAAGTCGACCACTCAAGGGAAAGGACTTACACAAACCCATTTATGAGAAGGAAATGTTGGCAATACTACATGCATTGAAGAAATGGCATCCTTACCTAATAG
>JASDQU010100269.1:382257-461397 GCA_032191745.1 Picea mariana | reverse complement strand
ATCTCTTTGTCAAAGAACTTAGATAATGAAGATGTATGAGAACTATCAATGTTTGAATCTTCCTCCATCCTTGCAAGATATCAAACTTCAACACAAAACTTGCACAAATACCAACAGCTAAAACTCTAGCTATCAATGACAATCACATGAGTAAAACAAACTAAGCTCTGATACTACCTGATCTACAAATAGGGGGCTGACTTGTTATGCTATGCAAGCACCCTCTACTTCATTAAAATAAAACTTTACAGGACCTTGCTCAATGTGTTAAAATATGCAAAATAGATTATGTGCCAAGTTTATGCTTCTTCTTTTAAATGTTTATGTTTGAGGTCTTTGCAAGATTAAATATGTTGTTTTCATAAATACAACAACAAAAATAACTTGCAGCAAATAATAACCAGCAAACACTCACAACAAGAACAACATGATAAAGGAGTTCACCCCTCTCTGGGCTACATCTCCTTGAGCCTCCATCAATGAACTTGGCTCTTTGGGATTAATTTGTCAAAGATTCTTTTACAAGCTACTTCTCAACTCCAATGGAAATACAGACTGTACCATTGGGTTCATAATACATAAAAACCCCCAAAATGACTAATAGAACTCTGAAAACAGATCATGGCTCATCCAGGCATGACCTCTTCTACATGTGGCCTTAAGCTTCCTTGAGATTCTTTGTGGCAAAAACACCTGTAAAAGTCCTCAAATGGATCTAAAACCTATCCCAAAGTGTTCAGAGCATAATAATTAGCCCAAAATGATTATTCAATCACAGAAAACAGACATGGGCTCATCTGAGCATGACCTTAATCAATGAGGGCTTCAAACTCCCTGGAGCTCTCTGAAACTTCAATGGTGAAAAACCTGCAAAAGAAGTCTTCAAATGGCTTTGAAAACAGTGCCAATGGATTCAGAACATCCAAAAAATCCTAGCTGGGCTTTTTCGGCACCTCATTTGGCCAAAAAATGAAGAAGATAGGCCTCCTGCCATTTTCTTCCTTCAAGCTTGCTATCTTTGGTTCGCCAAAATGCACCTCTGTGTGCCCAACCTAGCACACGCTCAAAAACTTGTCCTAAAACCTAGCACTAACGTGTAACCGAAAAATGGGCTAAACTATCAAACGGTTAGGGCGCGCCCAACCCCTAACCGCCAAAGCCATGGGCATATGGGTAAGCAATCGAAACCATGGGCTAACCATTGTTAAAAACCAAATTTCTGCCCCGCGCGCAAAGAGGCAAGGTCACATGGGTTGACACATAAGACCGTGGCTAACTCCGTTTGAATTTGAATTCGTGCCCAAACTTGGTCATATGGTAATACATAAAATCGGGGCTAACCTTTTTAAAATGTACCAAATCCCGTGCATGCGCAATATAATAACTAGTGGCCATATGAACTAATACACAAGACCGCGGGCTGGGGCTAAGCCCTAGCCCACCCCCCCTCGAGCCAACTTAACCATAACTCAAATTTAAATAAATTTAAAACCGTTATATAGTAAGAACTACTATGGTGGTGAGTTGGCAGTGCAGACTTTGCAAAGGCTTTACATGACGCATGGAGGTCACGGGGTCGAGTCCGGTGGACTCCATAAGCTTTTAACCAAACAAACCAATAACAAGGTGCCACGGGGCAGCCCACGACTGGGCCACGTCGCACCAAACCACTTGCCAAAATAATTCCACATGTCGTCAAATGATTCGTTCAAACTGCCAACTCAGCACACACCATGTGTCGTATGGCTCTGCCAATTCAGCTCTGCCACATCATCATATGGACATTCCACGTTAGCATCTGTATAGACTGTACAGTCAGCTTCCCTTTTTTTTTTTTGCCTGTTTGATGATTCAAATAAAATGCGATATCTCTCTCATCCGACGTCCGTTTGAACCCAAACGAGTTGCATTGGGTTTGTGATGACGAGGGCTACGTACCCATTTGTTTTGAGGCAATTCCAAGAACTTTGATTTTTGAGCTAAATTTTGACCCTTGGTCCAGATTTTGATCAATGTGTCTCATATCTAGAAGCTCCTTTATGACATTCTCTATTTCATCCTTGAATCTCTTCGGATTCCTGTAGGGAGTGGTGATGACAGGATTCAACCCCTCTTCTAGCTCAATGACATGCTCAAATCCTCTATCAAGTGGTCTCCCTACTGGTAATGGTTCAAACATTCTCTCATGCTTTCCAAGAAATGCCTGGATCTCCACAGGGTAATGTTGGAATTCTTGTGATGGCTTCTCCATAGTGTTAAGGCACTCTGTTGTGCAAGCCACGTCCCCATGTCTAAAAATGGCCTCTATCTTCTAGTTAGATATGATCCTGGGGGCACTTGTCGACATTCCTCTTAGGACAACTCGTTTCCCATCCTTATCCTCGAACTCCATCCTCATTTCCTTATAATTCATGAAGATATATCCTAATGAGTATGGCCACTGAACACCTAGCACCATATGGGTATCTGCTGAATCCACAACATAAAAGTCGTTGGTCAATGTGTAGTTTCCGAAGTTTACTTCTAGTCCCCTGATCCTTTGAGTACACATCATGTTGTACCCATCCGCTACAACTACATTGAATCCTTTGAAATATTTCATATGGATATTTCTCCTCCTGACAACTGAAACAACATTGAAGTTGTGGGTGGCCCCACCATACACTAATTCTACAACCCACTTCCCTTGCATAATACCTTTGATCCTAAAGGTATAATATTTAGGGACCCCTGATAGTGAAACAATGGTTACTCTCTTGGGGATATCTTGCAATTGTGCATGTTCTATGGTTTGCGATGGCTCACCACTCTCCTATCCAATACCTTCTTCCTCCCCATCATCCTCCTTGTCGGAAACTACCTCGATGTAATGGACCTTACCTTTTCCCATACATCTTTGATTTGGTTCCCATAGATCTTTGCAACTAAAGCAAAGTTTCTTCCTCCTTAGTTCTCTCTAAGTGTCCTCATCCATTTTGTCCTTCTCTGTCCATGAATTCAATGGGGGAATTTTCACCTTACCTCCTTGAGGGATGAAGAATTTTGTTGGTACCTTCTTGTTGAATGCATCCTTCATGTCCTGGAATCTCATGATGGCTTCATGTAGTGTGGTTTGCCTAAATTACTTCACCATCCTCTCAGTAGTTCAACTAGAACCTCTATGAATAAAATTACGAACCTATGTTGAGAGATATTTGTCACCATAATTGGCATCCTTTGAAAATATATGATGTATGCTTCTAGAGTTCTTATCTGTTTCAACCGTGCCAAATCCCTAAATTTTATCTCAAGGTGATTATGGTCAAACTTGTCCATCAAGTTCTAAGTGAAGTCCACATATGAAGTGTTGTTGGCATTCCCTAATGTCACCAACCCATGGTACCACCATTCATGAGATTCTCCTTCCAAGTGGAGGGTGGCATACTTAATTGCTTCGACTTCAGTCATTATATTAAGTTGGAGATAAGTATCCAACTTATGTACGCATATTCTAGTTGTGCTCTTTGTAGACCCATCAAAGGGTGGAATAATCAACCTTCCCACCTTACGCATGAGATCAAAGTTTTGTGGGATCTATGCTCACCTATTCCCCTCCTTCAGACCATATTTATGTTTAAGTTTGCAAAAGTATTTATAGGAAACTTTCTCATATATATCTTCATGTACCATCTCGTACTCCTTGTATGAGGTGTTAATATCAAACCCATAATCCGGTTGCTCTGGTTCCTCCATAGGCCGCTCTGTCGGGAACTATGGTAATAAAGGCCTAGGGATCTTTAGTCTCATTCTCTAGGTTGGGGCATGGTTATTACTTCCTTATGCATAAGCACCACTTTCTTTATGGATTTCCTCTAACGGATTCCCTTTTGAGCCTCCATGGTTTTGATTTGCATGAGCGTTGGTAAGGAACTGTGACAAGAATTGTGTCAATTGTTCCTACTCAGTGGCCATCTGTCGCTGCTCACTAACCATGGATTCCAATAGCCGTGAGACCTTGTCTTCACCATGGTCCCCAATGCCTCCTTCTGGATCTGACTTTGTGTGATTTAATTCTGTTTCTTTTTCTGGTGATTCTTGAGAGGTCTGTCCCCCACACCCTTTTCTTCTAGGCATCACAGGATGGAAAAATAACCATCTCTGATACCATTGTAATATCCCCAACCAGGGTGGATGGGGAGTATATGTTTTCTGACCAAGTTATTATTCTTCTTTGAGTGATTTAATCATACAATTTGCAGATGTTATTAAACTAAGCATGTCTCATACAACCATTACACATAAAATGGATAATTTAACCATGTTGTCTGTATTATGGATGGAAAAATCAAAACAACACAATACAAGAAATCTACTGGAAGTAAAAACAAATTACAAACCCTCCTACATACAAGCTATCAGATGTATTACAACTGTAGAAACTAACAAAGACACAACAAGAACATGATGTTGATGATGCCAAATTTCCTTGACGAGTGAGGGATCCTTCTCTTCTTGTACAGTCTCAGACTCCTCTTGCTGACCCTAACCCCTAATGCCTGACGCCATTCCTGTAATCCTGTGATGACGAGGCCTCAAAAGATGATGGTGAGGCATATAGTAGGGCCTCGCAGGACAACTCGTGGTCGTCCTGTGGGGATTCCTCATGTCATGGATGTGTAAAACCCTCTGAACGTGGAAAGATTTGATGGCAGGTTTCCTTCTCAATACGGTCGCAAATTCCATATGCGAATTGCTAAGTCTCTAAGCTCTCTTCGAAATAGAACAAAACACCAAAATGAAATCAAATGAGGACTCTGGATGAATTTCCCTTTTTCTAGCTAGGGTGGATATTGCACCACCGAAACTAAACCTACAATGGAATGGTTTTCCCAAAACCCCAATGAAAATGATGGCTACAAAGAGCACTAAATAAGGTATCAAATAATAATCCCAATGGGAAGCGTTGCTCCTCTATTTATCCTTCCTTTGCACCTTCTATATCTTCCCCCACTTTGACCAAATCAAATCTTCACTTTATTTTTCCCTCCGATTCCATTAATTGTTTATTTTATTTAATGTCACTTTTAGGGTTTGAAAATATTTTTACCTAGTGACACCTCCTTGAATCCTGTTTTTCCTTGTTGACTATATCCCATGGGATCCGTATAGGCTATATAATCACTCCTGTTGATGGGTCCAAATGGCCTGTCAAGTAGATGAGGGAAAACACCCTATGGCAAGTCCCAATCAGAGCTACTATCATTTGGGGTAGTGTTTCCCACGAGTTTATGGGCCTCACTTCCGCTCAGAATGAGAAGAAAAATAAAAAAGGAGAAAGATAGAGAGCGACCCCCCTAAAGAGTTCTAAATAATTCTAATACTAATCTAACTAAAGGAAACTAATCTAATATAACTAATTCTAACCTATCCCGGGAGCAAAAATAAAAGACGAGCATAGCTTAAAATAATACTTTGACAACAAAAATAGTTCATGGCAGCCAACAACATGTTATTAAAATAATACTATAGAAATGATCCTAGATAGTTAAAAAGGAAATATGTAACATCATCTTTGAACTCATAAGAAATCATAGCAACACAAGAATCCTGAATAGTAAGCACATAAATAGTTCATATGATCGATACCTAGAAAACTTAAACCACAAATACAAGTGTAGAATAGTCCCAAAAGCATTTTCTAATAGTCATGACTTCAAAATTCCTCCTACTCTTTATTACTCAAAAGTAAAAGTACCATATTTTGTTAAAAAGGGAAAAAGTCATGCTTCCATTCAACTAGCTCTCTTTTATAAAACAAGAGAGAGACTCTTCAGCTCAAATGAACATTCATTTCTTTTTCCCCTAATTTTTTCTCTTTTACATTTCAAATTTATTTTGAATTTAAAAAATCTAAATGTGGGAGTTACAAATGGGAGCCGAAGAGACTCTTGGGTGGTTACATTTTCCCTATGACAGTTTTCAAATGACATCTATCCAAATTTATTATTCATTCTGCCTGTTGGGTCATTTTTTGAATTTCTTGGGTTAGTCTGAGCATTTCGCGCTCTATTCTGCTGAAAAAAATTATTCTAAATTATTCTCCTCTATCTCAACTTTCTATCGAGCTATTGATATCTTTATTTCGTAGCATGTAGCTTGAGATATAATTGTTTAAAGTCTGCATAGTGGGTTTTTCGTCCAAATTCAAGTTTCTTTTGTGTTTTGAATTTTTGTACCTTTTCTACTCAGCATTAGCCAACACTTGTTATCCCAACCTATTCTTCTCTCATCTATCTTTCCATATATCCCTCCTGGGCCTAATTGTGTTACTCATAGCTCTATATATCAATGTTTGAAGTCTGCACACTCCATTTTCCCCCCAAATTCGTGGCTTGCATTTCTCTGTAATCTATGAGATTTTATGACCTTAATACCTTTTCTATTGCATTCCTCTTCTTGATACCTTTCCAACAAGGTATCATGGGCTCAATTCTGACACAAATAGCCCAAGATATGGTCATTTAAAAAATGTTGTCTGAATGGTATTTCAAGAAAGTTGGTCGGGTCGGGAAAATTGGTCGGCATCGTGGAATCAGGTCAGAGGATCGACATCGGGAGATCGAGTTAGAGTATTGACATTAGGATATCACGTTGGAGGATCGACTTCGAGAGATCAAGTCGAAGGATCAACATTAGAAAGCCAGGTCGGAGGATTGGCGTCTGAAAATCAGGTCGGAGGATTGGCGTCAACAGAATTGGTCAGAGTCGAGAGATTGGGTTGGAGGATCAACGTCGGGAGAATTGGTCAGTGCTAGGAGATCAAATTAAAGGACCGTCTTCAGGAAATCGGGTCAAAGGATTGATGTTGGTAAAATTGGTCGACGTCAAAGTATCGGATCGGAGGAACAAATCGTCATTGGGAAAAAATGATTGGCATGATCGGTGGCATTTTGGAATGGATGAATTATGATGAAGAAGAGGGTTCCAATATTGAATGTGGGTTGGACGGGCTAGGTGTAAAGTGCCATGTCAACATCCATTTTAGTTCCAAGTCATATGACACCAATGACAAGGGGCCACGTGGATGCCATGTGGTAGTGAGGTGGAAATGGTGAGATTTGGCTTAGAAAACTTTGGGAGGCCATAAATTTTGATCCGAAATTCGGATTTAAAAATGTTTACAACCATTGGAAAGATATCAACTAGGAGAATCCAACTATGAGGTTTAATTAGAGTAAATAATAGAATAAAATATAGAGAAATATCAATAAATAAAGGGAAGGATAAAAAGGGAAGAAGATCAAATGATTGCCCCACATACATCTCAAGGATGGAGAAATCATGAAAAAAGGATATCATGTTAACCTATTCCTCCAACTACAGAAGGAGATAAAATAATTTATTCTATTAAGAGGACATTTGCCTACATTATATTTCCATGCCTTTAAGCAAACTCATGAATAAGTCTATATTTTGAAGACCATGAAGAGTAGATGTTTATCAAAGGAAATTATCTATGATCAAGATTAAATAAATATCATGATGGATGTACGTATATAATCTCCAACACATAGAAAGGATTAGTGACCTTATGAATCAAGTTTAGAGTTGTCCAATATATGAGAGTATAAATATGAAGATGTTAAAGACCATATGCTATCAAGCTTCGAATAAGTCATCTAGGGAAAGGATTAACAACCTACATCAAACTCATTCAAGACATGTACTAGATCATCAAACCTTATCGCCATATAAAATCATTAAACACTTGGAAAACTATATAAGGTAGGAAGACAATATGTCAATCACTCATGCAAATGTCAAAGAAACATCATAGGTAAACTAAGAATCATGAATACATTTGAAACCATAAGATCAAAAGAGATAATAAACCTCCATGAAGCAATCATTAATCAAGACCAAACCACAACTTCCTAAAAGTAGGCAAAGAAATAACATTAGGCTCAAGCGGTAGAGGATTAGGCAATAGGATTGAAATTTTAGTAGGGGTCCCCTTTCCTTTATCTTTTACAAGAAAAATTAAAGGGGGGTTGTTGTGGCCACAACAAATGATGACACATTGGAAGAACAAATTATCTCTATCAATAGAAATCTAGGTGCTATAATCCATATTTGAATTTCAAACAAAAAACTACAAAAAATTTTCCAATAGTCATGGGTACTACAATGACACCAAAATTCTAAAAGATATAACCCAATATTTCTAATACTTGTAATCTAACACACCCTTTTCAAAGAGTCAATTAATGAGAGAAATTATTTTACTGACTACACACTTCAAGTTAGCTTTGGTTCAACAATGGGATTTCGCGTTTATTAACAAGCAAACATCTACATAAGTGTGTTCCTCACCTCTCTTTTCCACATTTCTTCACTCCCAGCGAGCATCCATAGCCTCGACAAAGTTTCCTTAGTACCATACAAGCATGGCCCTGCTTCCAACAGACGTCCATAACCCCGACATGTTCACTTGTACTTCCCACACTATTAAAGGTACTTTCAACTTCCTTTTTTATTTCAGAATATGTTCACCCTTTTAGATTTTAGATATAGATATGCATATGCACATAGGGTGTGAAGGAAGCAAGGTGATATGAGAGTTACATTGATTTGCTGAGTAGATGTTACACATTTTAGTTTAACCCACAAGTTTCCTCAAAAACCATCATAGTATTTGGCCATTTTATTAATGTAAAGTGATTGGATCTCAAAGAAAAAGATAGATAGACACATTCCTATACTTATGGATTATCATGGTATGCTAAGAAGACACACGTGTTCCACCACAACTATCAGTCCATACCTACAGATGAGAACTTCATGAATGTTCACTCAGATAGAGCAACCCATGCATCTTATAACTTGTAGAAAATTTATTCACTATGCGACCAAAATTGGACCAGCCCCTCACCGAAATTTAAAGAGTAATCCTCAAGGAAGATTGGGAGCCAAATCATCTTAGGGAAATACAAGTAGTCAAATCAAAAGAAGAAATCAAAATGTACAAGAAGAAAGTGGGATTGAAATAAGAAATCAAATTCATGAAAATTAAAATTAAACTAAAATAAATATAAAAATGAAATGTCAGTCATTAAAAGGGTGAAAATTGGCCGAAAAATAAGAATAGAACCCAACAAGAAGTAATTAATCTGGCGACAACAACAAAGAATTTTTTTTTGGTGAAATATTGAAAAGAAAGCCAAGGGATAAAACATCAATCAAGAAATGTTACTCATTCAACATCAAACCCTACAAAAAAACTCCCAGAATTTCTGATCTGAAATGAAAACAAACCAGAGCATGAGAATTGATGATCTGATGGAAAGATTTGCAACACAATTCTCTAGTCCTATTGTTACATACAATTTCTTTAGCATGAAAAAACAATTCTGGGAATTTAAGCAACATGGATTAATGTAGATGTTCAATCAAAATAGATTTTCAAAAACTAATTTACATGGAACATTCCAAAAAAAATCCATAAGCTCTCAAAATTTCATGACATGAGCAATTCCTTTGCATATTTGAAAGTCATTATTTTTTCAACAAAAATACATTTTGTATTTCTCACTAGAACGTCATTTTCTCTTTTCCATAAAAGGTAATCATTAATATCAAATATTCATTCTGATAATGCAAAGATATATTACAACTATGGAGGTTATCAAAATAGTCATTAAAATGACTCCAAACAATGACTAGATCAAGAAAAAATATGACAATAAATGAATGAGAATATATTTATGATCAACTATTGGGTTGGTGACAATCTTAGTTTATAAATCAAAATATGTTGCAAAGGAATCTTAAGAAGCCAAGTTAGATTAACACTTCCCTAAGTAGCTTTTGTCTCAAGAGAAAAAGACAGATTTGTTGATTGCACAAGCCATTTCCCAAGATGCATAACAAAAGAGAATGTTGGGATCAACTCTTAGGAATTTTGGCAAGAAATCCTCCTCTTAAATGACTAACTTTTAAAAATGAAATTAAACTAAATGAAAAGTAAAGATCGGAATTAAAACTAATTCTAGGAAAAAGATGCTAAGATAAAGTAAACTTAAACTAAGTTGATTGTCATAAAACATTGTGTAAAGGCCAATGCAGTCATCAAGTAATCATCAGTTATGCATTCAACCAGATATCGCGACTCTCTTCCTAAGAGATGATTACTATGTGATATCCCTCAATATTCCCTTCAACAAAATACTTTAGTGTCATGATTGTTGTGGATATGTGGACATAATGTCTTGTTCATGTTATCAAAGTCAATTAAAAAAACAAAAAAAGACCATTAGAATCCGATTTCATTTATCTTCTAAGGATTCCAATCCATCAACAAACCTTAGTCATAAAAATATGATCCAATTATTATTAGCTTTGCACCCCAATATATGCATTTCCCCTGTTATTAATGACAATGATGTGAAACCTTAGCATGACCATCTTCAACATTGTGAGAGGTAAGAGAATATCATTATGACCAGGGATCAATTAAGATACTTTGAAGAGGTGTGACTAATCTCAGGTCATAACCTAGATGGTTTGACTTCCCCAACAAAAATGAGAAATATAATCAGAAATCAAAAGTGAATAAAGTGAGTATAATCAGATTTCTAATAGACAACAAGATTGACGTGATGGGAAAGTTCATGAAACCAATAACCTTAATCTCTCAAGAGTTTTCCAAGTGGAGAAACCATAAACCACTTCCTCGAGCTTACACATGTCAAATAATAAGAGGAAAGTGAAGTGAAAAGGAAGAATGCATATCTTGTCTCTCCACTAGAAAGGTTTTCCGTTCAAAGGATGAGACATATATTCTAGAAAACAAAATCAACAAGTCTATGAGTAAGAGGGATCCAATAGAAGATATTCCAAACCAACCCAAACCATAGTTATCTTTTCTAATTATGTATAAAATGATATGGGTTTCAATGAGAGTTGAAGCATGCGGGGAAAAATAGATTGATGAGTTACAACCTACAAGGAATTTACACCTCGAAAATTATTATCATGGCCAACGTTGAAAAGGGTGTTGAGAACTCACAATATTAGAAGTTGCATTGAAATCTTGCACAAAGGTATTTACAACTCATAAATGATTTCAACATGATGATATAAGTTAGAAATCATTAAGACATGATAAGATTTAGACCAATCAAGAATGTAACCATAATAAGTGACCCAAAATTAGCAAACCCAAAGGATGAAAATATACTCTTCAAGAAAATATCAGGTCTGAAATTTTCATGATTCACAGTGATAGAACTTAGTCTTTGGCCAATCATTGAATTGGGGAATAAAATGATTGGTTTCCAAATATTTTTCTGAAGAAGATATCAACAAAAGATTTAAAAAACCACACTACCTAGAATTATAAAAAATGCATCTAGACAATGTGAATAAATGTCTCTTGTTGTTGTGTATGAGAGGAAATTTTGGTGAAGAAATCTACAATATAATAAATGAGAATCCTCATTGAAAAATAACATAACATAGCATAAGATATATGTAGCCAATTACCATAAAGTGAAAGTAAAATTGCTAACAAAAAATAACTAAAAAGAAATAAAAAATAAGCAAAGTTCATTATGCTAAAAGGTCTAAATAGAAAAATCATGTTGGTTGAAAGTGATCAAAGAGAAGAGTGGAATTGAAAGAAATTACTTGAATAATTCCAAACCCAAAATAATCATTCAAATAAATGTAA
The DNA here is from genome assembly GCA_032191745.1 of Picea mariana. NCBI lineage: Eukaryota > Viridiplantae > Streptophyta > Pinopsida > Pinales > Pinaceae > Picea > Picea mariana. The sequence goes on along the minus strand of JASDQU010100269.1, from coordinate 449,687 downwards.
GGAATGGGAATGGTTCCAATGTCAAATGGGTAGAATTAATCTCTCAAACTTTCAATTCACTATGTGTGAGACAACAAACCCATAAATCATAAGAATATCAATCAAGCAAATTTTCATATTAGAATCATGTGTATATGATATGGAATAGATATGAGGGCCCATTTTCATCACAAGAGGAATAAATACTATCCTTTTTGAAATACCCCACTTGCGATATAACCCATTGCTTAAAAAATAATATTGACATGGTGATCAAGCATAAACATCAACCATTTGAAAATTACCCAGCACATAGATTTTTTTTGAGAATGAGATGAATCAAATTTTCCCCATATAAAAAATACATTGAAAATTTCCATCATGCAAAAATTGATGTGCAAGCCTTGTATTCCTTTCTACCTTTTTTGAGAATTCATTTATTGATCAACCAACAATAAATAAAAGAAAAGGAAAATAGACAACTAATTAAAGCTAAGAAGTAAAGCTAAATTGTGCAAAGGAAAGACACTAGCCTATTCTACCCTACTCCTACTCTACGTCACAATGGCTGAAAAAATGAACTATGTGAAGTCATAATGTTAATGTAGCCATCCTTGTAATCCCAAGACTGCATACATATGTTCAAGACAAAATATTAAAAACATAACTTGGAATATAGACAAAATAAAAGTGGGAAAAATTAAAGCACGATAAAATATATTCACCATATTAAACATATGACAATGATAATATGTGACATATTAAACATATATTCTCCAACCATGTGACAATGATATTAAACATGTGACATATTAAAATGTATTATGCAACCATGTTTCAATTCTATCATAAAATCTACCATGACTATCATAGAATTGATGGAGGGAGTTCAATGGAAAATAGCATACCAAATGAGAATCGTGCATATAATATGTGTGAGGTGTTCTCGGCGAGAGAATGTTCTATATAATGAAGTTGTTTATCCTGAGGACAAACCAAAAGAATAAGGGCCTGACATAACCATCAACATAGAATGTAGTGACTCATTATCCTGACAAGCCTCCTTGGACTTAGACTTCAAGTAACCATTAACTTGAGACAAATTAATGGAAACAAATGATATACATAGACTAGCATCCACCATGGTATGAGAAATAATTTCAAGATAAAGGTGAGATCCACTAGTATCAATAATATCCATTAAAGAGATACTTGAACAAGAATATCAACTATTGATCAAGAATGAAGATGAGAAGGAAGAAGACACATTCCGATATACATCTACTATAGCATTCCTTGTATCCCATGAAAAAGATTGATAAGGCATAAAATTAATAAGTTCATGGGAAGAGACCTTATCATCTCTATCTTCTGTATGTACATTCCCCCCATCAAGTATTTAAAAAGGGGTGAGCCCCATTGAGTAGGAGTCAGATGTTGGGTGGTTTCCTGCAAAGTTAGACCATTAAAGAGATCAGGATACAAATGAAAATAAGTGGAAGAATTAAGAGACATAAAAGCTTCTCTACAACAATTTTTTTTTGTAGTAAGCGACTCCCTAAATGGTATTTCCTCCTCTTCAAAAATATCGTTGGATGATTGTGAATTGGTGGGCTCCACACTAGCTTTGGTTTCACAATCAACACATTCTTCCTCAAGATGGTTTTCCTCTTCCAAGTTAAAAATAGATTGTTGATATAGAAGAGGTATCTCCTGCATGTTTATTTCTTCTCTTGAAGTAAAAAAATCAGCATGGATATCTTTCTCTTGCACCATATTAGAATCTGAAAATCTTCCAAGGCATATACATGGTTATAAGAGAGACACAAGTCACAAGAATAATTAGAAAAAGAGGATTCAATAAATGACTTATCATCAATAGGAAAACAATCTTGCTCTATGTCACTTGAACTAGAAGAATTTAAAACATCGGGACTATCCAAATCATCATAAATTAATTTCGAATTATCCATGTGTGAGGAAGGATTCATTTTAAGTGTTTCTAGAGTTTCTTCATTAACAAAATGACTAGCTTTCATTTTTTTTCTCCATAGCTCCCTCCTCCATTTCTTGTGATGGGAAAGAAGAGAGAGGATAATGAGAACTTGACATAACCATTGATGTCACATGAAGTATCTCATTATCAGCAAGAAAATCCTCCTCTTGGGTAACTACAAAAAAATGTTAACTTGAATTTACAACACAAGAGGTCTCTTTTTCATCTAAAAGAAAGAAAGGGGGAATGGAGTGGTGGGGGGAGAAATACATTTTTTTTGAAAGAACCAGACATACGAAGTCCATCTAAACCATTAACATTTTCAACATGTTCATTTAAATCCAAATAAACATGTGAAGAAAAATTAAAATGTGATTTATGTTTTCATCCAATGATTTGTGTGTTTCATTAATAAGAGAAACTAAAGAGAAAATCAAATCATTGTTATCATCCAAAGGAAATCTACAACAAAGATGAGTAAATATGATACAAAATGTTTAAGGGATTCATCTTCATTCTTCTTAAGCTCCAAAATTTATGCACACATATTATCAAAATCATAGTTCTCAAAAGCATGCAAAAATTTACGCACAAATTGTTCCCATGTGTGAATAGAGGTAGCTGACAATGTCTCACACCAACTCTTGAACCGGCCTGCAAAAGTGAGAGTGAATAACCTGCAAATGATATTTCTATCAGTAATATTGTGATAACCAAAAAATTTACAGAAATTAAAAGCATGTTTAGATGCAGAGATTTCACCCTCACCATCAAATCTTAGTTTTGACAAGAAATGAAAAATCTTTCTAGGAGGTTTGGTAGGTACAGTACCAGAAAAACACCTCCATAATTGAATATGGGACTGAGCCATTAGTAAATTAAAACAAAAATTAACAAAAATGACTCCACAGGCTCAGTTTTTCATCCAACCCTCCTTCTAGTGCCATTTTTGTTGACGGGTCGAAATGGCCTATCAAGAAGATGAGGGGAAACACCTGATGGCAGGTCCAAATTAGATCTACTTTCATTTGAGGTAGCATTTCCCACACATTTATGGGCCTCGCCGCCACTCAGAATTATAATATAAATAAAAAAGGAGAAAGATGGTGAGTCCCCCCCCCCAAAGAGTTCTAAATAATTCTAATACTAATCTAACTAAAGGAAACTAATCTAATCTAACTAATTCTAATCTATCTCAAGAGAAAAACTAGAAGATGAGAAAAACTTAAAATAATACTTTGACAACATAAATATTTCATGTCAGCCAAAAACATGCTATAACATTAATACTACATAAATTCTCCCAAATAGTTAAAAAGGGAATCTGTAACATCATCTCTACACTCCTAAGAAATCACGTCAACACAAGAATCCTGAATACTAAGCACATAAATAGTTCATATGATCAATACCCATAAAACTTAAACAAGAAATACAAGTGTAGAATAGTCCCATAAGCATTTGCTAGCAATAATGAATTCAAAACGCCTCTTGCTCTTTATTACTTAGAATTAAAAGTACCATCTTTTGTTACAAAGGGAAAAAGTCCTGCTTTCATTCAACTATCTCTCTTTTATAAAGCAAAAGAGAGACTCTCCAACTCTCATGACCATTCGTTTCATTTTCCCCTAATTTTGTCTCGTTTACATTTCAAATTATTTTTTTCTTTTGAAAATCTAAATGTGGGATTTAAAAATGGGAGCTGAAGAGACTCCTAGGTGGTTACATTCACCCTATGGCAGTTTACAAATGATATCTATCCAAATTTATTATTCATTCTTCCTGTTGGTTCATTTTATGATATTCTTGGGTTATTCTGGGAATTTCTGGATCTAGTATGTTGAACGAAATTATTCTGAAGTATTCTCCTTTGTCTCATCTTTCCATCGAGCTACTGCTATCTTGATTTTGTATCATGTAGATTGAGATATAATTGTTTGAAGTCTACATAGTGGGTTCATCGTCCGAATTCAAGTTTCTTTTGTGTTTTTAATTTTTGTACCTTTTCTACTTAGCATCAACCAACACTTGTTACCCTAGCCTATTCTTCTGTCCTCTAGCTTTCCATCGATCCCTATAAGGACTAATTTCATTACTCGTAGCTCCAAATATGAAAGTTTGAAGTTTGCATAGTCCATTTTCGCCCCAAATTCATGGCCTTATTTTATATGCCATTTCTGATATTTTTTGTCTCTTTTCTAACCTTAATACTTATACCATTACATTCCTCTTCTCGATACCTTTACAACGAGGTATCATCGACTCAAGTATAACACCTGTAGCCCAAGATATGGTTGTTTAAAAAATGTTTCCTAAATAGTATTTCGAGAGAGTTGGTCGGGTCGAGAAAATTGTTCGGGTCGAGAGATTGGGTCAAAAAACTTGGTCGGCGTTGAGACATTGGGTATAAGGATAAATGTTGGGAGATCATATCATAGGATTCGTATTGGGAGAATTTGTCTGCATCGGAAGATCGGGTTGAAGGTTCAACGTAAGAAAATTGGGTCAGAGGATCGGTGTCGAAAGAATTGGTCGGCGTCAGGATATTGGGTCGAAGGATCAGCATTGGGAGATCAAGTCGAAGGATCAGTGTCATAAAATCAGGTCGGAGGATCGAATTCGAGAAATTTGGTCGGCGTCAGAGGATCAGATCGAGAGATCGGATCATCATCGGGAAAAAATGATTGGCATGATTGGTAGAATTTTGGAATGGATGAATTTTGATGATGAAGAGGGTTCCAATATTGAGTGTGGGCCTGACGGGCCAGGTGGGAAGTTCCATGTCAGCATCCATGTTATTTCCAAGTCAAATGGCACCAATGACAGGGGGCCACATGGGTGCCATGTGGTAGTGAGGTGGCAATGGTGAGATTTGGCTTAGGAAACTTTGGGAGGCCATAATGTTTGATCCAGAATGTGAATTTAAGAATGGTTGCATCCTTTGGAAAGATATCAACTAGGAGAATCCAACGATGAGGTTTATTTAGAGTAAATAATAGAAAACAATATAGGGAAATCTCAATAAATAAAGGGAAGGCTAAAAGGGGAAGAAGATCAAAAGATTCCCCCACATATATCTCAAGGCTAGAGCAATCGTGAAGAAATGATATCATGTTAACCTGTTCTTGAAATCATAGAACGATATGAAATCAATTATGCGATTAAGAGGATATCTACCAACATTATATTTCCTTTCCTTTAAGAAAACTCATGAATAATTCTATATTTTTAAGAACATGAAGAGGAGAGGTTTATCAAAGGAAATCATCTATGATCTGGATTAAATAAATATCATGATATTTATATGTATCTAATCTCCAACACATAGAAAGGATTAGTGACCTTATGAATCAAGTTAAAAGTTGTCCAATATATGAGAGTATAAAGATGAAGATTTTAAACACCATATGCTATCAAGATTTGAATAAGTCATCCAGGGAAATGATTAACAACCTACATCAAACTCATTCAAGACATGTACTAGATCATCAAAACTTACAGCCATATAAAATCATTAAACACTTGGAAAAATGTATAAGGTAGTAAGACAGTGTGTCAATCACTCATACAGATGTCAACGAAGCATCATAGGTAAACTAAGAATCCTGAATACATTTGAAACCATAAGATCAAAAGAGATAATAAGCCTTCATCAAGCAAGCATCAATCAATACCAAACTACAACTTGCTCAAAGTAGGAAAATAAATAAAACTAGGCTCAAGTGGTAGAGGATTAGGCAATAGGATTGAAAGTTTAGTAGGGGGCCCCTGTCCTTTAGCTTGTACAAGAAGAATTAAAGGGGGTTGTTGTGGCCAAAACACCCCCACAACACGATCAATTGGGAGGGGAGATTACACCACACCACCAACTTAACAATTTATAAAATTTAACGTAGCGGTGAAACCATTTTAACCAACCACACCGGTGCATACATGAACAATAAATCACTAGTGCGTCAATGTTCAAAATCAATGCCATACTTTATTATAAAAATTACATGCATTGAATAAAGCACATCGTTGTTGTTGAACATTACGCACTAGTGTGTCTCACTGTCGTCAAACACACTGCAGTAGGGAAATAAAAAAAATTACCAAACCAATTTTCATTGCTACAGTGCATCTCGTGCTTCCAAACTCTCAAGCAAGAACCGGTGCACACTATCATTCCAAAGATGCCATGTTTTAAGTTCTCTACACCAACTTTGATAGCTCCATTGGTGGATTCCACACATTTCCAAGTTTTGGAAATTACCATGAATTTTAATTTCCTCTCAAAAGTGACACCATGCCTCTTGGAGACAAAACAGGCTAGTTAAAGTGTTTATTACCTTCCTATTTTCATTTTCATCCGATCAAAATTTGAATTTAGCTTGAAATTTGACACTTTTTTCGATTGTTTTTCCAATTTCGCACAATGCGCCTAAACGCTTCAGCTTGCCCCGAAGTAGTGTGTACTATGTTAAATTCATAGGTAACAATGCCACCAATGCACCTCATATATATGTCTGCACTAGTGTCATTCCAGTAGGAGCACCACAAGAATTTATAAAAACAGAGCAATGCATCCTTTAGAACATCCCGCAACCAACGCACAATTGACTTCGACCCGCATCCATACATTTCACTTAATTATCGACACCGATAACTTAACGATTTATAAAATTTAACGTTGTGGTGAAAATACTTCAACCAAACGCACCAATACCATTTAGAGAACCACATAGGGACATATATTTCTTGACCTGGCATAGTGGGGCATCTCATTGGACATCTCATTCCTAGTGCTCTATTATTTACAATGCACCGTATAAGAAAATGTCAATGCTCCATTATCATGGTGGCAACAATGCACTAATAATAACACAACACATTACTTCAAGTACGATAATGCAATTTTACCTAGTGGTTCCCATCAGTCTAACAATTGCGTTAATGTTGTAAAGAAAATGACACTAGGGAATTTTTTTAATAATCAATTAGAGCAGTGCGAATTATTAAATGAACTATTGCAATTCATGGCAGTGCGATAATAATAGTGGTGCACTGGTGCATAAACATTAAAGGTACTCACCGCGACATGTTTTGAAAAATAAACATCATGATTTGTCTTCTGTAAGGCCCTGTTTGCAGTACGTTAGTAATACAACGAACTGCTAGACAACATCCCGATGCTCTAGTAAAACCAACACACCGTTTCTTTTGGTTTGAAAAAGGGCACCATGGATTTCGCATGCCATATATTTTAGCGTTGTGGTCCATCTTTGTTAAAGAAATGAACTAGTGTGGTTAAAAGCACTAAACCGATGTGGTTAAAAGCAGTGACCCAGTGCGGAGCATCTTATGGGATGCATCACACAACTACTTAGTGGTGCAACAAGAAACATGGCATTGATGTGTATTAGTAACAACACCACACGAAGGTGATATTTTTCTGATAGAGTGCACTGACGATGGGGCGTATGTTATTTTTTTGGTGCAACAATTGCTTTTTAAGATTTTATTGAAAAAAAAAATTAAGTTTAGATTTTTTAAATACACATCATTTATATATGTATTTATTTTATAATTTCAATTTATTTTATCTATATATGTGCCTAAAAATATTTGTATGTGAATTAGAGATGACGACGACGACGAGAGTAGCAGCAACAACAGGTCAAGACACACACACTTGTGCATGAGTAGGAGGACAAGGAGAGGGAGAGGGAGTTGTTCCCTCAAGAGGGAGAGGGATTTTTTCCCTCACCCTATTTCACAACTGACACAGAGCCTTTTGATGGATTTTGGCCTCCTGAATTTTTATCAAGAGGGTACATCCCTTAGAGGGAACTCTTTGTTGTTACAACAGTTGATTTTTCGTTGGGATCATGGGATACATGGGTTCATGGTTGGTATCTGTTTGTGGTATCATTCCATGGAGGAGGATGTGTATTTCATCACTAGGTTGTCTAGGAGGGGGGATTGTTTTCCCCATTTCCATGCGCTATATCCTGGTGTTGCAGGAGAAACCCAACTGACATATGTGTAGAGATATGTTTGTTTGCATGTTTATTCCTCTCTAGAGTTCCAATTTTGTGGTGGAAGCCATTGATAAGTTCATTTGATAGAGAGGATGTTATGTTTTTGTGTCTTATGATCTTAGCACCATCCCAATATAACTCTAATGGGAAATGCATTAGTTTCTCTATGTTGTATTATGTAGATATTTTATTGTAGGGGAGTCGATTGATTAGGTGGTCAGATATTTTTTGAGTCAGTTTTGTCATGCATTAGATCACTGTCGCGTTGTTTTATAGGGGATGAGATTCTTCCTATTTGCGTCGGTGTTATTTACACTATTTTTTAGAGGGTTCATGCCACTTTTCCAATAGTACCCCACTTTCGTGCTAGGCCTATTTTTGATGCATGTATGTACATGTGGGGGATGTTGATGCCCAAGAGGGACCCATACAAGTTTCCCATTTCTCCAGTCTATAGGGAGGTATGTAATTTATGGGCTAGTGAGAACAATCATGTCCTCGATATTGTAGAGTACCCATACATGAGGATGGATTGAACAAGATGTCCAAACATCTGATTTATAGAAAAGGAGCCACCATATGAGAGAGATAATATTATCGTTATTTTTTATCAATCTATTTTCATATTTTTATTCTTGTTTAACGCACATGTAATTAATTGTAACATTTTGTCTCAATTATCTTATTATTATTATCGATTGTTTTTCATATATTGGTGTTGAAATAATGTAACTGTGAAGAGCATTCTTATTATTATTGCTATTTTGTTATTAGGATTAATCCCCATTGTGGATTAATCATGTCGGTAATTGTATTAGGACCAAATCCCCTTTTGCGGATTGGTCATCGAACAATTGTAATAGGTAGAATAAGAAGTCGACCCCAACAGTTATTATTGAAGACCCAGAATTAATTAAAGGTGGGTTTACCCACCCAAAGTGAGAGGTCGGCCCTGCCAGTAAAACCCTTTCACACGTGCTAGTCTTGTATATATAGGAGGCTAGTGCCTCACTTTAAAACACAACTCACTTGCTCATTATCTTATGAGGCAAGCTCCAATTACCAGTTAGAGAGAGAGGAGAAGAAGAGTGGCGCATCTTTTGGGGAGGACTATCTATATTGGTTTGAGTTATCTCTTGAACATTGTATTGGCAATTTATGATAAGGAAGTTTTGTTGGGTTTTCTTCCCCTAGAGGGTTTCCCAGGATAAATGTTGTGTCTCTTGTGAATGTGTATTTCTCAGTGATCTTGTTCTTATGATTCTTTTATCTATTGAAATGCAAAGAACCATAATAATGGCATAAACATTAACATGGGATCAGAGCCAACCTGAAGGAAGCACAATTTGCAAGAGGAAAAACGTCACTATTGCAGCACCGGCAAATTAGGGTTTTGCAAAAGTAAGTCTTTTCAGCTCCCTAAACACCTAGAAAGTTGTGCTCTCCCCCAAGGATCATTTTGGCACTTAGAGCGCACCTTTTCAGTGGCTAGATCTCTCGAAAATTGAGAACCTAGTTTCACAAAGTATCCGAAAACCAGAGTACCAGAAGTACCAGAGTACCAGAAGTACCAGATAAATTATATTCATTTCATATTATATTATAGACCTCATTTCATATTATATTGCTTACCTTTAATCTTTGCTTTAGATAAATTATAAGTGATAGCTCTAAAGGAGCTACTGTGATGATTGTTCATGCTATTGCTTTATATTATTAGAAGGATATTATTCTTGCTTGTTGTTTTGTTGACCTTGCTCCAGGTCACATGAGGAAGATATAGCGAAGGTTGCAGAAGGAAATGTGCTAAAGGAGAGATCATAAATGAAGCAATCATTAGTGGAAAAGAAGAAGGTGGGTCACTCAGAAGCTGCCATGACCCACGCTATTGAAGAATCCATGTGAACTCTAGAAGATTAGCTCACATCAACTACAAGGCACTACCATACATATGCAAAGATGTCACAAGTTTACTAGAACTCAAGGTTGATCAAGAAGGCATATGCAATGGATGTATGCAAGGGAAGAATATCAATAACCCTTTTCCAAAGAGGGGCAGCAAAGAAGAAGGAGTACTGGAACTCATTCATTCAGACGTGTGTGGCCTAATACCATCATCCTCCATTAATGAGTATGTATACTATGTATCATTCATTAATGATTATTCTCGTAAAAGACCTGGATATATTTGAAATGTTCAGCAAGATCAAGGAATTCAAATCCTTGATAGAAAACCTTTCTGTAAGGAAAATTAAGATACTCAGGTCAGATAATGGAGGAGAATATACCTCAGAAGAGCTCATGAACTTCTACAAAGATGTTGGGATCAAGATCCCCAACAAAATGATGTAGCTAACTGGAAGAACAGAACCATACTGGAAGCTGTGAAGACTATGATTCATGATCAAAGATCTTCCTATGTGCTTATGGGCAGAAGAAACAATGACAACTGTTTATATGCATAACCGATTATCCTATATCACACTTGGGCTCAAGACACCGGAAGAGATGTTCACTGGAAAGAAGCTAGAGGTCACCGCCACATTGAGATCCGCAGGGACGTGACCTTTGATGAAGAAGCAGAACTTAAGAAATCTAGAAGATTCCATCTGAAGAAATGTATGAAGAAGAACTTGTAAATCCTAGGACTACTGAATCCATGAGGGAATTTCCCAGAACCGCAGAACCTGATGAGGAGACTCCTGAAGATCATGATATAGCAGAAGTTCAAGAACCTCCTCAAATGACCTTTTCCCATAAAAGAAAGCCTACTTGGGCAAGAGAGCTTATTCAAGATGGAGAGAAGTATGGTGTTCCAGAAGGAACCACGAGACAGGTGAAAAGACCAAAGACATTCTCCAGTTACACGGCTTTGATGTGCAATCTCTACTTCAAAGCAGACTCAAATCTCTCCTTCAAAATTATGGATAATGAACCAGTAATATTACTACTGTATGTCGATGAATTATTCTTAACTGGAGAAGAAAAGCTCATCACTGAATGTAAATAGAGACTTGCCATAGAATTTTAAATGAAAGACCTTGGTCTAATGCATTACTTCTTAGGCCTTGAGGTATGGCAGAGTCCAAAAAGAATCTCCCTTAACCAAGGAAAGTACACGGACTAAATCTTAAAGAGATTCGACATGCTAGAATGCAAGTCCATGAATACTCCCATGGAAGCGAAGCTGAAGCTGCTGGTTGATACTTTGTCAGATTTGATAGATGCCACACTATACAGACATATTATTGGATCGCTGATGTACCTAACGAACACCAGACCAGACCTCTGTTTTGTAGTGAACACCTTGAGTCAGTTTCTAGTAGAGCCCAGACGTGTTCACCTAGTGGCTGCAAAACATGTGATGGGGTACCTTAAAGGTACAATGGATTATGGTCTCATCTATGATGGAGATCATGACTTCACATTGAGTGGATATACTAATGCAGATTGGGCAGGAAGCGTTGCAGATAGAAAAACCACTTCCGGATGCTGTTTTAGTTTGGGATCAACCATGATCTCGTGGTAGAGTAGGAAGCAATCTAGTATTTCTCTCAGCACAATAGAAGCAGAGTACATTGCCGCATGTTCTGCTAGCTGCGAAGCTATATGGCTTCGAAAGTTGCTGACAGGCCTATTTGACTTGGAGATGAGAGCAACCGCGATTCTATGTGACAACCAGAGCTGCATAAAGATGACAAAGAATCCTGTATTCCATGACAGGTCGAAGACATAGATATCCGCTATCATTTCATCTGCGACATGGTACAGAGAGGAGCCTTGAAGCTCCAGTACATTAGCATGGATGAATAGGTTGCTGACGTGTTGACTAAGCCTCTATCTCATGTAAAGTTTGAACACTTTCGAGATAAGCTTGGTATAGTCCGAAAGGACCCTCCCTGAAAGGGGGAGTATATATATTTTTCTTGCTTCTGACCTCACTGTTAGATGTAAAGCATGACACTATGTGTTCCTTGCTTTTGACCTCGTTGTTAGATGTAAATCAAGATGAGTCATTGCTTCTGACCTCATTGTTAGACGTAAATCATGACACTGTGTGTTCCTTGCTTCAGACCTTGCTGTTAGACGTAATGCAAGATGAGTCATTACTTCTGACCTCGCTGTTAAATGTAAAAAATGATGTTGTGGATTCCTTGCTTCTAACCTAGCTATTAGACATAAATCAAGATGATTCCTCGCTTCTGACCTCATTGTTAGACGTAAAGCGAGATGTTGATGTATTCCTTGCTTCTGACCTAGTTGTTAGATGTAAAGCAAGATGATTCCTTGGTTTTGACCTCGTTGTTAGATGTAAAGCGAGATGAGTCATGCTTCTGACCTCGTTGTTAGACATAAAGCATGACGTTGTGATTCCTCGCTTCTGACCTAGTTGTTAGATGTAAACCGAGATGATGATATTCCTTGCTTCTGACCTAGTTGTTAGACGTAAAGCAGGATGTGACTGACACTGAGCTACCAACTTAACAACTGTGACATTGAACCAGTGTAGTACTACCAGCCTAGTGCTGTGATGAGGTATCATTTTTTTACTGATACATATTTGATGCAGATGATGATAGCATTCTTTCGAGAATGATGATGCTGTCGATGAAGAAAACTTTCGATGACTCGTAAATATGCTAGCCAATGTTTCAAGATGATATTGACGATATTGTCCTCCTAATGCCACTGATGATGCAGACCTCTCTCGCCTGATGCTGATGAAGAATACCCTTCTTGTTAAGGGGGAGTGTTGAAATAATGTAACTGCGAAGAGAATTATTATTATTATTGCTATTTTATTATTAGGATTAATCCCCATTGTGGATTAATCATGTCGGTAATTGTATTAGGACCAAATCCCCTTTTGCGGATTGGTCATTGGACAATTGTAATAGGCAGAATAAGAAGTCGGCCCCAACAGTTATTATTGAAGACCCAGAATTAATTAAAGGTGGGTTTACCCACCCAGAGTGAGAGGTCGGACCTGCCAGTAAAACCCTTTCACACGTGCCAGTCTTGTATATATAGGAGGCTAGCACCTCACTTTAACACACAACTCACTTGCTCATTATCTTATGAGGCAAGCTGCAATTACTAGTTAGAGAGAGGAGAAGAAGAGTGGCACATCTTTTGGGGAGGACTATCTGTATTGGTTTGAGTTATCTCTTGAACATTGTATTGGTAATTTATGATAAGGAAGTTTTGTTGGGTTTTCTTCCCCTAGATGGTTTCCCAAGATAAATGCTGTCTCTTGTGAATGTGTATTTCTCAGTGATCTTGTTCTTATGATGCTCTTATCTATTGAAATGAAAAGAACCATAATAATGGCATAAACATTAACAATTGGCACATATGTTGGGGATGAACCTCTCCAACATGAGGATGAGGTGATGGAGGAGGAAGAGTACCAGCCTCCAGTACATAGACCTCACATGCCATGAAGGCTAGATCAGAGAGTTTGACTAGAGGTGGTAGATCAACTATGTTGTGTCATGACCAGTCACGGAGTAGTACCTACACTCATTAGAGACATATTAATGGTACAATATCTCTCTACTATATGGATGATTTTTCCTCATGACATGATAGTGTTGATGCATCATATTTTTGGTGTCATCTGTTGAATTTTTCTAATTTTCAGATTTGATAATTGTTGCCTTATGATTTAAAATCTACTGATATCATATAATAATTACACACTGAAAATCTCAACAAGACTTAGCAGACTTGATGAGAGGATATTGTAAGTAAATATTATCTATGACTATTTATTACAATTGAGGGCCTCAATATATATACTTGGGAAGAGTGCCCTTTCATTAATGGAAATGTCTTTTCCATTAATGCCTCTTCATTAATTAATTAATTATTAATTATTAATTATGGATTATATATATACATTATATTATAAATATATTATTTATGTGTTATATTTATGTTGATGATTATTTCCTCAAATGAACATGAAATTAATATAGATCATTCCATCTTGGAGAAGGCAATGTGAGAGAACCTCGAGTCTATCCACTCCTCCTTAGGAGAAAGACTATGCCTAGGCCATTCACCACTAACAAAGTTTCGTGAATCGATGAGTCATTTTCCCTTGGTCAAATCAAGATGACCAATCTGGGAGAATGTCTGCCCGATGCTGCTAACTAGAGAAACATCAACACTCCCTCTCAACGAGGGAGACATTATGCATCATGACAAGCTTGTCTCCAAAGTATACAAAATTCTCCCTAGATAGAGGCTTGGTGAGAATGTTCGTAATCTTCTCATATGTGGATATGTATTGGAGCTTTACTGCTCCCTTTTGTACCATATCTTGGATGAAGTGATATTTGATATCAACATGCTTTGACCTGTCATGAAATATTGAATTCTCCAAAATATTGAAACAACTTTGATTATCACAATGTATCAAGGTCGTCTCTAGCCCCTAATCAAATATTATTGCAAGAATCTTCCAAAGTCACATTGCTTCACTACTTGCGACATTGGCTACGATATACTCTGCCTCTATTGTACTGAGTGCTACAAATTTTTTCTTCCTACTAATTCAGGATATCATAGTTTATCCTAAGCTAAAGCATCACCTAGAGGTTCTCTTTGTATCTACTACACTACCTTCCCACTCAGAATTTGTATATCCTTGCAACCTCATTTCACCACCTGATACATATCTCAGAAAATATCCAACTGTACCATGCAGGTACCTCAACACATGCTTTGTTGCAACCCAATGTTAGTGCCTCAGTTCAACCATGAATTGGCTCAGGGTGTTCATTGCAAATAAAATATCTAGCATGGTATTAACTAGGTACACCAAGGATCCAAGCAGCTGCCTATACATAGTGGGCTCCACCAAATTGAATCTGAAGCGAAATCACTCAAATTCTTCATATTTGTCATCATAGGTGTAGCCATGAACTTGGAGTCCATTATACTGAATATGCTCAAGATCTCAATTACATACTTTCCTTTTCTAAGTAAGATATCACCTGGTTTCTTCCACACCTCGATTCCCAAGAAATAATGCATCAAGCCAATATCCTTCATTTCAAAATATGAGGCTAACTCCCTCTTGCACTTGACATTGAGTCTCTTTGCCCCCGTAAGGAACATATCATCAACATACAACACTGAGATTAACAGATCACCATCAGCAACCTTGTAGTAAAGCTTGGGATCTGCATCACTCTTGGTTAAATCCAAACTTATAAAATATCCATCAATCTTGGAGTACCATGCCCTGGGTGCCTGCTTGAGTCCATATAAGGCCTTCTTTAATTTTCAAACATGAGACTCCTTCCCATGTATCACAAAGCTCTAAAGTTTCTCTATGTACACTTCTTCCTCATTCAAACAGTTGAGGAACATGGTATTTACATCCATATGATGTAATCTCCAACCCATAACCAAGGAAAGAGAAATAATAGTCTTGATGGAAGTGTACCTAACAACTGGAGAAAATGTCTCCTCATAGTCCACTCTCTATTTATGAGAGAATCCTATTTCCACAAACCTTTCTTTGTACTTTTTGATGCTTCCATCTTTTGCATGATTGATCTTGTAGATCCACTTGGAAGTCACCACTGACTTCCCATAAGATCTCGACACAATATCCCTCACATCATTCTTCATGATGGATTGATACTCTTCCATCATGGCATCCTTCCAAACTTTTTGGTCTATTTCCTCCTCATAACTAGAAGGTTAAGAATCAATGATGTGAATCATCAATGCCATATAACTCGAGAACCTCTGAGTTTGTTTTCTCTCCCTGAAAGTACCACTAGGAGATGCATGCCCCTTTTCATCTTGCAAAGTGTCATGAAGCCATGCTGACCTCTTCCTGATTACTAAAAAATCATTCTGCTAAGGGTTGTAAGGAACTGTAAACTCCCTTTTGATCCCTGCTTCCTTGCAGAAATCACTGAAGTCAATGGAAGTATAATCTCCTCCATTATCTGACCTTAAATCCTTGTAATGTAAGTGTGCAAATATCTGATGCTATAGCTCACACAAACTGATGTTTTCATGTACGAATGACTGGGCTGGTCATCCCAAAAATATTTATAGACCTACCTGTCAAACAAGAATCACTGATATGGCTTCCATAGAAACTCTGTTAGTTATTACAATGCGACCAGTTGCAACTTGCAGAGAAACAAAGAGTGACCAAAAAGAAATCTGGCCACACTATGTAGTACAATCTTTAAGGTGGTCATGACTTGTAATTAGGAAAGTCACGACCAAAGGGAATGTGGTTGCTATATGTGCATAGGATGCTCATGACCACAACCATACAATTGTAAAATATAAAAGATCTGAAGAAGATCTATCAAATATGGCACTGAAATATTTTAACTAGCTTCAGAAAAAACTTATATTAGCTCTAACACTGAAGTATTTAAACTAGCTCTGATACCATGTTGAATTTTTCTAATTTTTAGATATGATAATTATTTCCTTACTATTTAAATGCTAATTTTATCATGGAATAATTACACACTAAAAATCTCAGCAAGACTTAGCGGACTTGATGAAAGGTTATTGTAAGTAAATATTATCTGAGATGATTTATTACAATTGAGGGTCCCAATATATATACTTGGGCGGAGTCTACGACATGGCCCTCTACTCCACCACATGGTCCTCCTACTCCTCCTGATTCTCCTTCACTTGAGTCAGTTTCACCATCTGACAATCCTCTTACTTCCCCTCCACATGTGTTTGATCCTGCATCCATGTCTAATCCTCCTCTTGCTTCCCCTCCACATGTGTCTAAACCTGCATCCACGTGAAATCCTCCTCCTTCTCCTCCTTCTACCCCTCCACATGTTTCTAAACTTGAATCCATGTATGATCCTCCTCCTCCTCCTACTTCACCTCCACACATGTCTAAACCTCCTCCTCATCCTCCTACTTCTCCTCCACATGCATCACCATATCCTTCTCCTCCTCTTCCTCCAGCTTCTCCTCCACGTGCATCACCATATCCTCCTCCTCCTCCAGCTTCTCCTCCACATGCGTCACCATATCCTCCTCCTCCTCCTCCTCCTGTTGTGTCACCATCCACCGATCATTTTATTTCTCCTAGTCCACATGCGTCATCATCCACCGATCCCCCTCCTCACCCTCTTCCTCCACATGTGTCACAATATTTTTATTCTTTGGACACTATGTTCACATCGGGTAATGTTGTATATCTTCATGATATTGATAGAGAGACATTTGATAATGAACTTTTATCAACATTTATTTATGAGATAGTTGTTCTTGGTAGAAGCTCTATCTCTAGTAGCAAAGACACCGATGAACTTGTCTCTCGTGGAGGACTTAGCTAGTAGTGGTATTGATTGACATTTATATTGATTGTTTTATATTTGACTTGAGATCTATATATGACATGTTTATTGCAGATTTTGTTGAGATGTATGTTTGACATGTATATTCATATGTATATCGCTCATGTATATTATGTTTTTCATATAATGTTGTGGTTTTCGTTGTTGGTTGATTTATAAAATGTATTAGGAGAATGCTAATGATAAACATTGTTAATGATTCTCTGTTTTTAAGTGAGATTTGATATGTATCACTCATTTAAATTTACAGTTACGATATAATGTTTAACTTTTCTTTTATGAAAGCATTTAATTTAGATTGTGATTGCAAAACGTTATAACCATTAATGCCATATCATGTTTAACTATTCTTCAAGGTGAATTGTTTGTTGTCCAACAAGATACAACATATTGATTAAATGGGTTTAGAAACAACAATACTTAAATATGATTAGTGAAATAATTGTGACTTGAATACTTATGTCTTTTTCATATATTATAATAATAACAATATAACATAATTATTCACTAATAATAATGATGATGATGTGTCATGTGATAATAATTTTCTTTTTTTTAATTTTTATTATTCAAAGATTACAAGACAAAGTTATAATATAAATGTTTACTAAAATCACAATTATTATATTTTATTAATATTTTATTTTTCCAAAGATTTTATTAATTTATGTTAGCCAAATTTAATAATATATGAAATTTATTCAATTAAATTTAAAATACTAAATATAGAAAATAAAAATATATTTTGATCTATACACTTTCGATGAGATGGTTTCACAATTTTTTACTCTGATACAAACTTTATGAATCTTGATCCAGATTATTTTCGGCACGAAATGAGATCAAAGATATAATAAAGAAATGCACAGAGATATCACAGATATTCAATAATATAACAAATATATATTAGAGATGCAACCATAAACACAGATATACAGTAATACACGATTTCTATTAATGAAATAAATGTACAGAGACTGTAAAATACAGAGTGAAAGACTCAATAGAATGGTGCCAGCTTATCTCTGAGAAGAGATATGACGGCTACTCGAATTGGCAAGAAGATGATTACAATGAGGCTCTGAAGGCATTTTTACAATAAATAGGAATGCCAATATCCATAGACATCCAAAAAACTAACCCTAGGAGATGAAGCACCAAAAGTCATGTGGGCCCCGTTTGGGTAAGTTAGTACATCAACTTCTCGGGGTTGTAACTTTTTCATACGATCTCCATTTTAGGAGTATGATAGCTCGTTGGAAAGGTATCGTCGATGAGATTCATATTGGGGCCTCAATTAGTCCTTTGACTATCATTAAGAACCTTGATCTCAAAAAACCTTCATTTAGGCCCTCAAAATGGCCCCAGAAGTTAAAACCTGCTAAAAATAGTAAAATGCCAAAATTGCCAGAAAATTGTTTTGAGCCAGTAAAAAAAGGTGGGTGGCCAGTGATATCCAGCTAGATCAATCCTTCCTTCTTAAGAAGCAATGTTCTCCATTGCGTTGAGTTCCCAAGGGAGAGGGAAAAGCATTTGCTGGATCTACATCTTGGTGAGCTACTTGTATTGTTGGAGACGTTGCGCTGCTTAGTTTGTGGAAGTCTATCATGAACCTATTGAAGCTGAGGCTGTTCAACAAGTTGAACTACATGAGAGGAAGGTGTGTAGAAGGAATATTTGTTCTTTTCTGCAACCTTTTCGACCTGCTTCTATTGGATAGAAGGTGCAGGGGGCGAGGCTATAGTGGTTGTAGTGTCCTTTTGTTCCCCTTTTGAACAGATTGTGAAGAAGCTGAAATTTTCAGTATGAGATACTACCTTGCAGCACATTTTAGGTGGAATGGTAGTTGGAACTACCTTTGGTATTCTGTAGAGATGACCCCACAAATAAACAATGACACTGCGGGGTCGAGACTCATAAACAATGTGGCGCTTCCACATATATGGTTGTCCCAAGAGAACATCATAGACATCTAGTGGGAAAACATCACATAATACCTCATCCTTGAAGGGTTGGATGCCATATGACAATCGACATTGCTGGATGACACGAAGATCTTGTCCTTGGCAAAGCCACCCGATGTTGTATGGCTGCGGGTGTGGTGTTGTCAACAATCCCAACTGTTTGATGACCTTTGCTGAGATGAGGTTCTTCTGGATTCCGCTATCAACAATAAAATGCAGTGGGGTCCCCTTCACCCACATCTGTGAATGAAAAAGGCACTCCCCCTCTTCAGGATCTGTTGGTTCTTCTGGTTGAATTGCTGCAGTCGTGACAATAGTAGTGGGGTCTGCGTCAATGATCTGTCATTCACCATTATTTTTAGAATCAGATTCTGAATCAGGGTTTGACTCCTTGTATTTGATCTCGGCCACCTATGGCTATTTTGAGCGACATTCATTGATGTTCGGTGTTGTGCCAGGGGATTTTGTGGAAAGCGCATGATTTTCCGGTGTCCTTCTTTTTCTTCCCATGACCCTTCTTTTCATGTGGCTTAGACTAGTTTTCAGGAGGCTGTTTGTTAGGGACGTCTTTGTCATACTTTGGTTGTTGCAGATTTGCAGAACCAAAATCCTGTTTGTTTTGGTGCTTAAATTTCTGCTCGATTTTAACAACATATCAATAGGCAGCACCGAGTGATGAGATGTCCAAAAAATCCATTTCAATTTGGATGTATTTGTGTAGAGCCCCATGGTATTTCAGAACCAAATGTTATTTGGATTCTTTGATACCCAACTTGGTGCGTAAGGTATGGAAGGTATTGGTGAACTCTAGAACTGCTTGGCCCCTCTCTTGCCGCAGTGTGGTCCATCTCATGTACTGGTCCTCATAGTTGCCAATAGGGTAATATTGTTCCTTTACCGCATCCACAAAAAAATCCCAAGTGGGATTGGCCCCATATATTTCAGACTCCTCTGTGGAACTCTACTCACAATAAGTTTCCCACCAATGTTTGACATGGGGGAGATATTTAAGGAGTGCGAAGGTGATCTTTTCTTTGTTGGAAAATTTGTGAACAGAGAAATAACCTTCTATCAGATTTAACCATTTGTTTAGGGCTTCTGCATCTATCTATCCTTCAAATACATGAATATCAAAATTAACTTGTACCTTGAAAGGCGAGGTGCCTCCAAAGTGGCCTCTTGATGAATATGCGCCTGTTTCTATTGGCAGACGTTGAAGGATGTGGGAAAAATTCTCCATTATTTCATCCCTCTGTCACGTGAGAGCTTGCTCAAGCAACCGACTGATAGAATCGTCTGCTCCGTTGTTTTTCTTTTCTTCCACCATTGAGGGTTTCTTGGGTGTGCGAGAGCGATTTTTCTCAAGAGAGACAAGCTCAAGACCCGACTTTCTATACTCAGACCTCGTCAGGGACATGCACTGAAAAAAACAACCAAGAACAGCCTGCTCTGATACCACTGATCCAGATTATTTTCAGCACGAAATGAGATCGGAGATATAATAAATAAATGCATAGAGATATCGCATATATTAAATAATATAATAGAAATATATCAGATATGCAACCATAAACACAGATATACAGTAATACACAATTTCTATTAATGAAATAAATGTACAGATACTGTAAAATACAGAGTGAAAGACTCGATAGAATGGTGGCAACTTATCTCTGAGAAGCGATGTGACGGCTACTCGCATTCACAAGAAGATGATTACAATGAGGCTCTGAAGGCCTTTTTACAATAAATAGGAATGCCAAAAACCATAGACATCCAAAAACCTAACCCTAGGAGATGAAGCGCCAAAAGTCATGTGGGCCCCGTTTGGGTAAGTTAGTACATCAACTTCTCGGGGTTGTAACTTTTGCATACGATCTCCGTTTTATGCGTATGATAGCTCGTTGGAAAGGTATCATCGAGGAGATTCATTTTGGGAGCTCAATAGAGCCTTTAGATATCATTTAGAACCTCAATCTCTAAAAATCCTTCATTTAGGCCCTCAAAATGGCCCCAGAGGTTAAAACCTGGTAAAAATAGTAAATTGCCAACATTGCCAGAAAACTGTTTTGAGCCAGTCGAAAAGGTGGGTGGCCACCGATATTCACCTGGATCAAATATTCTATTAAAAATAATATCTCTCAACATCTTATAATTAGTATTTTAAGAATTAGTAAGATTAACAAAGGTTTATATACTTTTAGATAAGTATGGATCATTAAAAGTTTTCTTAATTTTGACTAGGCTCCAGAAAAAGACTCCTTTAGAATTTCCATGTCCTTCCTATATTGACACTTATTTCAAGGAGAATGTAAAAAGAATGATTAATATAAGTTTGTATGATTATAAAACTAAAGGATGGAGTGGAATAGATGAAATCCATGATAGTTTCACTAGTTAAGGTGGGGAATGTCATCAAAGTTGGTAATACCAACACCACAAGTGTGATTCCAGAACTCATAGATGTTGCACAAAGTTATTTTATTGGAATTGTCCTTAGAATTTCCATCAAAGTAAGTATACTTTATTTGAATTTTGTTTTTTTCAAACAATAAAAATATTGAGGTTTGAATATTTTTTAATATCTTCATTTTTTGTTAAATAAAATATAATTTAAAATAAATATTTACTATTGCACGTCACCAACTTTGTTATATTTCAATTAACCCTTATTATCTCAAAGGTTAACATAAACATATTTTAATACAATATAACAAAAAATTGCTATAATAAACAATAAATATGACATTAAAAATATATCAAAATCACATCTTATGCTTGTACTATTTAATGTATTTTCAATATGGTGATCGTAAATGGTTATTAAATTTTCATATCCAACATAACTATAAAATGAAGAAAAAAAAAACCATAATTGTCCATTATAGATACCCATAATAAAATGGCATATCCACAATACAAATGTCCAAACAAATCATTTACAAACCAGTCTTCATTTCCATCACCCTAATTATCTTCCTCACTTGGAATTATAACATTTTTGTTTTCAAAACGATGTTTAGATCTCGAATCATGTCTTAGTACGAACCACCAATCCCCATCCAACATATATGGGTAAAAAAAAACTTGGTTGCAATGTTTTGGGAAAACATAAGGCTCCTTACTTTCAATCCACATTTTTTTAAAGTTAATACATATTATCACACTATCACGACCGTCCTTTAAATTTCTGCAATCGAACATATCCTACCACTTGCAACAAAAAATAACACATTGAAATGATGAGAAGTCCACTTGCATGATCTCTTGTATCTTTCCAATGTAACCTAACATCCCCTCTATTAGGTTTTGATCATAGTGGCTAGCAAGAATAGATTGGTTGAACTCGAACTCCACCCCACAATATCGTGTGATGTGTCCATAATCAACATACTTAGTGCAAAAATGATGTGCATATGCCCATAGAGATGGGAACAAATGCACCTATAAAAAAGTGAACAAAGGATGGTCCCATATGTATAATGACCGAAGCATAATAAAAACATAATATGTGTTACAATTCAAATGTTCAATATTATACATAGAATGTGGTACTCAAAGAGGTTATTACATAGTTGATGCACCCAATCCCTATGTTTAGTGCATCCAAATCTTCTCCACATGGGTTACGATCATACACCGCATATTTCTATTGTATCTTTTCAGCCACCCAACTGTTGGAACATATTTTTTGGCATATTTTCTTTTAAATAATCAGGATAAGGCATGATTCTATGGTTCAACCATCTGAATGCTTTCCTATCACAATCCAATTTCCTTCTTTTCTCTTCATACAACACAAACCATGGTCATGTTGCCTCTGCGTTGTAAAGAACAAATTTATTGATGGCATCCATTTCTAAATTCATTGATGTATACACGAATTCAAAATAAATAACATAATATCAAATATATATTATCAAATTAAAGAATGAATTTATTACTGGCATAAATTTCTAAATTCATTGATGTATAAAAGAATTCAAAACAAATAGCATGGGATGAAATATATATTATCAGCTTCAATGTAAACAATTTTTTTGTACGAAGTTGAAAAAATATAACAAACTTTGATCCGGATTATTTTCGGCACGAAATGAGAGCGGAGATATAATAAAGAAATGCACAGAGATATTGCAGATATTCAATAATACAACAGAAATGTATCAGATATGCAACCATAAACATAGATATACAATAATACACGATTTCTATTAATCAAATAAATGTACAGAGACTGTAAAAATACAGAGTGAAAGACTCGCTAGAATGGTGGCAGCTTATCTCTAAGAAGAGATGTGACGGCTACTCGCATTCGCAAGAAGATGATTACAATGAGGCTATGAAGGCCTTTTTACAATAAGCAAGAATGCCAAAAACCCTATACATCCAAAAACCTAACCCTAGGATATGAAGCGCCAAAAGTCATGTGGGCCCCGTTTGGGTAAGTGAGTACATCAACTTCCCGGGGTCGTAACTTTTGCATACGATCTCCGTTTTAGGCGTGTGATAGCTCGTTGGAAAGGTATCATCGAGGAGATTCATTTTTGGGGATCAATATGTATTCATATATCATTGAGAACCTTGATCTCAAAAAAAATTCATTTGGACCCTCAAAATGGCCCCGAAAGTTAAAACCTGCTAAAAATAGTAAATTGCCAAAATTGCCAGAAAACTGTTTTGAGCCATTTGGAAAAGGTGGGTGGCCATCGATATCCACCTGGATCAAACTTACTCTTTATCAAGCACCTTTTCCCATTCGTTTGGAGCATCTCCTCTTCCCTTTTGTCCTTATCTTGATTTTTGTCCCAAACGACTTCCCTTACAAGTGTCGTCAATTTTCTTGATACTCACTAGCATAATAGAACGACTCGTATACTATGCATGATTTTGACATAGAGCCCTTCGGTCTGTCCCTTTGTCAAACAAACGCCTTCAATTTTTTCATGTACCTCTCTAAGAAGAATATACAATGACATGAGAGCACCCCAACTAATTCAACCTCATAAGGTAGGTGAATTAGAATATGGACTTGCAAGTCCATATAACTCGTGGGAAGTTCCTTCTCAAGCATAAAAAAACATCATCTATCTCTCGAAACCACCATGAAATGCTATCCATATGAATATCCCTTGATGTGATCCAATGTACAAATGTAGACAAATTCAATATGTGATCCATCCATAACTATCCTAAGTCATATGATCTCTACTTCATCCTTGAATTTATCAAGCCATGTATGCTCTATATGCTTCATGGCTATTGAAAATGTTGGGACTCACATAACTCCTAACTCACTTCTATGTGAGGCATGCCACCCCTGCAACATGGTTAATTGTTTACAACGAAAGAGTATTTGAATCTTTGGAATTATAGACATGTGCCTCAATATCTTGTGAGGAGGACCATTCTTCTTTACCCTTGTTTTTCATTTGTGGTACATGCCATGCCCACATTATGGACATATTTATTTGTCCTCATATTCATTGTTTTATATAATACAATCATCTAGACATGTGTGGTATGATATGTACTCAACACCCAACATTTCCATCATTTGTTTTTCCTCTGCGCAGCTATCGAGCAAGATATTATCACTCATAAGTACCTTGGATTTTAGTAACCCTACAATTAGTGGGCAATATGAATGTACACTATCATTAATCATGAATAAAACCAACCCTTTTCTTCCTTCATTGTGTGAAATTTTTCCTTAAAAATTTATGGGACATAATGGTTAGTTGCCTCAAAAGTGTCTAGAAACAAGCATCTGACATACCATAAATTTATCTCAAGCTGTACAGTAACATAGTTGTCCCTTGCTGGGTAGACCTAGAAGACCCATGTACGTGACCAAGTAGAGGGGTGCTGGAAGAAGAGTTTAGGATTTCTTAGAAGGTGTCTACGACATCAACATCATCGCTTAGTTCATTTGTTGGAATGCATCTAATAAAATTCCATCCATGGCTTGGGTATCTTGGAAGAAATCATCCATACCAACCTCTATATCATTTCCCTAATCCACAACATGTGAAGAACTAGTGTTACTGTCGAGGTTTTGAATTGTTGACTTAGGACATAGTGGGAATTGAATAGGTGGTTGTTTCAACCATTCTCAATATGATTCCTCTCCAAGTTGTTTTCATTTAGCAATAACTTGGTGACTTGCATCGTAGTGTGGTGCAATGGTATATGGTGGACAGGTTGCTCATCATCAAAATCCTGATTTTAAAAATATTCAAAATTACAACAATAATATTATTAACACAATTCTTTTAATATGTTCAAACATTATACCAAACACTTATTAGAAGCATGGACATTTTTTCCCAATAATAAACATGAAACCAACCACTTTATAAAAAAAATGTCAAATTAAGTAATACGTTTACATTAGTTCCATAGAAAATAAAAAAAATGCAATTATTCAATGATCTTTTTCTTACTCCCTACAGGGTTGTGTACATAAAATATATCCATTTCATGATGTAATATTGTTGAACTAGGTTGGTTGCTGAAAGATGACATGTTAGGATTGGTAGGGTAAAAAAGTTGTCCATTTTTATCAAACATATGTTTGTGGTATCTTTCTCTTGATAAAAACTTGCGGAATTTTGGGACTACGAGAATATCTTGAGCATCTAAACTTGATCCCGAATCTTGATATTGCAAAACTCAATGAACAATTATTCAACTTCACTTACATACATAACATAAATTCAATGATATAAATGAATTATCAATAAAATATAGACATATTGCAATCGTTTTGAGAGAACTTGAAGGACTTGATGGAATCTAAAGAATTGGCCATCTGATATTATAATTCATTTTTGCATTTGAGCCAAACCCTCATCTTGGGTAGAATAGAAAAATATAACTTCGAATAGCTTTTATAACTTGACGGTGCACTTCATCATATAAATATGCACTGATGTGTATAGATAAACCAAACACACCAATGTGTTTAATTGAGAGAAGCATCGAAGATTGACCTTCGTTATTTTATCTGTAAAATTTAAATGCATATGTTTTCATTTGCATTGTACAAATTTAACTGTGTTATGATGCGTTATTACTTACACACCACACCAGTGCATTATTACTTACACACTACACTGGTGCATTTCAAACTGTATAGCACATTGACTAAAGAAAGTTTCAAAAATAATGCCTCTTACTATCAGTACTTTGAAATTTATTATAATTGGTGCATTATACAAACACACCATACCGATGCTCTACTCACGGTATAATGCATCGAAAATGTAACTTTAAAAAAAAACTAGTGCACCTATTTATCAACAATGCACCGAAATATACAACAAAAAATGAGTGGGAATTTGAGTTTTTGTGTTTATAAAGGAAAAATATATTCATTCTTTGATTCGTTTTCCAAAATTTAGAAAGGATATTTGTGCAACAGAGATTTATCAACAAATATTTTAGAGTGGGTGGATTTTTTTTAAAGAGTCAAATTCAAGTCGGATTACTGTAGATTACAAAGAAATCTGGAGAGGAGAAATTTTAGGTATATGATTTCATTATATTAATAATATTAATCATTCTCCTATTTGATTCAAACAATTTTTAGTGCATTCCCAAATAAAAAAAAGGGTTTCATAGTTACCTTCAATATTGGTAGCCTTGATTTCCTCATTGTTTTTTTGCTTTCCCTTTCTATATTTCACAAGAAGAATTTTTTTAAGCAATTTTTTTTATAGGTATTGTTTATTTATATATGGGTTTTTCCTATCCATTTCAATGAAACCACTCATTGTATTTTATCCCAAATCATTCTATCAATGTAATTTTTTTTTAAATGACTTTGCGGTGACCGGTGCGCTTTGTACATAGTAAGAGCATCGGTGCGTATTTTTTTGTAAAAAACAATTCTTAATTTAAATTATAAATAATATTAATTTTTTTTTTCAGGGTCGACGATGCACATTTTACCTAGATACGCACCAAGGCGCATCATTTACAAAACACACCATTGAGTTTAAAATGGAAAATTTACTATTTTTAAATGGAAATTGCCATGTCTTAAATTTGTTCACAACTCGATGGTGTGTAATAAACAATACTTAGGAGTCTGTTCTTTTCTTAATTCTTAAAGCATCGAATGAATACAAAAATTTGTAAAATGTTTTCAATTTCTCAATGACACTGCTATACTCTACCGACACATATATGTATGGTTGATGCATTGGTGCATAAAAATATGTTTGAGACCCTGGTGTGGATTAAGTTACTATATGCACCAAGAATTTATTTTAATTTTTTTTTTTAAGTAATTTGTATATCTGATAATTCCTATTTTTTTTTTTCAGGGAGATTTTGAAAATTCCAAGGGAAAGACAAGGGGAAAACCAAGATGTGTCGGTAGGGATGTCCAAAAAAGTGTAGAAGAAGATGGTAAAAGAAATGAACACAATTTTGCCACAAGAAGAGCCATCCCAACTACAGTGTGCATTAGAGGTATGTAATCATTTATTTATTCTTTTATGTACATCGAATTCAATTATCATGTGAAATACTAATTTGCAATTGTTTTGTTGCAGAAAAGAAAATCAAATAGAATCCATTCAACAGATAAGACATGGCGACGATGAATAAAATGGTTGATTGCAAACTTTGTGAGTATTTATGTTTTTGGCCTTTCTTAAGATTTCATCTTTGTTGTGATATTTATATTTAAATAATTAATGTCCACTTGTACATGGATGTATTCTAGTAGGTGCTAACATACAAAGAGGAGCCAACCCATGAATTGATAAACATTGGGTTAAGTGTGGGTTGTGAGTATATGTTAAAGAATGAAAGTTTAATTGAACAATCTTTAAGTTGTTATGTTGTTTTACTTCCCTTATTATATAATTAATGAAAAAACTAGAAATAATTATATTGATTATATCGTGATGCAGGAGCATCGCCAACCCATCAAGCGAGCCAGCGCGAATGCAAGTGGACAGCTGGATAAGCCAGCACAAATTTTGAAATTGCCTTGAAGTTGCTACGCGATCTTAAATGAAGTCATTTAAGATGAGGTGAACTTGTGTAACGTAATTGGACCTTGAGCGGATTGCTCTCGTCCTTAGTAGGTAGAAGGCATTTAAAGTAGTTAATGTAGGTAGATAGAATTTAATTCTAGATTAGACTGTTTGAGAGCGCAAGAGGGAAACAGGATATAGACACCCTCATTGTGTATTGTAACATTATCCAGGAAGAGCAAGAGCAATCAGAGAGCCATGTAAGAACACCCATGTACAAATATTTTGATTAATAGAAGAGATTTATTCAAATTCATGGGTTTTTGTGTTTGTTCTCTGTGTATTGATGCTGAATGATATACTCATTTGATGTTTGCTTCCTGTTATACATTTTTTTTATGTGCTGTGTATATGATTTCATGTTTAGAGTTTGAAGTCTGAAGGGAAGAAGGAATGAGTTTCAATTGTTTCTATATCTAAGTAAGAATTCCTGCAAGGGGTGCAGTTGAAGTTGTCCGCAAGGAGTGCGTTGACAAAAGGCTCAAGTAGTTTATCTTTTGTTCTCATTCACCCAAAAGTGCAGTTGGGCACAAGAGCCATGCAAGGAGTGCGCAGGCCGAGTGAAACTTTAAGGTTGCGAACCTAAGAGAAGTGTTTAAAGACTAGTGCTACAGGTGTGCGCAGAGTCGAGGGACTTCAACACTTAGACGTGGTTGAAAATTTGCTGCAAGGAGTGCATGCAAGAGTTTTCTGAAGGACTTGAAAGTCATGGAAAATCTCAAGAAGGGTAAGGCCTTCAAATCCATTGAAGGGAAGCACAGGGAGCTTGTGTCGTGAAGTGTTTAAACAGGCACTACAAGTTTGCATGTAGGTGGATGAGTTCCACGGAGGAACACTTTGTCGTTTCGTAGATTTCTCAAAGGAGGAAAGGATGGTCGGCATTCTCCGAGGAGAATTCGCGACATCCCGTGGGCCGTTGGATCTCGCAGAGGTGCAGGGGAGATACTGCAGGTATTCTCGAGAGGTTAAAAGATCAGGAGGGATAGAGCCGTTGATCCAAGCCAGTCAGGGCCGTTGGATCACTCGCGAAATCGCCTATCAGGATTTCGTGAGAGGAAGAGTCGAAGGTTGGACAACGGGAATCGCGAAATCGCAAAACACGATATCCCGACGGCTAAGGGAACACTGTGGGGCCACAAGGGTCAGCAGGTGGACAGGTGGCACATCTTAGCAGAGGTTCATGGCGAGAAGGCCCGAAACATATGCATTAGGATTCACGATATTGTGAACTCCAAAATGCTGATGGAGTGAAGGGACCGTTGAAAAGTCAACCTGCGAGCGCATCGGAGTTTCGCCGTATCAGGGTTCGGGAGTCGGTAAAGAAAGTTGCTTGGCATCGCGAGTGGTGAAATCACGATAGAAGAAGTCCTGACAGGAGAGGGAAAGAGGTCAATGTTGACTTGTATTGGGTTTTGGGGATTTGTGGAACCTACGCTCAACCTTTGGATTCGCGAAGTTACAAAGTCCGATCTCCCGATTTGCAAAGGAAGGGGGATCCCACGAGAGTTACTGTGGGTGCAGATTTCCCGATAGGGAAATAGAAGAACCTTAGAGTTCTTCGGGCCGAGAAAGAGAGAAGATCCTGTGAGCAGACATGCTTTCGAGTGCGGCTGCGTCATATCATTTGTTCTTTGTCATGTCATATTAAACACGCAAGAGATAAATTATGGAATGCAACCAACAAAGGAGATTTTGAGAGAATTTATAAAGCTTGGCTTCGAAAAAATGTGTATTGTTTGTGAAATACTTGGTGCTAAGGTAATTTTTTTAGTTTATGTAATCATATATATTCTACTATATATATAAATGTAGATATACTTATTACAATTTATTTCTATGTTTGTAGATGGAAGATGAAGGGGCAGAACATAAAAAACAAGTCGATCAAGAAAAAATTATGTTAAAAAACCAAAGTATTATATTACCTACAAACGATGAAGAAATTAGGCATTCACGTAGCTCGAGCGATGACAACAATTCAACCGATGAATTATAATCAATATAATTGAATGTTACTACAAGTTGTATGTTTTGGAATATTTGTCTCTGAAAATCAGAGAGTTTGTTTAATGTACTCAACATATTGTCCCAATTGCATGAGGACATGTTACCAACAAGTGTAACAATTATGAATTGGTTGCAATTTGATTATTGTGGACCTTTACAGTGTTCCTTTTTGCACGACATTGAATCTCTTATTCATATATAATAAAATGGGTTTCTTACTTCATTGCATTGTCGAATGTTGTAAAATGTTGTGTTCCTGAATAATTAGTATTTGGATGATTTAAATTGTTACAAATAACATAGGTGTAATTGATTAGATAACACATTAATGAAATCATTATATTGAAATGCAATAAAAAAATATAAAACAATATAATTATAAAAAAAATTGATTTTGAAATGATTAATTGAAAATTTGTAAAAAACAATGAATTAAAATATATGAATATCAGTGCATTGTATTCTTTTGAACTCACTAGATGGTGCGTGACATAATATAGAAAGTGGTGCATTTTGAGGAGTCATACTCAGTAGTGCACATTGATTATAATAACACATTGGTATGAACTATTGAGAAAATGCACCATTCCATAAATGATATAAAAAACAATAATATTATCATTTCAAAATTGTACATTGATCATGTTTAAAATATACACCGGAGTATTAAAAATAATTTATGTACCGGTGTGTTAAGTTTATTATACGCATGAAGTTTATAAATATTATTTACGCACATGTGTATTTACTTTAATATATGCACTAGTGCTTATTAAAAACAATGGCACCGACATCTCACCTTGAATATTCAAAATTTCACTACCCTTCGATGCACATTGTAAAACAAACATCGATACATACTAATTACACAAGCGTCGGGGCACATGCCATATTAAATACATTAGTTCTCAGGATAACTTGATCACACCAGTGCTCACTATAACATAAATTCAATGGGGCATACAAAACCTAAAACACATCGGTGCTTCATACGTAAACAAAGCAAACCAATGCGTATAAATTATAAGTGTATCATTGCTCTGCATATGATGAAAAAGATGGAACTGATGTGCAATAGTTATAAATGCAACAGGGAATTTTTTATTATATTATTGTATTAGGGAATTTTTATTAAAGAGCTGGTGCGTTGATATTATATTAACACATCGGTGCATGTTTGTCAATACTGGACTAGTGTGTTTTGAAAAGAACAACATCGAAAAAAAAACCTCTACTACAACCTCTGCCCGCCCAATTTTTTTTTAGTTATATGGACCATCCTATAAAACCTTAGCTAAAACCTCCACAATCAACAAAGGAGGTTGTAGTGGAGGTTTCTTTGAATTTTTTTTCAAATTTTGTAACACTAAAAACCTCCGAAAAAAAATAGAAGGTGTTCTCCTTGTATTGTGTTGTGATATTATCCTGTGAACCATATTCAAACATGGCATCTATCTTGGTCGTATTGACCTAGATATTGATGTGGAATAGTTTGGCCATCTCCTTCTCTTCCTAGTGATGAAGGTTACTCAAATTCACCTCCTTTTACACTGATGTGTAAACAATATTCTCATCCACATTGGAGTTGGGTTCAACATGATTGCTCAAATATGTGTCTAGAAGTTTCTTTTTCTTTGCATCCTTCTTGAGGTTCTTCAGGTTTAACTTTGGATGTAGTTTCTGAAACTTTTCCTCAATGTGAAAATAAATATTACAATGGTTACAATGGTTTCTAGGATCCTTGCAATGGTGTGTAGTGGTTATCATCTTCATATCCTTTCCTCCTTTCCACTTCTTCTTCCCCTCCTTGGAATATCCACAATGCTCTTTCTACTTGAAATTGATTGGTTTCCATTTCTTGTGGCCTATATTTTCTAGATATTGTGAGTGTACACATGCCTCATAAATTTTCCTTGGATTGAAAAGCATCACTTTCTTTAGTATATGTCTATGTAAACAACCTAGATACTTGAGGGGTACATATTTGATCTTGGGAGAAATACCCAACATGATGGCAATATTTTTGAACTTGGTGGTGTACTCCTATACACTCTGCCCTTGCTTCTTCCTGAAGAAGTGCCATCATATCCATCGGTCCTTTACATACCAGGGTAGAATTGGGACTTGATGAGGTTTTGAAGTTGTCCCACCTAGTTACTTGTGGATCACCCTCCAGCCTAAGTGTTTCTCTATGACTTTCCCACCAGGTTAAATCATGGCCCTCTAACTTCATTATGGAAAATAATGTCTTTTGTTCTTTATATATATGGTGAATGTTGAAAACAAAATCTAGGTACTGCAACTAATGATTCATTTTTAATGCATAGATCTCACCTTGGTATGGATTTATGTCTACTTTTACTTACATATTGAATAAAAATTGTGAAAGTTTTATGGTACTGGAATTCGACTTCTCTTTCTCGGGTTCTTTCCATGACTCTTTTCTAGGTGTTCATTATCCCGTAGTTTCCCATCTAATCTAGTCTCTGAGTTCAAGACTCCAAATTCTATGAAGGTTCAAAGATTGCTTGCTAGAGCTTCCATGAGGAGGGACATATTTTAATATATGTCAGTGAATTTCTCTTCCATCCTCGAAAATATCTCCTCTGTTGGATCTCGAGGGTTGTTATAAACAAACTCGTTGACCATGGCTAGGATTTTGAAACTTTCTTCTTAAGTCGATTTCTAGATCCCTACAAATTTCCACAAATACCCCAAGAAAACCTACTCTAATACCAATATGATCTTTAAACTACCTTGGATATTCCACTGGACAATTCGCCACAACAGATCTAATAAAATACTTAAATATTTGCTGTGAAGGTTAATTTCCTTTAGATCTCGAATTGTTAATTACCGGTTTTCTACTTAAACCATACAAAATAGTTGAAATGCAAAAAATACAGAATACAAATAAATATTCACACATCATACACCAATAAAAACATGATATAAATTGGGAAACCCAATACAAAATAAAACCCAACTAGAAGGTGAGGTTGCTCTTCTCTCCTTTCTTGAAATGCAAGTACAAATAAAGAACAAAACTCTGTGGATTTTCCTTTGACATTGTGGCTTGTATGGATACTATATAATCTCTCCTCCTCTATTATGCTCTCAAAATACCAATCCAGATCCATGAAAAATATTATAATGATCCAATCCAGATCCTTTTAGGAGGATAAATTATTCTCTATGAGCCCTTTTTCTCATCCTAATTTCACTAGAAGTGCTTCGACCTCTTCAAGTTTTTGTTTCAATGATTTCCTTACTATTTTATTTTCCTCTATAACTATATTTTTTAGTGATTTGAGTGGAGTACTTTTGATGCCCAATCCTCCTATTTTACTGTGGTTTTGGCCTGAAGCATCAATATTTCATTTTCCCTTCATCAGCTCCCTTTGGAGATATATAAGTTGAGTCTAGGAAGGTTATTTAGGTGAATCTCTCCATGCATTGCTATAATAGTTGGTAGGTCAATATACATTGATTCCATATCCATGTCATAATATGAATTTTACTCTATATCCTAATGTACTTCCTCCTTTGTGTCCATATCTAGGTCTTCTGGAATCCTATCACTTTTTTTTGGAATAGGGTATTGAGCCTTTGTATTTATACATTTGGAATCTTCCTTTAGGGAGTTTGATTTGGTATCCTTCTCATTGTTGGCTCTTAAGGGTTCCCCATTTTGGATTTTAGCCTCCCCTAATGAATCTAAGGTCTACAACTTGTTGGTCTCCTTGCCTTGGTTGGATAGGGTGGGTTTGTAAGGCTTCTTCATCAGTTTATGATTACTTGGAACCTTGGTAAAATCTTCCATGTTTATAGAGTTATCAACTTTTCGTTGTGTTTTTTCTCAATTCTGTGGACTATCCTTAAATGGGTGATCATTCTTATGACACTTTCAACATCTAAATGGAATGTGTTCATAGTCTATGGTTTGGATCCACTCTAAATCCTAAGAACGTAAATTGATAGATTATGGGAAGGCTCCCAAGATTGTCATGTGGACATAGATCCTTTCATATGAAGTGTATTTTACATTTCTAGTGACTTTTGAAATTTTGATAAAATTTCCCAGGGTATTCCCTATACCCTCCAGGGTTTACTCCTCCTAGAATTCATGTGGTAGGGAAGAAATCCTAATCCAAACTAGCACTTATATGGAATCCTCTTTCTTTGGGATGAATCTTTTAGTCCATAATCATAGATGTATTCCAGTAAGTTGAAGAAGTACAGACATGCTTAAAAAAAATTGTCCATCTCGATTTAACCCACCAGGTTAGATATTTCTCTGATGTCTAGATGCCCATAAATTTTCATATTACATAATGGTCTTTCATAAGTTTAATGTAACCACCAATATTACAGAACGTTACCACATACCTTGGATTCTCCTTTTTTTTGTTAAGGAAATCAATCTGAATATTGATGTCCTTCTTCCTTCCCTATTTTTCATCCCTTTAAAGAGCATCATCATCCCCTTTCACTAGTGGGAAATAACCCCCCTTTAACTACACCAGGGTTCAAAATGTAGATAGAGAGAATAACCATCTAAAAGATAATCAATTGTCTATACTACCCCAATCATACCAAAACTAATATAAATAAAGAAAAGAGAAAGGAGATCGAGTAATTATACCTCTAATCCCATGTTTGGTGATGATCTCCTCGCGCTTGGAAGTTCCACTGATTGCACGTCTCCTCCGAGGTATGACCTATATCCAAAGATAGGAAAACAAAGAACTAAAAGCATGATATTACATATATAAGTTAGGGTTAGATGTTAGAATGTCAAGCATAAATAAAAAAAAAATACTCAAGACACCATCATTTGGGACAGGGAAAGGTGATTCTTTTATTGATAATACAAAGATTATACCTTACAATCTGTGTTAGCTACCATTTTGTGAACTTGGTCCATGCTCCTCTTTACCATTCTCCAAGTGCACCTTGTATGAACTTCTTCTCTTAACCTTATGATCTATTCTATGAAAGGGAATGG
The DNA here is from genome assembly GCA_032191745.1 of Picea mariana. Lineage (NCBI taxonomy): Eukaryota > Viridiplantae > Streptophyta > Pinopsida > Pinales > Pinaceae > Picea > Picea mariana. Next base: position 414,283 of record JASDQU010100269.1, on the reverse strand, counting down.
GCTGAATGGAGGAAGAAGGGGGTGATGAGGGTATGCTGAGGAAATATCTCACAAAAGGAAGCAATATCTTGGGCAAGGAGGGGAAGTGAAATCAGACAGAGTTTCATTGCTCTTATGATTAGGTATGAAATGAGACCCCAACACATCCTTTTATATGAAAAAAGGATGGTTATTTAGTTGGGTGAAAGGCTATAGCAGTTGGATTATGTTGAGATTCAACAAGAAGATCCCAGTGAAAATTATGCACCTACACTAGGATGGAGCCTCAGACTATTTTTAGGTGGAAGTCTATTTTTAGATGATGAGAAAATTCTATTTATAGATGGTGAGCGAATTCTATTTATAGATGTATGTCGACTATTATTATCCCTTAATAATAGTTGGACAATAAATATTAGTATATTCTCAACGAGCACTTGGAAATAGTTAATTGAAGTAGAAAATCAATTAGCTATAGGAAATTCAAGTTCATAGGTTGACCGGTGGGATTTTTTGGGATTGAGCTTCTCAATGATAGCCAAAGACATGATTAAGCCCCCAAAATGTATCTCCTCGATGATACCTTTCCAATAGGCTATCACACACCTAAAACGAAGATCATATGCAAAAGTTACGACCCCGAGAAGTTGATGTACTAACTTACCCAAATGGGACCCACATGACTTTTGGTGCTTCATCTCCTAGGGTTAGGTTTTTGGATGTCTAGGGTTTTTGGAATTCTTTCTTATTGTAAAAAGGCCTTCAGAGCCTCATTGTAATCGGCTTCTTGCGAATGCGCGTTGCCATCACATCTCTTCTCAGAGATAAGCCACCACCATTCCAGGAAGCTTGTTTCCGCTGCATTTTATAGTTTCATCTTATTTCGTTATTGAATAGAAAACCAGTTTTACTGTATCTCTGTTATTTTGTGTTAAGCACTTGTTAATAATATGTATTCATTTTGTTCTTCTCATAAAATTTAGATCAGTGGTATCAGAGTGGTCTGCTCCTTCTCGTCTTAATGCATGTCCCCAACGAGGTCGGAGTACAAAGAGTTGGATCTTGTGCTTGTTTCTTTTGAGGAAAGAAGCTCTCGCACGCCCAAGCGACCTCCCATGGCAGGAGAAAATAAATATGACGAGACAAGAGATCCTTTCAAACTGTTGAGTGAGGAAGACCTCACGCATCAAAGGAGCGAGATGATGTATATTTTCGCGCAAATCCTTCGACGACTACCAACAGGCAACACATATTCTTCAAATGGAGGTGCTGCCCCCTTCAAGGTAAAAATAAACTTCGATATTCCTATATTTGAAGGTCAGATAGAAACAGATGCTATAAACAAGTGGTTGAATCTACTAGAAGGGTATTTTTCTGTCCATAACTTTTTGAATAGAGAAAAGATTACTTTTGCGCTCCTGAAAGTCATTCCCCATGTCAAATATTGGTGGGAAACTTTCTGTGAGAAAAAGGAAATAGAGGAAACCTCATTATTTTCAGTCACGACCACCTAGGAATCCTTTAGGGATGCTATTAAGGAACAATACTACCCTATCAGAAGTTATGATGACCTGTATACCAAATGGACCACACTACAGCAAGAAAGAGACCAAGCAGTGCCAGATTTCACAAATATATTCCATACCTTGCACACCAAGTTGGGTATCAAATATTCGGAGCGAAATCTGGTGCTCAAGTATCGCAGTGCTCTACATAGATACATCCAGACCAAAATGGAATTTCTGGACATCTCATCCTTGGGCATGACCTACCGATATGACATCAAAATCGAGCAGAAGCTCAAACAAAAGACGTGGCAATTTGGGCCTATGAACCCCTCACAATAAAATCCAAGAAAGGCCAGCCCCAACCCACCGAACAAATGACAGAGAAAAGATGGATAGTATCAGGACAACTAGTCCAAGCCGCAAGCAAAGAAGGACACCAAAAAGACAAAGAAATATTCTGAGAAGTGGTGTGACTTCCATAAGAGCCCTTGGCATAACACTCCTGACTGCCACTGAAAGCAGTCATTGGTGGCCAAAGTGAAAGCCTCTCAGATGCAGATTCTGAATCTGATCTAGAACCAGAAAGGGGAATATGGATCATTAACGCGGAACCCAGTGCCACCGTTTCTACCACCAAGCTCCAGCCTGGTGAACCAGACGAGCCAGAAGAAGGTGAGCACCTCTTCCATTCACAGATGTGGGTAAAAGGCACCCCACTGCACTTCATCGTTGATAGAGGTAGCCAGAAGAACCTCATCTCAGGAGAGGTCATAAAGCAGCTAGCCCTGCCAACAATGCCGCACCCACAACCGTACACCATTGGATGGCTCTGCCAARGAAGTGATSTCCACGTCASCCAACAGTGTTGACTATCGTACGACATCAAGCCCTTCAAAGACGAGGTATTGTGTGATGTTTCTCCTCTCGAAGTTTGTGATGTTCTTTTGGGCCAACTTTATTTATGGAAATGTCATGTTGTATATGAGTCTAGGCCTCGTAGTGTTATTATCACTTTGAACAGGAAATCGTATAAGATACTTGAGGTAGTCCCACCTAGTGCTATTTCCTTGATCTCTACTAAGTAATACAGGAAGGTCATCTCTCAGATGGGGAAGTTTGTCTTCTTCATGATTCACTCTCAGAATAAGAAAAAGATCACAACCACATCTAGGGTCTCTGCAGCCAACCTCTCCACACACCAGAAGCAAGTAGATAAGGTCATGGAAGAATACTCAGATATCTTCTCCTAACTTATAGGGGTACCTTTGCACTGCCAGGTCAAGCACCCCATCGATCTAACCCCCGATGCACCGCTACCCAATGGGCCAGTATATGGTCACTCTTTGTTAGAGAATGAGAAGATCAAGTGATAGATCCAAGAACTACTCCACAAGGGGCACATCCGCCCCATCTCATCACCTTGTGGGAGCCCAATCGTGCTGGTACAGAAGAAAGAATGAACTTGGTGACTATGTATTGATTACCAGGCTCTGAATAAAATCACAGTCAGAAGCTGGTACCCAATTCCCTGAATCGATGACCTCCTTGATCAACTCACATGGGCCAAATACTTCAGTAAGATTGATATGAAGTCTGGCTACCACTAGGTCCCGATAGAACATATAGATGTATGGAAGACCACCTTCAAGTCAAAGGAAGGCCTTTTTGAATGGTTGGTCATGCCCTTTGGTTTGACAAATGCTCCAGCCACTTTCATGAGGATGATGGACGATATCCTACGACCATTCTCCAATACTTTTGTAGTGGTGTATTTGGATGACATTCTAATTTACAGCAAGACTTGGGCCGAATGCTTGCAGCATATTCAACAGGTTCTGCACACCCTATGGCAACACAAGCTATACGCCAAATTGGAAAAATTCTCCTTCGACATGGACAGGGTCCATTACCTGGGCTACATCATTGATCAGCATGGTGTACATGTGGATCCAACCAATATCCAAGTCATCTGTGACTGGCTAGCCCTAACAACACTCACTGAGCTTTGAAGCTTCTTGGGCCTTGCCAATTTCTACCACAGGTTCATGTTGGGTTTCTCCCATATTGCATGGTCCCTCAGCCAAATAAACAAGGGTGGTGGCAAGGAGAAATTTGCATGGGGCCGGTCCCAACAACAAGAGTTCTATGATTAGAAGCAGGGCTTGTGCTCAGCCCTATTAATTTCACTACTAGACCTGCAACATCCCTTTGAGATTGAGATAGATGCTTCAGACTATGTTGTGGGTGCCGTTCTCACTCAGCACGGCCACCCTGTGGCCTATCATAGTGAGACACTGTCAGATACTGTCCATAAGTACCCTACTTACGAAAAACAAATGTGCTCCATTGTGAAAGCATGCCGCGAGTGCAGACATTACATTCTTGGGAAGGAGACAGTCATCCACATTGATCATAAGCCATTGCAGTTCATGCAGACACAGGGAAAATTGTAGTATGACCGCCATCAAAAGTGGTCCACATACTTGCAACAATTCCACCTCAACATCAAGTATAAAACATGAAGCACCAATCGCATCGCTGATTTCCTCAGCAGATCGCCAGTCATGACACTCACCACGGTGCTAGACTCTTGCGGCCATGAGACATCTAGATGGCCCCAACTCTATGGGATAGACCCTGAATTCGCCACGACCTACCAAATTTTGGGTGCAAATGCAGTTGTCGATAATTTCCATCTTCAGGATGGGTTGTTGTGTCGTCTGGGCCATATCTGTGTTCCATGAAGTGAGCGAATGAAGCTGATCTAGGAAGCCCACTACAGTCGGGTGGCAGGACACTTCGGCATCAAAAAGACAGTGGAGATGCTACAAAAACATTTCTACTAGCCGAAACTTTGACAGGAGGTCAGCAAGTATATCAGGTCTTTCATTCCCTGCACTATTGCCAAACCGACCACTAAGAAATAGGGCCTATACACCCCTCTTCCTACTCCTGACAGGCCATGGGAATCCATATAAATAGACTACATGTCGGGCCTCCCATCCACCAAGTGGGGAAATGACTGTGTTTTTGTGGTTGTTGATCACTTTTCTAAGATGGCGATTCTAGTTGCCTATAAGAAGAGCATCACAACATAGGCCACTACCAAGCTCTTATTTGAACGAGTTTGGGTACATTTTGGAATCCCACAAACCATTGCCTCAGATCGGGATAGTCGATTTCTCAGCGCATTCTGGTCGATCCTCTGGTCACTACTGGACACCAAACTCACTAAATCCACAACCTTCCACCCCCAGACAGATGGCCAAACCGAGGTTGTAAATCGAATGATTGTGCATATCCTTCACATGTATAATTCAAATCACCCTCACACATGGGATGAGAGCCTTCCCTATGTACAACATAGCTACAACTGAGCCCTGCATAGCTCAACCGACCACATCCCCTTTCAAGTGGGGTTGGAATTCCAACCATTGGGACCTATAGATGTTGCACTTCCCATTGCGGTCACCTCGACCGACTCATCTCCTGGTCCAACTGAAGCTGACAAAGCCACCTGATTCATTGAGCGGATCTAGCACATCTACCAACAGGTTCAGGATATCCTACATAAGTCCAATGACAAGTACAAACAATGCCATGATCAACATGGGATGCTGCATAAGTTTCAGGTGGGTGACAAAGTTTGGTTGCACTTGTAGAAAGAACGCCTTACAGGACCCCATCAGAAGCTTCACCCACTCCACTATGGGTCGTACACTATCACCAAAGACATGGGGGATAATTCTTTTGAGCTTAACATTCCTCCTTTCCTTGGTCTGCACCCAATGTTCAACGTGGATCTCCTTTGCCCTTATTTCCCACCATTATTGGACACCTCAGAAGTAGCAGAACAACTGACACCAACAGAGCTCAGCCCGGACTGCATACACCAAGCATCCAATGATCATATTGTGGATAGACATATCAAGGGAACTCGACAACAAAGGATCCAACTTTATCGAGTCGTCAAAGCAGGGCAGCTCCTGCACCAAGGCAAGTGGCTCACCCAGGGCCAAATTCAACAGAAATTTCCTCATCTGATGGGGGACCTCAACACAATGGAGACCATTTCTTCCTAAGGATGGAGGATTTATCCAAATGGATATTTTTGGCCACCGACCTTTTCCAACTAGCTCAAAACAGTTTTCTGACAATTTTGGCAATTTACTATTTTTAGCAGTTTTAACTTCTGGGGCCATTTTGAGGGCCTAAATGAATGTTTTTCAGGATCGATCTCCTCAATTATATCCAAAGGCATGATTGATCCCCCAAAATAAATCTCCTCAATGATACCTTTCCAACGAGCTATCACATGCCTAAAACAGAGATCGTATGCAAACGTTACGACCCCAGGAAGTTGATGTACTAACTTACCCAAACGGGGCCCACATGACTTTTGGAGCTTCATCTCCTAGGGTTAGGTTTTTGGATGTCTAGGGTTTTTGGAAATATTTCTTATTGTAAAAAGGCCTTCGGAGCCTCATTGTAATCTTCTTCTTGCAAATGCACATTGCCGTCACATCTCTTCTCAGAGATAAGCCGCCACCATTCCAACAAGCTTGTTTCCGCTGCATTTTATAGTTTCATCTTATTTCGTTATTCAATAGAAAACCAGTTTTACTGTATCTCTATTATTTTGTGTTAAGCACCTGTTAATAATATTTATTCATTTTTTTCTGCTCATAAAATCTGGATCACATGAGAGTTAGAATCAATTGTTGTATACTACTGGAGAATTGCTTTGAAAGTTAATTCCTTTTCTGCATTAGATTAAATCTCTGTTTCCAAGCAAAAGTAAATAGTAGTTTGAATTCCCTTTCTACAATTAAGTAGACTTCCTTTCAACAATTGGCACAGAACTTCCTTCTGCAAGAGTAATATAGAAAATTAGAATAGATTAGATAATCCAGGATTCTTATACACTCATCATATTCTACTCCTAGAAATTAGATTTCAATTATGCAAGTGTGATTTCAATTATGCAAGTGTGACTTCAATTCTGCAAAAACAGATTAGAACTCTAGCCGTGTCAACAACTTGTGTTAGTGTTCAGCTTTTCAATTCTGTTTCTTTTAGTGTTAATTTACCTTACTGCAATTTGATTAGTGTTTGCTTTCATAATCTAGCATAGACTGTGCACAATTATCTTACAATAACAAAACTTCCCTAGGTTTGACAATTCATATTGAACACCTTAATTATATATTTATTTAGACAATTAAAGTACACAACACCAGGAAATACATAATTTGTAATAAAATTTCTACAAATTAGTTGGGAAACCTCCAATAGCCTGTGAATTTCAACGAATTCCTTGCAACTTTTTTATTTTTTGCAACTTTTGTAAGCATACACGGGATTTAATGGTGCAACATGCATATGTACACTAGCTGTAGTGGTGCAACAAACATATGTACATGGTTTATAATGGTGCAGGGTGCGTACATCTTCAAAAAAATGGTTTTTTAAGAAGATCTTCTTAGAAGTGCTTTGGAAAAAACTGCAATAAGAGGGCGAAGGCCATGTATGCATGTGTAGGAAAATTTATGGCTATAATATATGCCCCCTAATGTGTGAGGTTAAAAGACAAACTGATGGACAAAATAAATTACAATATCTTCACCAATACACGAGATCGAGTGAGCCTGGGACCAAAGTTCAGGAGGTGTCATCTGCAAAACAAAAATTGTCTCTCTGAGGCAGGCATACCCATGCTCGGGATGAAATAAATCATGGTTTCCAATCAAATACACTACAGATCCATGTCATATAACTATACAAGTTTTATCCGCGAGAAATACACAATGGATCTACATCTCAAAATCAATCGAAGATATACAAGTAGAGTATTCATCTTCAAGAAGCTAATGACACCCAATGGCTAGAGATGAGGCCTTCAGAGCTCAAGAAACAACTTCAAGATCTTCAAAACTCAGGTAGGAGTACAATAGGAGTGTATAAATCACTACCCTGAGGTATTTGACGGATCGTCGAGAAAATACATGAGGATCTTGATGATCAGGTAGATAACTTCGTCTATTTTGAATCAGGACTTGATTGGACTCTTGGGATGGACGAATCATGAGGTTAAGAGACAAACTATAGAAAGGTCTACTCAGGATGGGTGAAACTTTCCTTAGACAAAAGAACGAAAGATGATTAGACTCAGGAAACGATGCAGGAAGCAACACAAAATCTCCCTGTGTTTGGAAGAGTAACCAAATAGAGGAGGACACAACTCTATGTAGCGAGAAAAACTTCCTAAGGTCATACTAGATCCCAATGATTGACGAACAAATGAAAGGATGTGCTTTTTCCAAAGGAGAATATTCATGCTGTTGAAATAAGAATACATATTTCTCGTCCCCTCTTTTGGGATATTTTATTTTTTTATCATTTTCAAAATTTTAAGATCTTGAAAATGAGTAAAAGAATGCTACATTACAAAGGAGGAATGAGTTTCACAAGCAAGCATACTAGTTCCAAGCGCAAGGAACATACTAATGCTTAGAGAAAAGAGACATGTGCAGGAAAAGGACACTCGGTGAAAATTCCTCCATGGGTCAAGGTGTCAAGTCGCAGAGGCAAAAATTGCTACAAGGCTTAAGTATAAGGCATGCTTCAAAGGTTCAGTTGAGAGAAACCTAGAGCCAACATTAAGCCAAAGGCACAAAGATGTGAATGTGATTTAAGAAAGAAACGATGAAACCCCTTCAATGTAATTTTGACGAGCCCAGAGAAGGTAAGCTCGGTAGCTTTTTCACATTTAGAGAGTCTGAAAAAATGTAAAAGAAGACTCCAGGGAGTACCTTTTTCGGAGATAGTGTAGTCAGTTCAAAAAAAGGGGTAAAATTGCACCGAAAAGACGTCCATTCAAAACCATTTTAACAAGTTTGACACAGACAAGATCACTTGGAAATATTTTCAATTTTAAGGAGTTTGAAAAGATATTAACTATGGAATTAGAGCCTTTTTTTGAGTTTAGACTCCTTATCCAAAAACAATATAAAATTTACTAAGGAGAATTCTCCCGACGAGACGAATATCCCGAGGCGTACCTTTTTCTGTTATTATCTACAGGCTAGAAAAAGGGTTAAACTCATGCCAACAGATGTTCTTCTGGACCAATTTAATGAGTGTGAAGGAACAAGGTCACTCGATGATCTTTTCAATTTTATGGAGTCTGAAAAGAGATTAACTATGGACTCCGTGGGGGTTCATTTTTTGTAACTAATCTCCAAGGCCCGAAAAAGGTGATAAACCAAAACCAAGGAGAATGTTCATTTTTCGAAGATTTAGTCCCTCAGGCCCGAAAAAGGGTTAAAATTACACTTGAGAATACTCTTCTAGTGAACCGAAGTTCTTAGAGCATACCTTTATTCGTGAAATTGACCGTTCAGACCAAAAAAGGGGTAAACTACCGCCGGGCAGATGTGCCTTCAAATTTAAGTTTGGCGAGAGTGAAGGGAAACAAGATCACTCAACAATATTTTCATGTTTAGAGATTCTTAAAAGGGCTTAAAGAAGACTCTAGGGGGTTACTTTTCTTAGTTAGTCTAGAGAAGATAGAAGTGCATAAATACAGTCTCGTCGGATGTTGCTTTCGAATTGTAAAGTGAGCCTGAAAGACAAAAAGCATGCTCATTTGGGAGTCCCAAGGGTGAGGCCAAGAATGATGGTGGATCAAACAAATGAGGTTCAAAATTGTAATCATGGCAGGACTAACAAGGACTCCCGATCTTATAATCATTATTGGCAGCATGGACGCCAAAATGAAAGAAGGATCTACCTAGGGCGTCCGTGTAAAGGTTGTCTCTACCACCTAATTACGACACTTCTAGAGAAATAAGGAAGGTTCCTTATCACACTTCGGTGGGGTCGATCCAATGGCTAAGAGGAAAATACAAAGAGATGCAGAAAGTGGAGACAACATCCTAACTTATATGCAAAAATTTGGAAAAAATGACTTTTACCAAAGGATACCAAAAGTGACCCATCCCCAAAAGGTTACCAAACCAAATGAAAAAGTGTCCCATAACATCCAATGAGAAACTCATAATCGGAATCAAGTGATCATCAAGCCAGGACAAACGACAAAGGGGGTCAAAAAGTGGCAAAAAATGCCAAAAAATTTCTATAAATAGAAGTTGATAGCTCATTTTCACCATTGCAGTTTCAAAATTACCCAAAAGGAGAAAAAAAACCTTTTCCAAAGAATTTGATTCTGGGAGCTTCAGTGGACGAAACGAACGTTCGCTTGGACCTAGTAAGTACAAATGCATCCCTCTTTCATTTCAATTATTCTTTTATGCATTTATTTTTGTTTTTGAGGGGGTGCACTCTCCTAAAAAGAGTGGCTCTGCGTGTATGTGGGCTATCCAAGGATATCCCACATATGTACTCAGGAAGAAAACACTCTTCCCATGTACAAACGCGATTGAGGAAAAAACATCCTGCGTACACCCTCAAAGTCTTGGAAAAAATTAAAAAGAAAGAGCTAACTCCCTTTAGTTTTCCATGGAACAGGATGTAGACATAGCGAATAATCGCCTAAAAGCTAATCAATTCTCTATACTACCCCAAATATACCAAAACTAATATAAAGAAAGCAAAGAGAAAGGATATGGGGTTACTATACCTCTAATCCCACGTCTGGTGATGATCGCCTTAGGCTTGGAAGTTCCACTGACTACACATCTCCTCCCAGGGCTGACCTGCATCAAAAGATAGGAAAACAAAGAACTACAAGCATGCTATTCCATATACAATTTAGGGTTAGATGTTAGAATTCCAAGCATAAATCAAATAAAAGTACTCAAGACACCATCATTTGGGACAAGAAAATGTGATTTTTTTTTTCATAATACAAAGATTATACCTTACAATCTGAGTCGACTACCATTCCATGAACCTGGTCCGAGCTCCTCTTTACCATGCTCCAAGTGCACCTTGTATGAACTTCTTCTCTCAACCTTCTGATCTCTTCTATGAAAGTGAATGGGTTGAATGGAGGAAGAAGGGGGTGATGATGGTATGCTGATGAAATTTCTCACAAAAGGAAGCAATATCTTGGGCAATGAGGGGAAGTGAAATCGAGCAGAGTTTCATTGTTATTATGCTTAGGTATGAAATGAGATCCCAACACCTTCTTTTCTATGCCAAAATGATTTTTGTTCTATTGGGTGATGGTCTATAGCAAGTGGATTAGTTGGGAAACCTCCAATAGCCTCTGAATTTCAACAAATTCCTTGCAACATTTTATTTTTTGCAATTTTTGCAAGCATACGCGGGTTGTAATGGTGCAACATGTGTAGGTACACTAGCTATAGTGGTGCAACAAGCATATGTATGTGGGCTATAATTGTGCATGGCACATACATTTCCAAAAAATGTTTTTTTAAGAAGAGCTTCTCATCATTTCTTTGGAAAAAAATGCAAGTAAGAGGGCCAAGGCCATGTATGCATGTGTAGGGAAATTTAGGGCTATAACACCCTTGAGCCTTTCCTACACCACCCATTTCAGTTATCACTATCTTTAGTTTTTTCTCCCCTGGACTACATCCTTGAATTATGGGGTGTTCGGGGTCTATGGGGGGTTGGATGCCATTGTTCATGTTAGATTATAGCCCCTGATTGCACAAAGCCTCTATGCAAATCCACTATCCATGCTACTACAAAACCCTAGAAATCATAAAAAGATTTCCACCCATTCAAATCTACATTTTTAAAGTTGTTTATTGTATAGTGTTATTTTTATTTTTTTTCTTTAGTTTATGATATTCACTCACATCACTTTGTGTGTGTGTGTGTGTTACAAATGAATAGGTCAAACAAAGATAAAAATATGAAAAAACCATTTTGTAAAAATATTGAAAAAAAACTATTAAAAAATGAAAATCCGAAAAAAAAAACATATTACAAACTTTATAACAAAATACAAAAACAAATAAAAAGCAAAGTATAATATTAGAAAAAGGTGGTGCAAGGATGTTGGAAATTACCCCCCCTTATTTCATTAGAAAATGCAATGAAATGGGGGGAGGGGGGGTGATTCTCGGAATCACCCTCACCCTGTACTTAGGGAGGGGGAGGGAGGGAACGTGGATGGAGGGAAATTCAGGAAATCATCCCCCCAACCCCCTATTTCAAAGAGGTGGCATCCTTTGGGAACCTATAAGAAGAGAGGGATGGGGGAGTGATTCCTAGAATCACCCACCTCTTCAAAGTGCCATTTCATTGCATTTTCCAATCGAAAATGTAGTGAAATGGTGGGAAGGGGGGACAAGGGTGATTCTAGGAATCACCCACCTCCCCAACGTGCCATTTCATTGCATTTTACAATTGAAAATGCAGTGAAATAGTTAAGGGGAGATAATGGGATTTCCCCACCCTCTCCATTTCTTTGCATTTTTAACAGAAAATACAAAGAAATGTGGTTGAAACGGGTGTGATTCCCATAATCCCCACCCCCTCCTCCATTTCTTTGTATTTTGTATTTTTCTTAAATATATATATATATATATATATATATATATATATATATATATATATTTTAAATTGGCTTGTGTTTTCATGTCCTTATTATGGTATGTTTTTATTTTATTTTTTAAATTTTGTTTGTTAGTGTTTTAAACTATTCTAAAAGTATTGAACACTATTCTAGCTTTTCGATAGGCATCGAAGTAGTAGTCGTTTTTAAATTTATGAATTTATTCTTCTAATATTACTCTATCAAGGAGGTAAAACCAATTTCAATTATCAGTGATGGAAACTTGTAAAACCTTTTTCTTAAACACACAATGCTTATTTCAAAAGAGATCTTTTAGACATGGAATGAATATAAATAGTACCATATATATATATATATATATATATATAAACGTTGTTTGTTAGTGTTTTTTATATATTATGATTTTGAATATTTGTTTATTTTTCTTTCAAACTTTTAATTTTGATTTATTTTCTTAAGTTTGTTATTAAAATATATGGTAAAATATTTTCAATTTGTGATTCACGTTTTTAAGAGTGGTTTCAATTTTATTTTTTTTTACTATGGTGATGTTTTTATGAGATTTTTAATTTAGAAATATTATTATTATAAAAAATAACAAGTTATATTTTTCAATTTTTGGTATACAGAAAATGGCATCAACGAGGGTATTCCTGAATCTCTTTAGAGGAAAATTTGCAATCATGGCATCTAAAACTGCAATTAGGGCTTCCAAGATTGTTATTCAACAAAAGGTTAGTGCTTATGTTCAATCTCCAACAACTAAGTTGTCAAAAATTATGAAGAATGTTAAAGATTGGAAATCCACATTAGGTGAAAACAAAATGGACCATTGTATTTGAAAGACAAACAAAGAAACAATGAACAAAATATATATTTGTATTTTTAATGTACCAAAAGATATTTTGCAGACCTGAAATATGATTTTTATCATAATTGTTAGTAGAAAGAACAAAAATAGAGAGCACAATGACACACTTGATCCAAAAGATGATACATTTATTATCTCAATGGCCAAGTTCACTTGCCTCTTTGAGGGGGGAACCTCCAGTAGAGTAGATATCGATTACAAAATGATTCAAAAGACAACCTCTTTCCATTCTTTCTACCCCTATTTATACTATTTCTATCTTCTAGAGAACACTCTAGAGGTGGAACTTTTTATTAAGTCTCCTTACATTAGATGTGCTCACATTATTAAATATTCCTTATTTACTATTGTCATCCTTTATTCCAAATAAAAACATATTATTCTATCTACTTTAGGGATTAGGGAGGTTAGGACCTTGACATTCCCTCCCCCTTGAAAAATTAACCTTGTCCTCAAGGATTGAGATGTGGAAAATGTTGCAGAATGGTGGCCAACTCCCATGTGGAATCCTCAGGTTGTGTATCCTTCCACTATACTAAAAATTCCTTGATTGTGCATTGATGTAGACACCGTTTGTGTTGGTCCAAGACTTCTTAGGGTTGCAACCAAATGGATCCTTCTTCATCCAACTCAGGGAGATTAGTTTGAGTCTAGCACTCAGTTCCAATACTTTCTTTAAGAAGGAAACATGAAAATTCATATGGAGCCTAGAGTGACTGAGGAGAGATAACTTGTAAGCCATGTGCCCTACGTACCTGAGGATTGTATAAGGGCCATAATACTTTGGAGAAAGTTTATGGAAGTGATCTACTTTGAGGGATGTTTTCTTATAAAATTGTAGATGATGAAACACTTGATCCCCTTCAACAAAGTGGTTTTCTGAATGACCCTGATCGTCGTATTGAATCATGTGATTCTAATCCATGATCATATTTTATTTGAGTGTATGTAGAATGGAAAATCGAGCTATCAAGGTTTTGTGGATGCTTAGGACCTTGGATACACTCAACAAGTAGGATACTATAGAAGGTGGAATTTAACCATAGACCACCTCAAAGGGAGTAATGCATGTAGCACCATAGTAAGTGTTGGTTGTGGATCTTGATTATCTTCCTAATTCAGAGGTCTTTGTTTTCAACTGTGTTTATATCCCATGAAGACTTTGCACCTTGGAAGAATGTACACTCCTCCACGCGGGGGAGTGCAGAGGGGGGTTACCCACTTTTCGAGGTCCATCCCCCCGCCTGGGGGTTCGGGGGAAAGCATGTCGTCGACGAGGGTTTAGGGGTGAATCCTCTGAAGGAAAAAATTCCTTTTAAATGTATATTGTAATCTCATTGTAAATATGGACCATTCATTATAAGGTCACAGATCTGATGGTAAAAGTTATGTTAAGGTTTTTTTCCCTATAAGGAAACCCTCTTTTATGAGGGAAATGTATTGCAGCTATGTATTGTTGTGAATATTGTATTATGAGTGATGAGACTGTGAGAGAAAGAAGAGGAAGTTACAACGGGTGTGTTGTAGGTTGTATCCCTTCATTTGCTAGATAATAATAAAGGAAGGACCTGACAATTTCTCCGGTGGACGTAGCTCACACTGGGTGAACCACATATATTTGTGTCTCTATTGTATTGTGTATCTTCTATGTTTTATTTCCTCATTTGTTTTATTTTATTTCTTCGCGATCCTATTTTTCTAAAAACTGGTATCAGAGAAAAAGGTAACTCGTAGGAAAAGAGGGTTCCTGGTTAGAGTGGGAGCAATGGAAGAAGATGGAAAGTTTAGGGTTGAGAAATTTAACGACCAAAACTACCAATTATGGAAGATGTAGATGGAATTTATTTATATCAGAAGGATATATTCCTACCATTGGGTGGAATAGAAAAGAAGCCGATGGCCATGAAGGACGAAGAATGGGAGGTTCTTGACAAAAAGGCACTAGGAGCGATACAACCGAGCCTGGCATTGTCGATGGATTTCAATATTTCAAAAGAAAAGAAAACGAAGGAGCCGATGGATGCATTGGCTAAACTCTATGAAAAACACTTGACATCCAATAAGGTATTTCTAATGAAGAGATTATTTAATATGAAGATGTTAGAAGGTGGGTTTTTTGTAGATCATTTAAATGAATTTAATACGGTTAATAATCAACTAAGTTCTGTAAAAGTGGACTTTGATGATGAGGTCAGGGCTCATCTAATATTGTGCTCATTGCCAAAAAGATGGAATGACTTGGTCATGGTTGTAAGTAACTCTGTCTATGGTTCAAACACTTTGAAATTTGATGATGTTGTTGGTGTTATCCTTAGTGAGGAAATGTGATGGAAAGGCATAGGTGAGACATCAGGTAATGTGTTGAACATGAAGAACAGTGGAAGACAAAAGGATAGAGGAGAGGGATTAGGGAACCATTTTAATTCTAGAAAGGGAAGATCCAAATCCATATTTGGAAAGATAGAGTGTTGGAATTATGGGAAGAAAGGACATCTGAACAAAGATTGCAGAGATCCAAAGAAACAAAGAGATGGACATCAGGAGAAAAATCAGGAAGAACATGTAACAGGTGATGTGTTATAAGATGCTTTGCTTCTTTTTGTAGATAATATTTCTAAGTATTGGGTAGTAGATTCAAAGGATTCTTTTCATGCCACACCCCATAGGAAACATTTTATATATTATGTTCAAGGTGATTTTGGACAGGTTCATTTGGGTGATGATGCACCATGCAAAATTGTTGGAATGAGAAATGTAAAAATAAAGAAAAGCAATGGAAACCAATGGTTGTTGAAAGAGGTAAGACATGTTCCATATCTAAGGAAAATTATAATTTCAATAGGGAAGTTGGCAAGTGAAGGTTGTATATCCATATTTACAGATAAGGTGTGGAAGGTCACCAAAGGATCATTGGTGATAGAAAAAGGAGAGAAGGTAGGTACATTGTATTTATGTACTGGTAGTACTAACTCTTCTATCTCTTTAGCTTGTACATGAGTGGATACAACACTTTGGAATCATAGTCCTGGACACATGAGTGAGAAGGGGATGCATATACTTCACAAAATAAATTTGTTGCCAGATCTTAAACAAATTGATTTGGATTTCTGTGAGCATTCTATTTATGGAAAGAAGTAGAGAGTTACATTTCTTAGAGTCGGAAAAGAAAATAAGAGTGAAAGGTTAGAGCTTGTGCATACAAATTCATGGGGACCAAATCAGGTATCATCTCTTGGTGTCTCTCATTATTATGTTACTTTTATTGATGATGCAATTATAAAAACTTGGTTTTATTGCATTCGACAAAAATATGATGTTTTTGAATGGAAAGCTTTGGTTGAGAATGAGATAGGAAAAAGGTTTGAATTGTCTTAGATCAGACAATGGAGGTGAATGTTGCAGCAAGGAGTTTGATTATTACTATGCATACCATGGGATTCGTAGAGAGAAGATAGTTCCAAGAACACCGCAAGAAAATGGTGTGTCAGAAAGGATGAACATGACAATCATGGAGCGTGCAAGGAGTATGATATTGCATGCTGGTTTTCCCTTACAGTTATGGGTAGATGTTGTAGATATTGTTGTTTAATTAATAAATAGAGGACCTTCAATCTCTTTGGATGGTAGAATTCTAGAGGAGGCATGGACAGGTAAAAAGATAAACTATTCCTTTTTTAAGACTTTCGGTTGTGAATCATTTGTCCATATTGATAAAGAAAATAGAAAAAAGTTTGAGGAAAAATCCAAGAAGTGTATCTTTATTGGATATAGTGTTAGTGATTTTGGTTATCGCTTATGGGATTATGAAAATAAAAAAATCATTAGGAGTAGAGATGTCATATTCAATGAGAAGGTCATGTACAAATATCAGTTGTAGGGAAAGAAATAGGAAAAATAAAAAGCAGAATACATAGTGCTTGATGAGATCACTGAAAAATAAATTCCAAAGGTACCAAAAAATCAAAATGTACAACAACAGGATCAACATGTACCTCAAACTCCTATATGTGTTGTTAGAATATCTACCAGGTTAAGTAGACCCCCTGAATGATACTCTCCTTCATTGTATTATTTATTGTTGACTAATTCTAGTAAACCAGAATGCTATGAAGAGGCAATGCAAGTGGACACTAAAAATAAATGGGAGCAAGGCATGAAAGAGGAAATGGATTCCTTGGTAAATAACCAGACTTGCGACTTGGTTCAATTTCCTAGAGGAAAAAGAGCATTGTATAATAAATGGGTTTACAAGTTGAAGGAAGAAGATGGAGGAAAAAAGTAGTACAAGGATAAACTTTTTGTAAAGGGGCTTGCTCAAAATAAATGTATATGTTTTGATAAAATATTTTCTCTTGTTAAAATGACTTCAATTAGAACTATTTTAAGTCTTGTGGCAGTAGAAGATTTTCATCTTGAAGAGTTAGATGTAAAAACAAATTTTCTCCATGGGGATTTGGAGGAAGAGATTTATATGCAACAACCATAGGGGTATGAGGTCAAAGGGAAGGAAAATTTGGTATGAGGGTTGAAGAAGATCTTGTATGGCCTAAAGAAAGATCCAAGGTAGTGGTATTTGAAGTTTGATAGGTTGATGACAAAATGAGGTTATAGTAGATGTCATTCTAATCACGGGATTTATTTTAAAAAGATAGAAAATGGAAGCTATATTATCTTGCTATTGTCTGTAGATGACATGCTTGTTGCAGGGTCTAATATGCAGTATATAAATGTGCTCAAGAAGAAATTAGCTAATTCAATTGTGATGAAGGATTTGGGTGCTGCAAAGAAAATCCTTGGTATGAAAATAACAAGAGACAGGAAAAATCACAAATTGGCATTGTCTCAGGGTGAGTACATAGAAAAGGTGTTGGAGAGGTTTAGAATGCATAATGAACAACCAGTTAGTACACCTTTGGCCAACCATTTGAAATTAACTAAGGACATGTGTCCCAAGACACAGGAGGAGATAGAATACATGTCCAGGGTCCCTTATTCATCAGCAGTTGGCCGCTTGATGTATGCGATGGTTTGCACAATATCAGATATTGCACATGCAGTGGGAGTTGTGAGAAGGTATATGCAAAATCTAGGTAAATAACATTGGGAGGAAGTAAAGTGGATTCTCATATACTTGAGAGGTACTACTACTCATGCAGTATGGTTTTTAGGTTCAGACACTGTTCTACAGGGATATGTTGATTTAGATATGGTAGCTGATAAAGATAGCAGGAGGATCACCACAGGGTATGTTTTTACAGTAGGTTGAACATAAGTAAGTTGGATTTTGAAAATGCAAAAGGTTTCTGCACTTTCAACAATAGAGGAAGAGTATGTTGCTGCTACAGAGCCTAATAAAGATATTATTTGGTTATAGATGTTTATGGAGGAATTGGGAAAGAAGCAAGAGCATAACAAGTTGTATTGTGACAGTGCGAGTGCCATTCATCTTGCAAATAACCCAGCCTTCCATTCGAATACTAAGAATATACACCTCAGGTACCATTTCATATGATATGTCTTAGAAGATGGACATTTGAAGTTGGAAAAGATACACACTAGCCATAATCCTGCAGACATGTTAACAAAGGGAATAACCATGGATAAACTGATTTCCTGCTCAATTTCAGTTGGTCTTCAAGAATGAAGATGAAGATGAGAAATTTTCTAGGGCTAAGAAGGATCATAGTCCATCATATACAACAACGGTGGAGTTGTTGAGATCAGTCTCCAAGTGGGATATTGTTGGTTGTGGATCTTGATTATCTTCTTGATTCATAGGTCTTTCTTTTCAGTCGTGTTTATACCCCATAAAGACTTTACAACCCAGAAGAATGTACACTCCTCCACGTGGGGGAGTGCAGAGGGGGGTTACCCGCTTTACGGGGTCCTGGGGGTCCATCCCCCTGGCTGGGGGGTCTAGGGGAAAGTGATCCCCTGAAGGAAAAATTGCCTTGTAAATGTATATTGTAATTTCATTGTAAATCTGGACTGTTCATTATAAGGTCGCAGATCTGACGGTAGAATTTATGTTAGGGTTTTTTTCCCTAGAAGGAAACCGTCTTTTATGAGGGAAATGTATTGCACCTATGTATTGTTGTGAATATTGTATTTTAAGTGAGGATACTATGAGAGAAAGAAGAGGAACTTACAACGACTGTGTTGTAGGTTGTATCCATTCATTTGCTAGATAATAATAAAGGAAGGAATTGGAAATTTCTCTGGTGGACGTAGTCTACACTGGGTGAACCACGTATATCTATGTCTCTATTGTATTGTGTATCTTATGTGTTTTGTTTCTGCATTTTTTTTATTTTATTGCTTCATGATCCTACTTTTCTAACAGTAAGATGTTTTGTACCACCATTCAGTGAGTGGTAACCACTGAAAACATTGATATTGTTGGTCTGCAAAACACCTTAAATATTTTTCCAAGAACTTGTTGACAACTTCATTTTGACCATCTGTCTGGGGATGATAGTTTGTGTTGAGATGCAATTGGGTTCCCTGGAGCTTGAAAAATTCTTACCAAAATTTGATTGTGAAACTTGGATCACATTCAAAGACAAAAGAGTGGGGGATTCCATGAATTTTGAAGATATTGTCCATGAAAAATTGAGCCATGATGGATGCTATGAAAAGGTCTTAGAGGGCACAGAAATGAGAATATTTGGAAAGGAAATTGATGACAACCATGATGATTGATTTATTTTGATATTTGGGTAAGCCATCAATGAAGCCCATATAAATATAAATCCATATAACATGTGGATTAGGGAAAGGTTGGAGTGTTCTGAGAGTTTTACTTGTTTCTCTCTTATTGTGTTGGAAAGTATAACATTCAACCACAAAAGTGTGGATGTATTGCTTCATTCCTTCCTAGAAAAAAGAACATTTTATTCATTCATATGTTTTTGTGAAAACATGAATGACCTATTGTTGGTGAAGCATGAAGTTCAAAGAGCATAGTGGATTTAAAGTGATACTTTTTTCTTAAATACAACTGACCTTTATAGCGAAGCTCCTCATTGTGCCAAGAGTATCCTGAAGTGTTAGGTAGCTAGAGAGGTAGTGGGAGGGTCCATAGGGCCCATAGTGATAATATTGGAGGCCATTCAATGTAAGGTGGAATAGGTCCACTATAGTAGTAAATAAGGCCCACTATGGTAGTTAGATATAATAAATGTAAGATAACTTCTTAGAAGGTTCCACTTCTAGAAGGTTCCTCCTCTAGAATGTTCATAGGTGATTGCTAAAACTATATAAAGGGGTTGAAGCAATGTAATGGGACAATAAGAGAAGTATTGTATTGTGACTGGTATCTCAATAGGAGGATTCCCCCTCAAAGAGGCTAGTAACATGAGAGGATCCATTCCATAATAGGATCCATTGTATGGTGTTGCCCCACCTCACGGGTTTTCTTATAATAAAGTGTGGTTTCTTTAATATTGCTCTCTGAATATTTTTGTTGTTTATGTATGCAATTATTTGGTTCTTAACAATTGGTATCAAAGCACTTTCCTTGGAAGGAATTGTGGGAAAATTGTTATTCTATTTTTACAGTTTGTTTTCAGAGAAGAAAAAGAGGGTTGTGACATTACAAAAGATTTATGTATATTTATGTGAAAATTTTTCAAAAATGGGTTGTATATATGAGTTCCTCTAAAAAAAACCCAATTTAAAAAAACAATTCGTCCGAAATGGAGTCTGAGAAGTAAAGTTTTCAACATTTTAAAATCTACAATTTTCAAGGTTTTTTCCATAGACAACCGTGCAATGTTTTTGATTTCTGTAGAAGTTGGAGATGAATTTTCCAAAAAGAATTATAGATATGAGTTCCTCTTTCAAAATTATATATTTTCAAAAAACAATCACCCAAATCGGAGCTCCATAAGTGAAGATATAGTTGATTTAAAATCAACCATTTTCTAGGGTGTTCCTGACGATGACGCGACTGCAGAGTTCATAAATTTTCACAAGGTGCTCAGATTGCCACCAGATAAGTGCCATTGGATATAGTATTTTTAGTTCTTTATTCTGGCATATTATATGAGGTTTTTTCGATGGATATGTGATGCACTCCGGCCTATACAAAATTTTCAATTTCCCTACAAGCTCTCGGTGATATAATAAGGGAACACCTTCAGATTTATTCTGCCATTCTGATAGAATATGCTCGATAAGTACTTGCTTGGCATGATTTAGAGTGTGATTGTGCTTCTTGGTACTTTACTCTTGAAATTCAAGAGATCTAAGAGAGATATAAAAAGGAGATCATTGAGATTTACATCTCGACAGAATATAATCAATAAAGATATGCTTGGTATGATTACGAGGACGATTGTGATGATTGGTATATGGATAGTTGTCATTTTTGGGATGGAAACCACTTTCATATCTTATATTATGAATCTACTCCACCTTCTGTAGAGAACATCAATGTGAGAAATCAAGATCCAATTATGACTACAAGTGTCGAACCTGCATATTCTATAGTGGTAGTATTCCTTCATGATTCAACTACAACTCTTTCTCACTATGTAGATGGATATTCTAATTTGGATCCACATGATAGGTGTCAAACTTTCGAGCATAATTTTCATCTGGTTATTGGGTTTCGATATCTTCCACGTGGATTTCACCTGAGCATTTGGACATGGGACCTCGATTTACATTGGCAATTGGACTACTACATCATGGTGGCTTTCATTTCTACATGGCACCCTAGTTCTCTAGTATACTTCAGCACTATGGTCCACACTTATCCATGGGACCCTGGTATATGGTTGTACACTCTCATAAAAAGCATTGACGAGAATGCTTTCATAAGGGGGATGGAATGTTAGGTATCTATAGAGGTAGTGAAAGGGCCCAGAGGGCCCATAGTGATAGTAGTGGAGGCCATTCAATGTAAGGTGGACTAGGTCCACTATAGTATTAAATAAGGCCCACTATGGTAGTTATATATAATAAATGTAATAGGACTTCTTAGAAGATTCTAATTCTAGAAGGCTCCTACTGTAGACAGTTCATAGGTGGTTGGTAGCACTATATAAAGGGGTTCAAGAAATATAATGGGACAAGAAGAGACTTGTATTTTATTGTGAGCGGTAGCTCAATAGGAGGATGCCCCCTTGAAGAGGCAAGTGAACAGGAGAGGATCCCTTCCATAATAAGATCTATTGTATGGTGTTTCCCTACCTCAAGGGTTTTCTTATAATAAAGTGTGGTTAGATTGTATATTTATTTGTGGATCTATTGTGGTATTTTTCTATTTAGTATTTGGTTCTTAACACGAAGATGCATGAGGATATTGTTGAAATTGTTGGATTAAGTAAGAAATTTTGGGATCTTGGATCTATTCCTGACATATTTCCTTTAACCAATCTACTAAAATGAAGGAGAGTGAAAATAGGGACCCATATTCTTCATATTTCCTTAAAAGAGCATCAACAACCACATTTTATTTTCCCTTCTTGTAAATAATCTCATTATCATAGCCAAACATTTTTTTCAACCACTTCTATTGCTCAGAGGATGAATCTCATTGTTCCAAAAAATATTTGAGACTACGATGATCAATTTTAATTTGGAAGTGTTTCCACAAAAAGTAAGGATGTAAGAGATGCACGGCATGTAGAATAGGCAACATTTCTTTTTCATGGGTGGATTTTCCCAAATGTCTCTGAGAAAGTTGTTTGCTAGTGAAGGCCAATGGTTTCCCATCTTGCATGAGAATGGCCCCAATGTCTTTTCTAGAAGCATCACAGTCCAAAACAAATGTATTTGTAAATTTGGGAAGTGACAACAAAGGAGATGTACACATAGCCTCTTTCAAATCTTGGAAGGAGTGATCACTGGTTGGAGTCCAACTAAAAACATTATTTTTAAGGAGAGTAGTGGAGTAGTGAGAGGGGCTACATTTTTTCCACATTTATGAACAAAATTGTGATAATATCTTATTAAACCTAGTATCAAGGAGTTATACAATAAAATCCAAGACACCTTTATAGGGAAGAAATGTATTGATCCATTATATTAAAATGGAAAGTGGAGAATACAACCCATGCCTTGATGTTGAAAGGTCCCTTTCAATGGATCTTTGCCCCAACACACACACCTTTGCTCCAATTCCTTTGATGAAGAAGATCCACAATCCGACTTAGAGAGCTAAAGCAAAGCTAGCTCAAGTATAATCTATATCAGAACTCGTCATGCATATGCAAGCCTTTGGAAACCTTAGCCTTTTCCATGAGAGATCCCTCTTTATATAGGGTGAAAGAGGGATGGATGAGTAGATTAGGATGATCCCACTAAATCAGATAAGTGAGTAAGATCCAAATCGATCGGATGCCACCTCATCTTCTATAAGATTACCTTCTATAACATTCCTGAATTTTGACTTTTCCCCTGATTAAGCATCGTTGCACCCTATGCATAGGAAGCCTGCGAAGATGTCGCAGTCCAACTTTTGTGCAACGTGCGATGATCAAGCATCTTCTCACCCCAAGCATAGAGAAGGGTGTGACGATATTCCTTGCCATATATTTTGAGGGAAGAAAAGAAAACCACTTTTCTCATGGACAAAGTCTCTTTTAATGTTTTTCAGGGAACATGGAAGTGAGTTAAGCACAGGTCGTCAGTTGATCACTGGGGTGACCAAAATAATGTGTAACAGAATTCTCCCCAAAGTATGAAACTAGAATCTATGACAACTTAAATACTTTGTAGAATGTGTGTTGAAAACAAGGATCACATTGATCGAGAACCTGCAAACAATCAAGCATCTGCATAATAATATACCATCTTCTGAGGTAGGAATTCCCATACTCATACTAAAAGTGACTCTATCATAAGTGTCAAGTGAATCATGGCCACTAAACATACACTATGGATCCATTTCATCATGATTCAACATAGCCATGAGAAATACACTGTAGATCTATGCTCTTAAATAATTCAATTCAGACATAGCCACGAGACATACATAGTGGATCTATGTGTCAGTACAAAATTATTAATACTCCATCACAAACTGGACCGATATGATGAGATCTAGGGTCTTCATTTCCATCGTCTCTAAGTACGACTCTATCCATGTGATTACATGTGTCGAATTCGAACATGCTAGAAACCACTTGATTACCGGTCATTAATGAAAACCATCAACAAGTGCAAGGGAAATCACCATTGATGTCAATGAATCCCAAGGTACTCTTAGTAAAATCCAACGAATGTGAATGAATGAATTGAAGGTGAACACTCGATGGAGTCTTCCAATCAGGCGCCAATGAAGTGAACCCACTATTGGAAGCAAAGAGACTTGCCATTGAGGCATACATGATCCAAGGTACTTTGTCATTTCTAAGTCTTGTTCCCAGATAATGAGTTGAAGTCAACCGGAAAAGACTCATCATAGGAGGGCCTTAATGTATCCTCCATCAATGACACAAAATATGTACTATATTTGAAGTAGACCAGAGTATGAAGTTATTCGGAACTGACTCAGGGAAGGCCGACATGGTAGAAACTTTATAACTACAGATGGCCGACTCCATAGAAGGCTATTTTAGGTTAAAATTCTCTTGAACATATGAACGACATGACAATTGTCTTGGAAACATTGAATCAAGGAGGACCCAACATATGAACTTGTGGATGGTCAAACAAGAGACAAATGGATTTCCCAACCCGGATATAGTGATGAAGGGGGTTGTCATGTTCAAGAGAGACTTTACTTCCACTAACATAGATATAGAGACACATTTATTCCCAAATTTGCCCCCACAATTTATGGCGAGTACCTCTTTATTTTTACGCAAGCTTGAGGAGGAAACAAAGAATGCACGAGGAAAGCGACAACTGAAAGGAAGAACAATATGTGTGCATGGAGGGGAGACCTAATGACGCTAGGGATAGGGTTTTGGTAATGTATTCTAATGGCTGAAGAGATGAAAATGTATACATTTCGATAGTTAGGTATCATAGAGAGGTTAGAGGTTATAAGTTATAACTATTGTTGTTATTGTAGAAAGAGTCACTTTAGTAATGCATGAGTTGATGCGATATGAGATATTTTGTAGTATAATCTATTTTTTATAAGCTGTTGAGCTAGAGAAGACGAAGGAGGGTAGTTCTTAAGGGTTAGATCGCAGGTTGTGGAGCCTCGTGCTATCTAGTCTACCTCATATATATCTTACATGACAAGGAAGAGTTGTAAGTGCGTGACGTTGTAGATGTGGAAATACCATAATAAAAGATCCAAGAGCCAAATCTTTGTTGATGTATCCCAGGAGGGGGTGAACCACGGTAATATTTGTGTTATGTGATGAATGCATGTATATCTTTAATGTGTTTAGTAGTTATGGTTATGTTGGATGAATGAGTTTTTATATTCTTGGATTATTTACAAATGACAGTATATCGCATTTATAGTTATAATAATGGTTCAATATTCAGTCCTCATATCTCACACTCAATCCTAGGCTGTAAGCACATGAGTCTTACAACCACCCATTAAATCTATCTCGGATGAGACTGTGCAACACATTCAGTGTGCTGCGTTGCCTTCTGGTTTACTAGGAGAGTCGATAGTTTTATAGGCTTTGTTGGAAACCCGATAGACATGAACCCTGGGTCAATAAAATCAGAAAATATAGAAGAATAGTAGCCAATAAATGGTTCCATTGTCATTGGTAGGAACATGAGAGGATTGAGTAGATGAGATAGGTTGAGCAAGAAAAGAATGAAGAAAATAAGAGAGCAATGAGCCAATAGAAGGGGATGTTGAGACCGTGGAATTCCACAAAAGTAGAGATTGAAAGCTGGTTGAGAACCAAAGAGATAGAGTTTTCCCAGAAAGATAATAGAAACCCTAGAGTAACACCCTGCAAGTATCTGGAGAAATACGTGTTTACTGATTTGCATGAAGTATTTTTCTGCAATTTTCCACATTTATTGCAGGAGTGGATACTAAGGTTAAAGGATAACCACACAACGAACTAGATTTGATAGTTAGATTTGACCCTAGTACAGATTGATTAGTTATAGCAGGTAAACAAAAAATTCACCCACACAATAGAATTTTGGCTTGACAATATTGTGGTAGGTTTTATAACAGAGTTTGTAGTCGACACAACGAAGTCATACAGCACAGCGAAGCAAGATTTTTTACGAGGACATCGTGGAAGGTACATTTGATCATTGTATACTTCTATTAAGATACTGCTGTATAATAAAGGTGTAATGACAATGGAGTTAAACAACTAAACTTCCATGCGTGCATGGGGGGAGGGGGGAAGTACTAACAGAAAGAGGAGAAATGGAAGGAAGAAAGGATAAGGGAAAGAATGCGGAACCATTGGACCCAATCATGATGAATGAAGACCAGATCAAGAATATCATGGCGACAGCTAGAAAGATGTGTAGTGGAGTACCCTACCAATAAAAGGTGAATACCAAGAAGAGAGTCATAGCCACAAGGGAAGGCTTGGCGAGTGATGAGGAAGAGGTAGATGATCTCAGGGTTGTGGAAATCCCGTGCACAACATATGAGAGGAACATGAGAGGTCCAAGAGTGGGAAGATAAGGCACTAATCCTATCCATATTAATGTCAGTGTGGAACCCATAAGTCCATCTGCGACTAATACACCAAAGAGAAAACCTCCATTTAGACAATTGAAGTTCATAAGCACTTAGACAACAAGAATTACATCTACATAAGGAACAATGACTAGAGGAGCCAGTTCAGGTAGCACTAGTCAAGTATCTACACCACACAGAGGTAGTAGCTTAGCGTTCAGAATGGCATGACACGATACCACCATCAGGTTACCCAAATTTTGAGGGGAAGCAACAAAAGACCTTGAGAAGCACTTGTTCATTTGTGTAAATATCTGGGAAGCAAAACAGATCACTGATGAAGATACCAAACTTGTGCAGCTAGCGATGATGCTAAGAGACTGCGCACTAGATTGGTACATGAGTTTAGATGCAAACAATGCTCCTGGGATGATAAGGACAATGACATACATTAAGAAGTTACTAATAAATGAGTTCCAGAAGCCGAGCTCAGAGGATCAGTACATGAATGAGATGATTGAAATAAGATAGAAACCAGGAGAGTCTGTATGGGATATTAATGATCAGATATTCAAGCAACTGAAGGGAAAGTTAAAATATCTCATGACCGATATGCAACATCGACACCTGTTTGTCAACTCACTGCTCCCACACTTAAAATACCCTTTGCAACAACAAAATTTCCAGACACAGGTAGAGGCTCTGCAGGCATCCGTATCAACAGACAGACCCAACTATCGAAGAACTGAAGGATGACTTGAAGAATCTAACGTTTCAGCTGAACTAGAATAAGAACAAGGACAAACGAGAAGTTGTTTGGTGTACCACATGCAGGATGGAAGGCCACCACAAGAATGAATGTACAACATTCACATAGTATAAGGTAGTAGGAATGCCAAATCCATTACCAATAGGAGGACTATGGTGCGAAACTTGAAAGAAATCGGGTCACGACCCTTATCACTGTACGATGATGCAAAAATACCAGACAATCCCAAAGAGTTCATACTGCATCTTTTGCAAGTCAGTGGGCCACGATGAAAAAGATTGTAGAACCATGGAGTTGATGAGAGAAAGGACATCAGGTGCATATAGAGTGTAGGCATAAATGATGACTGGGCAAGCCGTACCACAGTTTAATCAAGTTCCAGCTCCATACAACATTGAACAACAACAATTTAATACTGCACAACAACCATATAATAACATGCAGCCGCAGTACAATACCATACAGTATAATCAAGCGCCTCAGTATAACACACCAAGAGGAGATTGAGCAGGCTATAAAGGGGTTGGACGAGCAAGAGGAGGTTTCAGACATGTTAGAGGACCAGTGGTATGTCACAATTGTCAACAACTGGTACATTATGCAAGGGAATGTCCACTTCAACCAACAACGTGTATGTACTGTTACGCATTGGACCATGATATAGAGGAATGTCCAACACTATTAGTAAAGATCCAGTAAAAGAGGAACCAGAACAATCAGAATGTTCAGTGGATTTCAGCCAAAGCAAAGGATGAGGGATGGAACATCAACATCGTTACTCGTGGAGGAGTGAAAATAGGAAACGACACCGCTCAGCAAGAGCCAGTGCAAAACCAGTGGGCAAAGAAGAATATCAAACCAAGGAAGCAGTTTGATGCACAAAAGGAGAAGGAGATATTTAAAGAAGCAAGACAAGAATTTCATAAGGAAGACATAGCGTCGACTTCAACTACGCAACAAAACAAGGAAGCACCGAAGTACGAGATGCCTCCACTATTGGATCATACCAACGAAATGAAACCCATGGGACAAGTAAGTACAATCAAAGGATTTTTGCAATCATGTGTAAAATCATTAAGTGACCCATTATCTATGAAAATATTGCAAAACATACTAGAAAAATATAGCATCGAGACATAAGAAAAACTAGAACCAAAAACTGTTAATCACCTACATACAAGGAGAAGAACCATAAGGGAGTTCAGATTGAATGCCAACATCGTAGATTTCAACATGGGAGACATCGTAATAGATATAGGATCTGAAGTTAATGTGTTACCAAAGAATACATGGCAATGCATGGGCGAGCACACATTAGGATATTCACCTATTCAATTGAAACTGGGAAACCAACACAGAGTCCTACCAATCAGTAGAATGAAAGGAGTAACAGTAGATTTAGATGGAGTGCGCACTAAAGAAGATTTTGAAGTCATTGAAATAGTGGACGACACAACACCTTACCCAACATTGCTTGGTTTGGATTGGGCATTTAATAACTAGGCCATAATCAACTTGAAGACCTGAAAAATGACATTTGAGTCAGGAGAATACAGGGTCATCGCACCATTGGATCCATCGGAAGGGGAGAGGTTTGTAGAACCTGCTTGTCTAGACTTAGAGGAAATCATCCAGTTGTATAAAGAAACTGCACATGATGAGGACTATGTAAATCCAACTATAGATGGGATACTTAGCTGGCGGAGCATTACTTCATGTGCAACAGATTCAGATACCGGTTTAGAGAACTGGAAACAAAGGCTACATGAAGTTTCCATGAGAAGATGTGAAAGAACAGACCACGCAGTAAGATGGGTAGGCATAGAAATAAGGGAACCACCCAGTTTCCATGGGATAAAATATTTGGAAACATTCTTGAAACAGTATGAATACACAATGTTAGAGAATCAGAGACTGTTAGCACTTGACCTAACACTTAAGGCCACACCTACAAGATGGTGGGGCACACACAAAGAGACAATTACAAACTAGTACCAATGTAAGCGGTTACTGCGCATAAGGTTTGACAAAGAACCAAAAAAGAAACAAGAAACAAAAGTATGATGGACAAGGGGTGCCAGCGGAACACTTGGAGAAGTGTAGAACACTGTGGAAATTGACACCCCCAAAGGAATGGCCTCATCATTTTATACACACTCTAGAGGGCATACCAGCGAACTGGTATATAGACAAGGAATTGCGCAAAGGAATTACAACCTGGACGACATTGCAACAGAATTTTATAGTCACTTTCACATTCAGCATGAGAAACCCAACATAGATGCCCCACTTAAACGCATAAGAGGAGTGATATTCATAAAAGAACCAAAAATAGAACTTATCACAAAAGAACAACAATGAAACAAATAGATAGTTAAGGAACTGTTGGTGTGTTACCATGTGCAAGAGGAAGCACCAGAGGAAGACGATCTACACGATATCTAGATCGAAGAAGCAGAAGGTGAAAGAAAAGTGGAGGGACCGCCTATAGAATCATAAGTCATCTTTGCACCAATCAAAGTAGATAATGTCAACATTGGGACAGTCGAGAATCCCAACATGGCCAACATTGGAGATTACTGGGATGAACAAATAATATAAAGCATAACATACTTGCTGCACAAGTACAATGACCTGTTTCCCACAACATTTGCAGAGATGAAGGGTATAGCTAGAGAGATAGGAGAAATGAAGATACCACTCAGACCTGAAGCGAGATCGATTAGACAATGATCATATAGATTGAACCCAATATATAAGCAGAAAGTCAAAGCTGAGATTGATAGGATTCTCAAAGATAGAATCATAGAACCAGTTGAGGAATCAAAATGGATAATCCCGATGGTAGTAGCAGACAAGAAACAAGGAGGGATCAGGATATGCATCGACTTGAGGAAGTTGAACGATGCATTCCTACATGACCCATTCCCTACACCTTTCATGGACGAAGTGTTGGAAAACATAGGTGGACACGAAGCTTACTCATTCACTAATGGATTCTCAGGCTACCATCAAATCAAGATAGCACATGAATATAGATACAATACCACGTTTGTGACAAAATGGGGATCTTACCAATACACAGTCATGTCATTTGGAATGAAGAATGCACCAACAATATTTTCTAGAGTAGTCATCGCGGCATTTAAGGAATTCATCCATCAATTCCTAGAAGTATACTTGGGCGATTGGATAGTCTATAGTTTGTTGAAGGACCATGTAGAAGTTTTACGTTCGATGTTAGAAATATGTAGGAAGTGCCAGATATCAGTGAACATAAATAAATGCATATTCGAAACACCGTTTGGGATACTATTTGGCCATATAGTATGCAAACAAGATTTATTAGTAGATCCCGCAAAGATTGCAGTAATTGTTAACTTACCACCACCTAAAATAGTCCGTCAGCTATGAGAGACATTGGGACACACAGGATACTACAAGAAAATTATCAAAGGATATGCATAGATTATTGCACCAATGGAAAAGTTGTTAAGAAAGGATACATAGTTTTGGTGGAACGATGAGTGCCAACACGATATGGATACCCTGAAAGAAAAGATGGTTACCACACCGATATTAGTATTTCCAGACTGGGATAAGACATTCCATGTGCATGTAGATGCATCAACCATAGGACTTGGAGTTATCTTAGCGCAACCAAGAACGAGAGACTTGGATCACCCGATAACATTTACAAGAAGAAAGTTGTCAGAATTAGAGTAGAACTATAACACTACGAAAAGGGAAGGCCTAGCTATGGTCCGCACACTACAAAAATTCATACATTACTTATTGGGGAAACACTTTACGATGTTCACGGATTACTCAGCCCTAAAATACCTAGTCAACAAGCCAGTTTTGGGGGGGGAGAATATGTCGTTGGTTACTACTATTTCAAGAATTTGACTTTGAAGTAATAGTCAAGCCAGGAAAATTAAATACAGGACCTGACAACCTATCAAGAGTCACAAATGGAGAAGAACCTACAAATTTAGAGGACAACTTTCCAGATGCAAAATTATTTTCAGTCTAGATCACTGATGAACACTTCAGAGATATCATTCAATACTTGAGCACAGGCACTGCGCTGCAAGAATATAACACCGTGGAGAAGAAAAACCTGGTAGTCCGCACTGCCG
The DNA here is from genome assembly GCA_032191745.1 of Picea mariana. Taxonomy (NCBI): domain Eukaryota; kingdom Viridiplantae; phylum Streptophyta; class Pinopsida; order Pinales; family Pinaceae; genus Picea; species Picea mariana. The sequence goes on along the minus strand of JASDQU010100269.1, from coordinate 382,922 downwards.
ACTATCAATTGATTGCAAGACAATTATACAAAATGGGCGTAGATAGAATCTTGTGAAGATATGTGTTAGAACACTAAATACCAAGAGTTTTAATAGAATCCCATGAAGGAATAGTAGGAGGGCATTATGCAGGAAAAGCTACCGCACAGGACTATGGTGGTCAACGATTCATAGAGACTCGAAGGAGTACTGTCAAATATGTGATGTCTTTCAAAGAGTAGGTAAACCCAATAGAAGGGACGAGATTCCATTACAAATGTTAGCACCACCATTTTTATTTCCATTTAGAGTCATTTTTAGTCGGGGTATGGCCCATCCACCCAAACATGTGAAATCAAGTACGTGGCACTGTGGCGTTGAAGTCAGCAAGTGGTCGGTTGGCCCTTGGAAATGGGAAGGGATGTTAGAGTTGAAACATGCATAAGTTGTATGGGTATGTATTTTCCAAAGAGTCGAGTCCTCTTAAGAAATCAGTCTCTATGTGCCCTAGCTGTTATAACCCTAAATTGCACTATCCCTGCTTACCTGGTATCAGGCCTACTCATGCCTCTTCCTAGCCAAAGCCATGCTGAGAAATTCCTCAAAAAACCACTTAAAACAAGCAACCCGCGCCCTAACTGCTCACTGGGCGCGGGCATCCGCTTGCTGTCCTTCTACTGCACGCG
>JASDQU010100269.1:339032-364233 GCA_032191745.1 Picea mariana | reverse complement strand
AAGAACAAGCCGACAATGCCTGATAATATCAAACATTGAAAAGTGTTTGATGACGACAAGCATGTGGAGAGATTCCTCCTCATGAGCAACGAGTTCGCTAATACAAACATTGATGAGGAATGATGTTGCGATGAAGATGAGAGTGTGGATGCATGTAGTAACGAATAACCTTTACAAAACCATATCGCGGGAAGGGACATAATCCAACTGAAAAATAACATCATCCCAAAGGGGTTAGTGCCGCTGGAAAAGTTGTTTGACCAGAATGACATGGCTAAAAACCCCAAGATCACTGCAAGCGTAGAAGACGTGGAAGACTGCAACATCGGGACTGAGGAAAACCCAAAGATGATCAAATTATCAAAAACTCTTAGTCGAGAGGTCAAGCAAGACTACATAAAACTCATGAAGGATTTCCCCGATGCGTTCGCATGGATCTACGATGGTTTGAAGGTGTATGAAACTAAAGTGATCCATCATGTTATCCCTCTCAAAGAAGACCAAAAACCTTTGAAACAAAAGCTAAGACAGATAAATCCTTTGTTTCTTCCACTGATTGAAAAGGAGGTAAAGAATCTTTTCGACGTTAATATTATTGTTTCTTTGCGATTCTTTAAATGGGTAGATAATTTGGTGCCCGTAAGAAAGAAAAGTGGCGAGATAAGACTGTGTGTATATTTTTAAAATCTAAATAAGGTGTCTCTCAAGGATCACTACCCTCTCCCCAAAATGGACTATATCCTGCAAAAGGTGGTGGGGTCTCAGAAGATGTCCATGTTGGATGGTTTCTCAGGTTATAACCAGATCATGGTTCACCCAGATGACAGAGAAAAAAAAACTTTCACAACTCCATGGGGAACGCTCATGTATGCCAAGATGGATTTCGGTCTGATGAATGGTGGTGCCACTTTCGAGAGGGAAATGGACATAGAATTTGCCGACGAAAAGGACAAGTTCATTGTAATTTATCTGGATGACATCACAGTATACTCTTCCTCTGACAAGAAACACCTCGAGCACCTGAAGAAAGTATTCTAGAAGTGCAGAAAGTTCGACATATCGCTAGATCCAAAGAAATCACATTTCATGGTAGAAGAGGGGAATCTGTTAGGACACATTATCTCCAAGGAAGGAATTAAGATCGACCCCAGGAGGGTTGAAGGGATCTTGAAGATCGACAACTCACACAGTGAAAAAGAAGTGCAATCCTTCCTGGGAAAAGTAAACGTCTTGAGGAGATTCATTCCGAATCTAGTAGAAATCATAAATCACATAACTTGCATGCTCAAGAAGGGAAACAAGATCAAGTGGAATCCGGAGGCCAAGAAGTATTTTGAAGATATCAAAGTGTCACTGACTAAAGCTCCTATGGTAGCCAGCCTGGACTTTATGAAATATTTCATCCCGCTTTCATTTTCCTTAGAACACACTATTGTCGACGTGCTGTTGCAGAAAGACGAGAAGAACTTCAAAAAACCCATAGACTATTTCAGTTGGACACTGCACGATGCTCCACTAAGGTATGATATTATGGAAAAGTAATCATACGCCTTAGTGAAGGCCTTGAAAGAGTTCAGGACATACATATTGCACTCCCATGTCATCGCTTATGTGCCCAACAACTTAGCAATGGATATCCTGACTCAACCTGACACAGAAGGAAGGAGAGGCAAGTGGATAGCGGTCATGCTAGAATACGATCTCGAGATCAAGCCTACAAAACTGATCAAGGGTCAAGGTCTGGTGAAGTTAATGGCGTAGTCAGACTGCGATGCTGTAGGAATGAATTTCATCGTGGATCTGTCAGAATTCCCTCAAGAAGAAAAAACCACGCAGGTGTCTCAAGAGTTTATCGACTCACCATGGTATGCAGACATCATCTATGTGTTGGAGAATCTCCAAGCCCCTCTGGGTGTAAGTAGGACTAAGGATAGATTTATCAAACTCAAAGAGGTTAAGTTATGCATCCTGGATAATTCATTCTATTGGAAAGATCCTGGGGGAATATTTTTGAGTTGTTTGCTGGAAAATGATGCAAAGCGAGCCATACAATAATTTTATGAAGGTGACTGCGGAGGACACCACTACTGGAAAAACATCGCACAACAAATCCTGAGGGTAGTTTACTAACGGCCTACAATCTTCATTGATGTGTATAAAGAGGTTTCCAGCTACCACGAATGTCATATTTTCGATAGGAGAAGAAAGCTGCAGCCACTGCCACTAAGGTCGATCTCAGTCGAAGCACCTTTCATGCAATGGGGTCTAAATTTCATAGGGGAAATACATTTTCCATCCTCTGCGCAACAAAGATGGATACTCAAAGCCATTGACTATTTCATGAAGTGGATAGAGGCGATCCCCACAAAGCAAGAAACCGACGCAGTCATCATCCAATTCCTGGAGACAAACATTTTTTCGATATTCATATGTCCCATCAAGATCATAACCAACAACACGGCCGCATTCAAGTCCAAGAGAATGGAAAAGTTTTGTCAAGATTACAATATAACCCCGGGGCATTCCACAACGTACTATCCACAAGGAAACGTGCTAGTAGAATCCTCAAATAAGAGCTTAACGAGGATCATCAAAAGACTCTTGCAAGACAATAAGAAAGATTGGCATAAAAATCTTATCTATGCATGTTGGGCAGATCGGATCACCACCAAGAACTCCATCTCAATGTCGCCTTTCCATATCATATATGACGCAGATGCGATCTTCCCTATCTCACTAGGACCACCCATTATAAATTTGTTGCAAGAGTAGGAGGTCGATCCAAAAGTTGCATAGAGGAGAATAAACCAGCTAATTCACATGCAGCAGGTGAGGGAGCAGGTGTATGATCGATCGCAACTTCATCAGGAGAGGATAAAAAAATACTTCGACAAGCCTTCTAAACATGAAGATTTTCAGATAGAAAATCTGGTGTTGATATGGGATGTGAGAAATGAAGATAAAGGTAAGCACAAAAAGTTTGACCACCTTTGGACATGTCCTTTCAAAATCAACACGTACTACGAGAACAATGCTTATTTCCTAGAAGGATTAAATGGAGAATGCTTTGGTTGGGGGATTGTAAATGACAAGTTCCTCAAGCATTATCTGACGAAATAAAATACGTTTAAGTCATCTGTCATTGTAAATAGTTGTTTTATTTGTTTTTGCATCAGGTCAGTAGGTCAGCAGAAAATTGAAGCCCGAAGCGAAGGCCCTAAGTTTATGTTGAAGTTTTAGAAGCTGCGTCGATAGGTTTAGTTTGTTTTCCGTCTGTCATTTTTTATTTTCTCAGCGTCTGAAGGTCGAATAAAGCCCAATGGTAAGGCACATGGTCTACTGTTCTTTGCTACCTCGCGGTGAGGATATCATCCCCATTGGATCTAGCTATTAGTGCCACCATTTTTCTTTCCATTTAGATTCGTTTTTAGTCGGGCTATGGCCCATGCACCCAAACATACGAAGTCAGGAACGTAGCACCGTGGGTTTGAAGTCAGCAAGTGGCTGGTTGGCCCTTGAAAATGGGAAGGGATGTCAGAGTCAAAACATGCATAAGTTGTATGCATATGTCTTTTCCAGGGAGTTGAGTCCTGTTAAGAAATTAGTCTCTATGTGCCCTAGGTCTAGCCAAGTAGTTAATGGAAGTCGCATCAGCAGGTGAAAAAACTATTTTCAATTCATCATGAAGATCGAGGGAATGAAAAATCGTGGCATTCATATCATGTATGCCTTGCAAAACTTATCGCCTGTTTTCTACATGCGGGGATGTGGCATGGAAAATATGCAATTCGATTCAAAACATCCCGTCGTCATGAATTTATTTTTTCTCCAGCACGATTCCTCCTTTTTCTCGACTTGTTATAAATTTCAGATGCTCGGCACCCTTTTCAGTTGTGAAACCAGGTCTGCACCCTGTTTGAAATTTCCTTTGCTAGTTTAGGTTGTTCAAAATTCCCTCCCTGTGCATTTGCTGGATACACCACGTGAAAAATACATACTGGCCACGCCATGGTGACCTCCCAAATCATAAGGAAAGGCGTGCGTAGTAGCAAAATTTCTAGTTCCAAGCCCCAAAATGACTAGGATTCGTTCTCACCTGCAGCAGGCATTCCCAAGGACGTGAAAAGAGTTATTCCTTTACCCACAGAGACGATCAGATCAAACTACATGGAACCTGAAGCGAAAAGACTTGCGCAGGGAGGAAAGATAGTAGAAGCCCCATCTCCCCAACAACAAATACCTCAGAGAAGGGGCAGCCCAAGGAAGAACAAAGAGGCTAGGGAAGCCCTAGTTTCAAAAGAGCCGCGTGCCAGATCAGTGGACGAAGAACTACTCATGCGCACCATCTGGCTAGAGCCTGCTAGAGGATTGAGCCCGGAAAGAAGGAGAAGAACAAGGGAAATGGATACCACAGGAGAAAATGATCAAGAGCCATCTCAACAATTAAAGCAGGAAAAGATGGCCATCGCTGAACTCTACCAGGAAAACATGGAGTTGAGGCAGTAGCTAGCGACAAAGACTGTGGAAGCATCAGTAGCACAAGGTCGCGAAGGGAACGTGGCATGGCTAAAAAGATAGCTCATAGAGGCACAAGACACCATTGTACAACTGTGTGAATCACATAGGATTTCAAAGGAAAGGTATACAAATCATTCCAGGGAATGCGAAGTGACCGAGAAGGAAGCCTGTGCGACTCTCGCCAGCGCACATAAAAAACAAGTTTAGCTAGTGCTCATCTTTGCATCCGCTAACAGAAAACAAATCTTGGCAGTTTTGAAGGAAACATTTCCCTAAAGCGCTCTACTATTTTGATAACGGTTGTGACAATCAAACAACCACTTGCCGTGCACATTTTTCCTAGAAAATGAGCGTGCGGCATAAATCAATCCATTATAGTAGATTGCGAGTTCCTGGTAGACACTTGTCCGCTCAAACATCTGATAAAAGGGAAACACTAACATATTTTCTCCCCATATCGGGACTTGAACGATGATCAGATCCTCATGGTAAATTTGTGAATAGTCATGTGTAAATAGACATGATTATTGTATATTTTTTGAAAGTGTCATGCGAAGAGTCTCTAACGCATACTACTAAGTTTCCTAGTTCTTAGGTCTAGCAGTTAGAAAGCTGGGTAGCCCAAGCAGTGCCCTCGTTTATATATTTCATCTTTTCGATGTAAGCCAGGTTGGTTGGAAAAATTGGTATAGGCAGTAGCTATTGTATGAAATTTGAGTTCTACCGAAACTCAATGAAAAAGTCCTATAACTTGATGTGAAGATTCTAATTTTAGCAGTTATATGTATTGTTTTGTCTTTCTTATGTATGTGCTCCCTGTTATCTTATTCATATCTTTTCTGTCTATTTCAGAATGAATTATTGAACCTGTGGATTTGCTGTGCAGAGTCCCTTGTTCGCGCCACTTAGACAAAACATTTTCTTTTGAAAGTTAACTTTGAATTCACTCACAATGATGCTCCAAGTTACTTCCTGTAATTTCTTTCCACCACATATTACTATTTCACACTGAAGACTATTGCTCACTTAGCATTCATCCTCTCAAGTTCAGTCACTGAGTCATTTTTTTCATGTTGTTTCCTCGAATCGACTCCATAGCCCACCATCTTATTTTCTTGCGCCAATATAACCAGAGACCATTTTATCAAAGGTGTTAAATATAGCCACTTCTTTAAAATCCATATGCCACGCGGATACTGCACCCCTCGAGAGAGACCTCTCCGAATCTGAAAGGCTAGTTTTGGGTCTCAAAGTTGGTTGAAAAAGTTACCTTCATCATCTGTTTATCATCTGAACAGATTTACAGAGTGATAACAATGACCACAGGTAACATTGCAGGCATTCAAAAAATGGGCAATAGACTTTGTAGGACCAATCAACCCACCAACAAAAAGAAAAGGATCTAGGTACATTATCACTACGACGAAGTACCTAACAATATGGGTGGAAGCCACAGCATTGAAGGATTGAAGCGTATAAACAACAACACACTTTTTGTTTGAACAAGTTATCACTCGATTTGGATGCCCAAGAATTTTGATTAGCGGCCAAGGCACACACTTCAAAAACAACACCATCAATGTTATGACTGAAGAGTTTGAATTCCATCATCAGAAGAGCACGCCATATCATCTAGAGGAAAATGGCACAGTGGAAGCATTTAAAAAAATCCTGGAGAACGCGTTGACTAAGATCTGTAACGTCAAAAGGGATGACTAGGTCCTCAAAGTACCAGTAGTTTTATGGGCCTACATGACTACGTGAAAAAATTTGACAGGCACACGCCATTTAAACTGGTCTATGGCCAAGAAGCAATGGTGCCATTAGAATTTTTAGTACCAAGCTTGCATGTAGCCACAATCACACATATGACCAAACAAGGTGCCATACAAGAGCGAATAAATCAATTAATGACCATGGAGGAAGACCAAATCTTAGCAGGGTTCCACCAACAAGTTTAGTGAGCAAGAGACAAAGCTTGGCATGATAGGCACATAAAGAAGAAAACTTTCAAGGAAGGAGATCTAGTACTGATGTATGAAAACAAATCGATTTAACACCTAGGAAATCTCAAAATGAATTGGCTAGGACCGTACAAAGTAAAATATGTCACAGATGGAGGAGATGTACATTTGAAAGACTTATCAGGCACAGAACCCAGAGGCATGATCAATGGGAGTCGACTGAAGCTGTACAAGGATTGTTGACCATCCACTGTGTAGTAAAAAAAAAAAAAAACTATAAAGAGTCCCAACAAAGGCGTAGTGCATCGAGGGAAGAAAAGGCACACACACTTAGGAACAAAAACTCTGCTAGGAGAAGGAAAATGATCACATACAAAGGGAAAAAAGAAGGAAAAGGAAAGTCGGCAAAATAAAAATGACATGACAACACTAGGCCGAATTAAAGGATGACAATGACCGACAGGAAACCACATTAATCACGCCAAATGGAGACAGCAAGGCAGAGTAATGGAAAGTAAGAAACTGTCGGAGGTACATTGAACTCGTAATTGAGGTGAATTAAACCCATAACTAAGGAAGCGTCCTCAACAAGCTTCATGGGAAGCCCATACAACACATAGATGCAAGAGAAACAATCTATTTGTGAAAAGAGAACAGATAGAGAGCGTTAGAGGCTAAAGCGCACAGAGCGAGTTCACAGAGGTTACATAGACCATTTGCATTCGACACATGTTCAACATTCACTTCCATGACACCACCAAAGAAATCATAAGTGAGCCAGACTTCCCCAAAAACCAAAGTTTAGACTAGGGCATGAGTACAGGTGGAAGAAGGTGAACAACATCCGTTGAAGATTGTCAATGTCGATGAAATCCCATTTCCAGACACGAAATTGGTGAATCCAAAAAATATGCTGGAAGAAATCCCACAACCAGCACTCGAGGGCACAAATATAGATAGACCAACAAAATTACAGGAGCCACAAAACCAGGATGCAAAAACGTTGAAGGAGGTGAAACCAGAGAACGCCAAAGCAACTTTGAAAGTCAATGGAATGACGTTGAATTTGGAATCAATAGTTGAGCCAGAGGAGTCTCAAACGACCATATCATACCACCCACAAGAATGAACCATCGAAGATGTCATAGGTTGGGTGGAATGGTATACTGAGGAACAACCAGAAGCTGCTGGAACTTCGAGCCATCCACCACTGCCAAAGAAAGACAAGATACAGATACGTAGGTCACCTCCCAAGAAACTTGCCATAGAAATTGTTCTACCGTGTATACCAGATGGGGTACAGGTACGACCAAACCTTCTAGGTCATATAGGGAAGCTCAATTACTCGGACCACGATGTAGCAGATGAAGACAAGTTTTCGGAACTTGCAAAGAGAGTTTAGATGGAGACGATGGGCACGAATCTATTTGGGGAACTGATTGATCAACCACTCCAATGGGAAACAGGGTTGGAGAAGATAGGAATTTTAGGTATGGTAGACCTACCACATTTTGGCAGAGGTTAGTACACAACCGCATGCATCAAACAACTATTAGAATTCAGACATGGAGGGGACATATGGTTAGACAATCTCATCTTGATAGACGTAGAACTTATAGCCAACATAACAATATTTCTATCATTGGGCATGGATCCCGCGAACTTTCTTGATGACAAAACCAGGGAGAAGGCGATAGCAGAAGAGATGAAGAAGAATTATGGCACCGACAGGGGGACAAGAGGGATCATTATCAGGTGGATCAATGTTGCCGCAACATAATTAGGTGCAGAAATCTTAACCTACAAGTTCCTAAGAAAATGTCGTAGGGACAAAGTTTCGGTTGGGGTTGTCACAGTTGCATCTTAGTGCACAAAAGGAACCACAGTGAGATGGGCATCTTACCTCTTGAACTTGTTCCTGGATGACTACAAGGATGCGTAGTATCTAGGCACAAAGTTTCACTATTCATGGTTGATCACGTTAATCGCCTTCATGGTGTGGAGGGAACCAAGGTATGTAGTTTTTTGTACCAAACCCAAACTGAATCAGGGAGTGAGATATTTGTTTCTTAGAGCCATTCTAGATGCTAGAAGCCAAAGGGTGAACGGGTCCATCTTTGAAGGATACCTACACGACCTACAAGAAGCCATCTCCAAGATGTGGAGAATAACACCATAGGTTGTTGCGCAATATGGGGACATCACCAACTTCAGGTCTACACGACATACAATGTGGATACATGCACAGAAGGATCCCGATAAAAAGTGGCTACATATGAACTACTGTATCACAGAGGGTGACATTGACATGGTCATCAACGAATGGGACGATGAATGGAGGATTCCAGCCATCACCCAAGAATTACTGGAAAGAATAATAGAAGAAGAGGCAGGGCAGGGAGAAACCCAACCAAAGGAAATCTAAGTGCCCAAGAGACAAATAACGGGCCAATGAAAAATAACATAGACAAAATAAGGGCCAACGAAAATAGGGACCCACAACAGGAAGAAGGACAAGACACAGCTGGCCAAGGAGTAGCAGGATTAGGACGAGGCTGCGCAAGGGACCACAACAAATCCCAACTCATAGGAACTGGGGGGAAATAAGAGGCCAACCACACAGACATGATGAGTGTGCAAGAAAACAAAGGCCCAAAGAACACCTTCAGAGTATACGATCACGGATGACGATGGAGATATGATAGCCCAAAGGTCCAAGATTGTGTAGCTGAGTATTTTGACCATGTTGTGCACCACAGGGATAGGATTCAAGAGGAACTGGAAGACATGCAATAGTTACTCAAGAAAATAGGGGAAGCACACATAGAAGCCAGTAGCATGAGAACAAAGCCATCAACATCGCAGACAGAGGAAATAATGGAAGTGGAAGAATGAGATCCAGTCCACCCATTACCACACTCGAACGCAACTTTCTACATCACACCCAGTATGTTGTGCATGGACGAGATCATGGAATAGACACCCTTGAATGAATTAAGCCAAAATCCAACTGGTTTTGACATGGATGCTGACCAGGACACTCCACAAGTTGTAGGTTAGCATAAACCATGAGGTATAGTCTCACGCACACAAATACTTAGTTGAATTGAATAAGGAAACAAAGAAGAAGAACGTTCTAGAAATAATCTATGAGTAGGATAAGTTAGAGACCCAAGAGGAAAGGGAGCTCATTAAAGGATTGCAACAGAAAGTGGTAGGAACTTACGAGAAGTTTCCACAGGCCGCTCGGAGATATGAAATCACAATAGCATAAAATATTGATCAAATTGCACAGGAAATCGATCAATATCAAAAGGAGATCAAGAATATTCAGGAGAATCTCACACCAACCACTCCAGCAACAGTAAAGGAGCAAAGGATGCAGGAAGAAACAACGTAGTTACAGGAGATAGAGCCATAGGTCAGCACAATAGCTGACTTGTTCAATAAAGTAGCGCATCTTTGGACTAATTGAGAGGACGATCAACATGTCCAAAAGTGGGACAAGGAAGAAGAAAGGATCAACACAATGATCCAAGACCTCAAGTAGAGGTAGAAGACAATGCCAATCACAGAACGCGTCAAAGGGGTGCAGGACATGAATAAGTTACAAGAAAAGCTCACCACTATGCAAACACAGAAACATGAGCGACATGCTCAAATGGAACCACTGCAAGAGCGAGTAGAAGAAGTCTTGGCATAGGTAGAAGAAGCCAAGAAACATATAAAACATACCCAAGCAGAGTGCGTGGAATTGATCAATGACAAAATTGCAATCTAGATAGTGGACACACTCAAGGAGAAGATTGCGTAGGTGAAAACATAGGCAGTAGAGCTCAAAGAAAAGTTCCAGGCAATCACCAAGGAGATCAAGGAAGCACAAAAATGTTAGGTGGCTCAGGACGAGCCACATGTCAGTGTTGGGGGCCTGTTGGAGGTAGGTCAAGGCGGAAAAGCAAGGCGATTTTGGGAAAGAAAGCATGCATGATGAAAGCGACAGCTGGAAGGACGAATAACACGCACACATGTAGGGGAGACCTAACGAAGCTAGGGTTAGGGTTTTGGCAATGTATTGTAATGGATGAAGAGCCTAAAATGTATAAATATCGATACTTAGGTATCATAAAGAGGTTAGAGGTTCTAAGTTCTGACTATTGTTGTTATTGTAGAAAGAGTCGCTTTAGTAATGCATGAGTTGATGCGATATGTGATATTTTGTTGTATGATCTATTTTATATAAGATGTTGAGCTAGAGAAGACAAAGGAGGGTAGGTATTGAGGGTTAGATTGCAGGTTGTGGAGACTAGTGAGATATAGTCTTCCTCATATAGATCTTACATGATGAGGAAGAGTTGTAAGCACGCGGCACTGTATATGGAGAAATATCATAATAAAATAGCCAAGAGACAAATCTTTGTGGATGTAGCCTAGGAGGGGGTGAACCACAATAATATCTGTGTTATGTGATGAGTGCATGTATATCTTCAATGTCTTTAGTAGTTATGGTTATTTTGGATGAATGAGTTGTTATATTCCTGGCTTATTTGCAAATGACAATATATCTCATTTACAGTTATAATAATGGTTCAATATTCAGTCCTCATATCTCACACTCAATCCTAGGATGTAAACACATGAGTCTTACAACCACCCATTAAAGATATCTCGGGTGATACTTCACAACACATTCTGTGTGCTATGTTGCCTTCTGGTTTACCAGGAGGGCCGATAGTTTTAGAGGCTTTGTTGGAAACCTGATAGACATGAACCCTGGGTCAATAAACTCAGACAATATAGAAGAATAGTAACCAACATAAGCTCATCCTTTGGATGAGTCCATTGGAGTATGTTTAAAGAACCCTATGAAAGAGTGGTTTGATCCCATAATGGCCTTTCGATGTTTGTTTTATGAGTCCAAAGAAATAAAACTTAGGGGTTTTTCATGTTTAGAGAGTCTGAAAAACACTTAAAGAGAACTCCATAATGTCATTTTTCGTAAGTTAGTCTGACGAGACTGAAAAAGAGATAACCTACCGCTCATCAGACATTTTCTTCAAATACTTTTAAGAGCATGAAAATAACAAGGTCGCTCGGCCATGTTTTTGATTTTAGGGAGCTTGAAAAGAGCTTAAAGGATACTCCATAGGATTCGTTTTTTGTATTACCAATGCGAGTTCAAAAAAATGAAAAAAGTTACTCGATTTCATTACAAATCTCAAACCTCTATACCATTACCTCTATGGAAGGGAGTGCGGCTCCCCACATGGCTTTGCAAAGCCACTTTCAGTGCGCCATAGAGTGTATGGAGCCTAGGGTCTTCAACTAGTGCAAGGGTGTCTTAAATTAAATGAAAAAGAAACTGACAACGTGTCAAAATGGTTGGTTGAAATAGTTTGGTTACAAATCCATTTTAGTGTCCTTTTTCCTAGAGAGGGTCCTTGTCTTGCGTCTACAAGTGGAGTGGGGCATACCCGCTCCACAAGATCCAAGGATGAAAATATGGGTGGACTTGATGGCTTGTCATGGTGGCTGCCTATCATCAAGTATGACAAATTTTTCTTCAAATGGTTGAGAAATCAACTAATCATGGTGGAGGAATATGTGTATGCTGGGATGGAATTTCATGGGGATCCTGACTTATCTCTTCCTAAGGGATCTCAGTGGGGAGACATAGGTAAGAAGGAAAATTTTAATTATATGATGTTTTTTATATTTTAATTATATAAAATGTTTTTTGTCATTTATCCAAGACTAATAAAGTGCTCTCAATAATGTAGATGTGACACTTTATTGTCCTCCGGGATCATCTCCCATTCAGAGGTGAGGAGAGGTAGTGTTCTGGGTGGTCGAGGAGTTGTTGTTGAGGATATCTAGAAGATCAAGTAGAACCTAGAGGGATTAACCATAAATATCCTTGATATGATGGTGGACAAACTTCCTCGTCCTACCAACGTGATACAATTGGTGTATTGGCATCTATTGGCTGACTGATCCATAGAGTGGCACGGGTAGTTGTTTGCTAAAACAAGAAACCTCCTTGATGCTTTTATACATGCAGCCATGAAATTCATTAGTTTGATATTTTGGTCATTGAACAAACACTTTTTGTAACTTTTATCGTATTAATATAAAGTTCCTACCGACTTACTTGTCTTTTTAAAAATGTGTGTTTGGATTTATAAATGTCTCAAATGTCTGTCTAACACATAGTTGGCCAATGCATCTATCAATGTGTTTAGACATCTAGGAATGTGTTGATACTCGATATAATCAAAATGTCTTTCCAAGAGGTGAATTCTTAAGTATACCCATAACAATGTAGGACTTCGGATGGAATAAATGCTACTTAATTGAAGAACTACTAACTCTGAATCAATTTGTACAATATGATGAAATATTTCAAATGAAATGATGCTAGTTAGTAATTCAATAATTGCACTGTATTCTGCGATATTATTAGTTGCATGACCAAGGCAAACACCATGTAGACTAATCAACTCATCCGTAGGTGAAAACATTTCCCATGTAGCAAACACTAAGTTTTGAGTACTATGACTGACACCATCATCAAAGCCATTATAGGGTAGTGAAGACACCAAAATATGGAAACCAAGCACAATGCAAGGTAAGAAGCTAAAAAGAACAAAAACGAAAAAAGAACACTAGAGTATAATACACTAAAAATACAGTACACTCATGCAAAAATAGTTTAAGCATAGTACTTATTTAAGTAAAGCCCATTTTCGGGTTCACTCAAAGGAATTCCATCATAATCTACCAGATCATAAGCCCCTTTCTCCAACACTTGTTTCACGATATAAGGGCCACACCACATAGCCTCAAATTTACTGGCCCCTAATAAGTCACAATCCTGTTCGTAAAGGAGAACCAAATAACCCTCAGAAAAAACACGTGGTTTGACATGCTTGTCATATTGATATTTGACACACTTCTTCTGAGTTTCGATGACTAAGGAAGCATAATGACGAGTCTCGTCTAATTGCATCAAATACAAGAGATGTTCCTCTTCAGTTGAGGTGTTAGGGAGAATTTTGACAACTAGTTTCAAAGATGGGATTTCATATTCAATCGACATAATAACTTTAATACCATATACTAACTGGAAAAGTGTGAACCTTGTGGAAGATTTAAGAGATGTCTGGTAGACCCATAGTTCCGAGAAGAGCATCTTGTGCCATCTTGACTTGTGAATTCCTATCATCTGTCGAAACATAGTAGTAAGCACCTTGTTAATTGCTTCAACCTGGCCATTGCCTTATGGATAGTAAAGTTTTGAGTTTTCATTTCGAAGACCCAACTTCTCTATAAGTTTAGACATCATGAAATTGCGATAATGACTACCATGGTCAGCGATGATGGCTTGAGGGACACCAAATCTAGTAACGATATGATTGAATATGAATAACACTACAATTTTCCCGGTGTTATCAAATGTAGGCATCACCTCGACCCATTTAGTGAAATAATCCATGACTACAATGATGTATCCATGCCCCTAGGCTGAGTGAGGGTTACATGTCATGAATTCAATTGTCCATTTAGTGAATAGACCAATGAAAAATACAGGGTAAAGAGGAGCAGGATGAGATCAGATCTTATTGTTATATGTTTGATAAGCGTGGAATTTCTGGATGATAGTAATGCAATATTTAACAATGAAGGCCATAAGTAACCATCTCATAAGATCTTTTGGGTAGTGCCATACCTAGACATATGACCTCCACATGCTCTGGAATGATAGCCATTCAAATATTTCTCAGCTTCATCATAGGTTAGACATTGTCGAAAGATGGAATCAATACCACAACGGTAAAGGGTATCACCAAGTATAATGTATTGATGGGCTTGATACCAAATATGACAATGATCCACAATAGAAAGATTGGGCCACAAATTTTGGGTTTGGAGATAAATGATAATGTATCCATACCATATTTCGTTAGAACTGATCAGAAAGAGAGACTCATCAGGAAAGGAATCCTCAGCCACAGTTTCTCTCTCAGTAGAGGGAAGGTCACATATCAATTTGGCAAAAACCAAATATTTATTTGATTTGGCACGCTCAAATTCCAAATAAAACTCCTAGAGAATGACTATCCATTTTGATTATTTTACCCCCAACAATTGTCGAGTAAGGATGTGTTGCATAGGGTTGAAATCGGAAATGATGGTGGTTCTGCGTAATAATATATAATGACAAAAATGTTGAACAACTTGAACAATTGCAAAGGCTAGTTTCTCCACATGAAAATATTTGGTTTCGGTGGTCACGAGACTCCGACTCAAATAGTAGATGACATGTTCATCATGTGAATCATCCTCTTGGACTAAAACCATATCGATGGTAGAGTTCGAAACAACTAAGTATAAGAAATAATATCGACTATAATCGGGTGGAAATAAGAGTGGATTACAACTTAACGTAAGTTTCAAGGCTTCAAAGTCTTTGTTGGCAATGTCGTCCCATACAAAATTGTGACCCTTTTTAAGAAGTCGAGTAAAACATTTTGTTAATTCAGCATAGTTTGGGATGAATCGACGCAAAAAAAATTCCTTCCCTTGCAAACTTTGGAGTTGGCGTAATGTAGAAGGAGGAGGCATATTAAGAATAGCTTCAACCTTAAGAGGGTCCACCCTAATCCCATGTGTAGAAACAATAAAACCAAGAATTCGTTCAGACTCCACACAAAAAATGCATTTATGTGGATTCAATTGTATGTGATAATAGCGACAGTGTACGAAAATGGCCTATAAATGTGTCAGGTGATCTTGATGATGCACAAAATGTGCCAGTAAATCATCTAGGTAAGGTTGTACAATATGCTTAATATCGTGAAAAGAATAAGACATAGCGTGTTGAAAAGTTGCACCAACATTCTTGATACCAAAAGGTATTTTTCGGTATGCGAAGGTTCCCTAAGGGAAAATAAAAGCATTCTTATGTTGATCCACATGTAAAATATTGATTTGATTATAGTTGGAAAAACCATCCATCAAGGAGAAGATTTCACTCCCAGCACAGTCATCAACGATCTGGTCAACAAAAGGGGTTGGATAATTGTCTTTGGGACAAGCCTTATTAATATCTATATAATATACAAAAACACGGATTGTGCCTTGTTTCTTCGTAACTGGAACAAGATTAGACACCCAATCAGTCAAAGCCACAGGATAGACAAAATCGACTTTAAGAAGTTTTTCAACTTTGAGTTTAATAACAACAGCTTTGCGTGGATTTACTTGGTGAAGTCTATGTCAAATGGGTTAACGTCCGGGGAAGTCTTAATCTCATGTATAAAAATATATGGATCAATTCCAAGAATCTCTTCGTAACTTCAGGAAAAAACGTCACGAAATTCTTGGAAAAGAGATTTATAAATTCAGATCTCATCAGCAGAACATGATGCACTAATGTGAACATTTTCCACGAATCTAGGTTTAATAGAAATATCTAAAGGGATGGTGGGTGAAATGTTACCCAATTTCGCTTCATACAAAACATTGTGTATTGGTTCAGGAACAGGGGAAATAGTAACAACAGTAGACAGATTAAAAATCCATTGGTAACTTTCTATTGTCTCGGGTTCCAGGAAGAGAATAGAATGATGATGCCCATCGTCCCATGGGGTATCTTCCATAGACATGATTGTCATGATCTTTCTCATTGGGGTGAAAAAATATGTGAAACAGATCCAGAGACGTGTCTAAGAGAGAACAAGGAGAAGGTGTTGTTGATTGAATAGCTTGATAATAGAATTCTATTGGACTTAAGGGCATTATGTCACCGTAACAAAGACAATTTTCAGAGATAGGTACTATCCAAGGGTCATAAGGCTGAAGGATTTCACCAACAGTGGTTGATATCATGTTAATCGAGGCTACAAAAGGAGTAGGAATATCGGGTGGTGGAATGGGGGCTGTCCCCATTAATGATGAATCCTTTAGAATACCCGCACCGACATTCTCATAATCGGGTGGTGTTTTTTGCAATGAAAGGTACATTACTAGTACGTGAATTGGAATTAAAGAAGGCAAGTTGATCGAAAATAACAACTTTTCCTTGGTGAGGTAAACATATCACACAGAAAAGAGTAGAAACAACTGCACACATGGAATCAATCCAACTATGGCCAAGTAAAAGGTTGTAATCGAGAGGTGCATCAAAGACCTCAACCTAAACAATAACTACTTTTCCTTCTAATGTAATTGACAACAAAGGAGGAACACCATAAGATTTAAATCCTGTACCATTAAATGATTTAAGTGTATTGTGTTACTCGATAAGGGCAGGAGAGCTAATGGATTTCCAACAAGTGATGGACATGACACAAGTAGAGGCTCCTTCGTTAATAATGATTCGACAAATATTCTTTATTTCCACAACAAATTGTATCTGAAATGCTAATTGAGGAGGAAGCCTTGGAATATGATCTTCCAAGTCAAATATTATCAAGTTTGTATCAGTAGGATCAATTCCACCAATATCCTTTAATAGTGCCTTTCATTGCATAGGACAACTTTGAAGGACTTCGAGAGCCAACATCGCAGAAGGTACCTGTGCAAGATCTTCTACAATACTATGGTTTTGAAGAGCACATGCATGATGATTAAACAATGATTTAAGAACAACACCCTTAGGAGGAGAACAAAGAATTGTATCTAGACTTGTTCGTTTGAGATGAAGAGGACTGTTGGGAGGTGAAGTCGATGGAGGAGGTTGAACCAATGGAGGTGGTGAATCATCAAATTTCTCTTTCGAAGGAGAATAATCTTTGGCTCAAGTAGCGACTGTGACTTCGTTATTCTTGGAGTAACCAATACACATAAGTACATAAGATGTGGTAAAGGGAGAAATTTCATCATGAATGACCAATTGGGCCTACTGCTGAGAAGGAAACGGTTGTGGCATAACAGTGGGTGTAGGAGGTGTCTCAGTTCCTTGCAGGAACTTAGTAACCTTAGCACATCGTGGAAAATATTTCATATAACGATCCTCACCACAAATAATGTAAAGATAACGAGGTTTGTGATTTTCTTTGTCATCAATAGGTTGAGTCTTGGGTTTATCGGATTGTTGATTATTATTTTTTGCCTCTTTATTCTTTCCCTTCCCCTTCCTTTTTATTTTGATTTTTACCGGTAGGTGTAGATTGAACCGAATTAACCTGAGAGGTTTTACCGAGAGAAGGATATGGAGGAGGAGTATTTTGTACATTAGTAGTAGTAGACTTGGGATTGGAATGAATGGCTTGTTTAGACCGAGTCCCAGCATAAAATTTACAATCACACCATCGACAACATGAGAAGCTACTCGAGGTGTTAGGGTTGGATTTGTAGAAGGGAGAGGAGCATCGGGGCTCAAGTCATATAGTGTATTCGTTTGTGAATAAATGAGATCCAAGTATTTAGCACAACTAATTGCCCGCACTTCAGTGACAACAACACCCATGGAAACATCATGGGCTATAGGACCAATGAGTGACTTGGTAAACCACTCGAAAAATAGTTGATCAGGAAGGGGAACTTTGATTAAGCGTCTTCTCCTCATCCACTCATGAATATGATCGGAAATGTGAGTGGATGAGGATTGTTTAAATGAACTAAAAATTTTGGTTCTTGTCTCATATCATATTGGTAACTTGTAATGCGTTAAGAAAGCCATAGCTAAGGTGTTGAATTCATTGAATAATCCTCATGGAAATTCAATATACCATTTGGCTGCCGAACCAGTCAGAGTTCGTTAGAAAATACTTAATATAATGGAGCCATCCATCAAGGAGTTAGATGAACACCAAATATGGAAAGTCATGACATGATTATTTGGATATTCCCCTGATTGGTCATCAAACTTAGGAATGTATGATGGTAACTTGGCAGGTATGACCGACCAATAAGGATAATGCAAGATAGGATCATTTATCCAAAGTAGAAAGAAATGAAAATTGTTTGTTCACTTGAGGAAACTAGTAATTTTGATGGGGTAGTCCCGTAGGTATACCAATAGGACCATAAACAGTCTGTAGATAGTTAGAGGGTCCTATCAAATTTGGTTCTGGAGGTTTTTGAGTCAAATATCCAACTTGAGTTGGTTGATTGGGTAAGCTTCCTTGGGAAGGAGCATTACACTGTAAACCTTGAACACTGGTAGGATTCATAGAACCTAGATATGGTTTCTTGGGATTAGGGGGTACAAAAAAATTAACTTGAGGAGGTTTCCCCCTAGGAGGTTGTTGATTTCATTGGAACGGAAAATTCAAAGGTTGAGACTATAATCCAGGGATATATTGTTCGTACACTAGGTTATGACCCCCAAATTGAGGTTTCCCCCCAACTTGAGGTTGCTCCCCAACTTGAGATGGCCCCCTAACTTGACGTTGACCTCCAATAGGAATTTGAAAACTAGAAGCAACATAATGAATTATGCCTCCAAATTGATTGGAGTTATTGGGGTTAGGATGATTAGATTCTCCAGGTGAAGGTGGAGGAGTAATGGTAGGCCCCTCGGAGAGAACTTGGGTAGGTGTAGGAACAAAACTACTAGCAACATTATACCTAGGAGGAACATTAAGATTAGCCCCTCCGGATGGATTCTGGGCAGTATTAGCAATAGAAGTATTTAGAGCATGATACCCAGGTGGAATTGATGGTTTTTATCTAAGAAAAAGTGGTGTTTGAATAGGATCTTGAGTGATTACCACACTTCTGGCAGAAACATGCATAACTTGTGGGACCATGGTAGAGCTAGCGAGCTGGAGAGGAAGAATTGTATGAGAACCAACCAACAATTAGTCCGAGACTATGAAAACATTACTAGTGTTTTTAGTAAAATGATCCAAGGGTATTGTATAAGAAATGGAAGTCACAGGGGTATGTGATGACATAGGTTGATTAGAGGTCCTCTAACATAGGTGACTCATTCCTAGTTTTTCAAAAATATTGTGTTCCGAAGAGTTCCTCCAAAGAGAACGGACATGACCAGAAGAGCTAGGATTAAAAATTCTAGCAGTATGAACCGAAGTTCTAAACGATTCACTCTAAAAGGGTCAATCGTCTACACTAGACTCTGTGTGAGGCCCAATAGGTATTCTAGTATAATATTCATCAAAAGCATCTCCCGATGAACTTATCTGGAGCAAAATTGGATCTTGTACAACACTCAATAATGGATTTACAGGAAGTATGGATTCCTCCAATGGAGTAGAACTTCCAATCTCAGAGGCTACGTCGTTATTGATTGCTCCTTCAGGAGAACCCTCTGGTGAGTTAGGAAGCAAAGGAGTATATTATTCTAGATCTTCTGGAGGTAAACCCCTTGCATTCTATGTGAACAATGAGGGCCGATGTTGGCCGCACAAAATAAAGAATGAAAGAAAGCTATGGCCAACTAGAAAAACAAACATCACTCACTAATAAAATCTAGATATCAGACACACAAAAAAAGCTTCTTATTTCGAAGTCACTAGTTGGTCATGAAATACAACGTCACGAAATCAAGACAAGAAGGGGTTGGGATAAAGCAGGTGGAAAAGTTACATTGATGACCTGCTTAATGGACTTACACCTTGGTGTTTTTAAATTATGAGCTTGATTTCTTATGCGGATTAATTCTGTTATTTTCTTCAACACTTTGATTCCAGCTTAATACACTTCAACAATACCAAATCATAATTGAATAGCAATAACTATGTAGATGAGTAAGCATGCACATCAACAACACATATACCCTGGGGAAACCCTATACAGGGAGAAAAACCCCAGCAAACGATATTCCTTTGTTGCATTAATAATGTAATATCACTTACAAATATCCACCATGAATGTTCTTCTTTTAAAGAGCTTGCCAAAATGACTCTGACATGACAAAGACCCAAAAGACCTTGCTGAAATACACCTCTGATATGATTCCTCTATTGTTGATATACATTAATGATATGTTTCTTTGGTATGCTACCTCTTTATCACTGATATGTGCCTCTATAGCTCACCCTTAACCTGCATATCAAAAAACTGTGTTGAAGAGAGGGGTCGACCTCTCCTTATATAGGTTGAAGAGGAAAAGAGGAGAGACTCGAAATAGTAACATGTTTGCATGATTTAATCATAACTCAGCTTCATACTTTAGTTCAAACTTAGAACTAGACTTGAGACTGGTTACAACTCAACATTACAATTTAGTTCGAAAATAGAACTAGACTTGAGATCGATATGCTTTAGTTTGAAAATAGAACTAGACTTGAGACTTCAGTTACAACTCATCATTACACTTTAGTTCGAAAATAGAACTAGGTTTGAGACTTCAGTTACAACTCAACATTACACTTTAGTTCAAAAGTATAACTAGACTTAAGACTTCAGTTACAACTCAACATTACACTTTAGTTCAAAAATAGAACTAGACTTAAGACTTTTGTTACAACTCAACATTACACTTTAGTTCAAAAATAGAACTAGACTTGATAATTCAGTTGCAACTCAATATTATACTTCAGTTCAAAAATATAACTAGACTTAAGACTTCAGTTAGAACTCGACTCTTTACAGGGAAATTCAAAATTCTCTTCATGGTTGATAATGTTACACGTGCCAACACACTAGATGCCTTGACTTTTTCTCATGGCTCACAAGGTTTGACTAGGCTCATAGAGGTTGTATGTTCCCCGTGACTTTTGCACTAGTATGTCTATGCTCACAGAGGTTGTATGTTCCCTCTGAATTTTTCACTAGACTATCTATGCTCACAGAGGTTGTACGTTCCCCTTGAATTTTTCATTAGACTCACATAGCATCTTCTTTGTCCTAAATTTTGGTTTGACTCACAGAGCTTGTACGTTCCCCCTGGATTTTTTCAATACATCACAAGACTGGTTGATTCTCCAAATATCCCTGGCTAGCCTCAGGGTGGGCCATATGGACTTTCATTGGAGAATGACTGTCGATGGTGCCAAATTTAACACTCCTTCTCAGCGAGGGAGTCATTCTCGGCCACACCAAGCTTGCCTCTCAGCTGCACAAACTGTCTCAAGGTCAGAGGCTTGGTCAAGATATCAACTACCTGCTCGCTCATGGCTATGTAATGTAACTTTACATTTTTTCTTTGGACCAAGTCTCAGATGTAGTGGTACCTCATGTCAATCTGTTTTGACCTGTCATGAAATACCAATTTCTCTGTCAATTTTATGCAACTTTAATTATCATAGTGAACCACCTTCATCTCAAACTTGTCACCAAACAACCCAAAAACCAATTTTCTGAGCTATACTGCTTCATGTCTAACATCACTTGCTGCAATGTACTTAGCCTCTATTGTACTCTGTGTAATGGATCTCTGCTTCCATATTGACTAATATATCATAGCGGATCCTAAACTGAAGCAGTATCCATAAGTACTCTTTCTATCCACTAGGCTTCCTGCCCAGTCAGCATCTGCACACCCATGCAGAAATAAACCACCACTGGATGTATATCTCATACCATAAGTAATGGTTCCTCTAAGATATCTCAAGATGTGCTTTGCTGCCATCCAGTGTCCCTGTCTTGGTTCAGTCATGAATTGACTCATTGCAATCACTGCATAGAATATATCTAGCCCAGTGTGGATCATGTACATCAATGATCCAATCAGCTGCTTATACATGGTGGGATCCACCAAATCTGAACCTGTATCAGAATCATGCAGCTTCCTCAGGTTGGTAACCATCGAAGTAGACATGAATTTGCAATTCATCATACCAAACCTCTTTAGTACATCCACTGTGTATTTTCCTTATGCGATAAATATCTCGCCCTCTCTTTGCCACACTTCCAATCCTAGGAAGTAATGCATCAAGACTAACTCTTTCATCTCGAATTATGAGGTTATCTCCCTCTTACACTGGGCTATTATCCCTTCATCTCATGTTAGAAAGAGATCATGAACATACAGGATTAGTATAACTGGTTGTTTACCTCTTACCTTGAAGTACATATTTGCATCAGCATCACTTTTCTGAAATCCTGGGCTTTAAGAAAGCCATCAATCCTGTCATACCAAACTCTAGGAGCCTTCTTAAAACCATACAAGGCCTTCCTTAGCTTGCATACATGAGTTCCTTTGTTATGAAGTACAAAACCATCTGGTTTTTCCACAAATACCTCCTATTCAATCTTTCCATTCAAGAATGTTGTTTTTACATCCATCTGATGTAGCTTCCAACCAAGAACGGAGGCCAAAGAAATAATAGTTTGAATGGAGGTATACCTGGCTACAGTGGAAAAGTCTCTTCATAGTCGATTCCTTCTTTCTAAGTGAAGCCTCTGGCTAAAAATCTTGATTTTAACTTTTCCACACTTCCATTAGCTGCATGTTTGATCATATAGATCCATTTGGAAGAAACCATTGATTTGTCTTTTGGCCCCAACACAATGTCCCAAACATTTCTCTTTATAATAGACCTATATTCCTCAAGCATGGCATCCTTCCATACTTGTAATTTATCTTCTTCTTCAAATGATTAAGATTCAAAATCACTAATGTCGCTCATCAGTGCAACATAGCCTCAAAACCTATGAGGCCTCTTCCTTTCCCTAAAATTTCCTTTGGGAGAAGCTATCCTTTCTACTTCCTGCACTATTTCTTTAAGCCATCCTGGCTTCCTTTCGGATGGAGGTTCTTCAATAGTTATTTATAACACTTCAACAGGTTCTAGGGGCTCATTACTTGGCCCTTCATGAGGTTCCTCCCTCTAATCATCCGACTCTTCATTTTCAGAAGAGGGTGAGATGGTTGAATTGCTTCTGATTCCTATTGAAGCTCTCTAGATTTCTTAAATGCAGCTTCCTTATGTAAAGTCACATCTCTGGTTACCTATATTTGCCTCTATCTTGGTACATAAATCCTCTAAGCCTTGGATTTCTCACTGTACCCCACAAAAAACCCTTTCTTTCCTTAGGGTTCCATCTTTGTCCTCTTTTCCTTAGGGACATGAATATACATAGGACACCCAAATGTCCTTAGATGCCCTACTTCAGGTTTGATCGTTGAGAAGACCTCTTTAGGAGTCTTTTCCTTCAAGATAGAATGCGGACACCTATTCTAAATATACACGACAGTGGAGGTAGCTTCTGCCCATAAATAATTTGGCAGATCCTGGTAAAACATCATTTCTTTCACTACCTCACAAATTGTCTTGTTTTTCCTCTTAGCAAATCCATTTTGCTGAGGGTTATATGGCAAGGTCAATTGTCTCTCGATTCCTGCTAACTTGCATAAATCCTCAAACTAAAGAGATCGAAACTCTCCTCCATTGTTTGTTCTAAGGATTATTATGTGTTTCCCTGTCTGCTTTTCAATAAAGGCTTTATACTCTTTGAATTTATCAAATGTGTCACTTTTAGCTTTAAGAAAATATATCCAACATTTTATTGAGTAATCATCAATAAACATGACATAATACAAACAACCATTGAGTGAGGGAGATGACATGGGAGCACATACATCGGAATGAACTAGATCTAAGATGACCTGAGCTCTATTGTCACTACTAGGAAATGATTTATTTATATTTTTACCTAGCATGAATCCCTTACAAATTTCATTTTTACTTAGAGAAATAGAGGGCATGCCACATACCATGTTATGTAGATCTAGAAGAGCTTTGTAATGAATGTGTCCAAGTCTTCTGTGCCACAACTCTTTGGAGATAGTCGCATCATGAGCCAATTCTTGAACTAACTGTGCTGACATGACATACAGTCATCCTCTGTGAGTTCCAATGGGTTNAAGAAAATATCCAACATTTTCTTGAGTAATCATCAATAAAAATGACATAATACAAACAACCACTGAGTGAGGGAGATGACATGGGACCACATACATCAGAATGAACCAGATCTAAGATGCCCTAAGCTCTGTTGTCACTACTAGGAAATGCTTTCTTTATATTTTTACCTAGCATGCATCCCTTACAAATTTCATTCTTACTAAGAGAAATAGAGGGCATGCCACATACCATGTTCTGTAGATCTGGAAGAGCTTTGTAATAAAGATGTCCAAGTCTTCTGTGCCACAATTCGCTAGAGCTAGTCGCATCATGAGCCAATGCCTGAACTGACTGTCCCGACACGACGTACAGTCCTCCACTGCGAGTTCCAATGGGTTCTGCTTTACTTAAGTGGCTACCTTTAGCCCATAGTAGTGCCTTCCTGTCCTTGAAGATCACCCAATATCCCTTGTCCTCAAGGGTTGCAACTGAGAGTAGATTCTTCTTGAGCCTTGGAACATATAATACTTCATCAACATGAAGTCTAGCCCCAGATTCCAATCTGAAGGAGATAGAGCCTACTCCCTCTATCTTGTAGCATTTTTCATCCCCAAGCTCGACCTGCTCTGCAAAAGATTGTCTCGAAATCTGAGAGGATCTCCTTGTACCTTGTCATGTGCTTTGATGCAACACTGTCTACTAACCAAGTTTTCGGCCTTGTGGAAACTGAACTGGATAAGGCAAAAACCAAATAATATTCTTTCCTATTTTCTTTCTCATTAGAAGGACTTTTCTGATTTCTTTTGGATACATCATCCTCAGCAGTTGAGGCATGATGTTTCCCTTTCCTGGGATATTTCTTTCTAAACCAACAATCTTTAGCAAAATGACCCAACTTATTACAAGTAAAGCATTTAATCTTAGATGTATCAATATTCTTGCCTTTGAATGTACCTTTGG
>JASDQU010100269.1:220437-338932 GCA_032191745.1 Picea mariana | reverse complement strand
AAATGACCCAACTTATTACAACTAAAGAATTTAATCTTACATGTATCAATATTCTTGCCTTTGAATGTACCTTTGGTGTTTGTCTTCCTCTGAGAGCCTTTCTGGAAGGTGCCTTTATTCTTTCCCTTGAATCTTGATGTTAAAGCTGAGTGCTCTTCTTTCGTTGGCTCTCTCCTGGTAGCTG
The DNA here is from genome assembly GCA_032191745.1 of Picea mariana. Classification (NCBI taxonomy): domain Eukaryota; kingdom Viridiplantae; phylum Streptophyta; class Pinopsida; order Pinales; family Pinaceae; genus Picea; species Picea mariana. Next base: position 338,748 of record JASDQU010100269.1, on the reverse strand, counting down.
TGCGACTCTCCTGGAGGCAAGCATGCCATATCCTCTCAAACATGGGCTGAATCTCTCTCCCACTTACACTGGATAAGATGGTCTCCCATGAAGAATGAAGACTGTAAAAAATGGCCTGCACTAAATCATCATCGTCCACTGTCACCCTTGTGACAAAACGCTGATCTCTAATCTGGGCTATTTTGGAACAGAAAGATGCCACTGATTCACGTTTATCTATATTAAAATAATTATCTTGTTCTTAAGTGTCCTCTTCTAACTTGGAGCCTATTTCTGATATAGATTCACCAAGGTATCCATATAGTCCTTGGAAGTCATTAACGAAGTCATTGCAGGCATTATACTATCTTTGACTAAGTCAAATATGATTCTCTTGGCCTTTTCTTGACTCTTCCTGAAGGCCACCCTTCCTACGTTATTCATGGGTTCCTCCATCACTGTGGTCATATACTTCTCAAGATCATGCTCTTGCAAGATATTTGTTATCCAAATCTTCCACACATTGAAGTTGGTATCTCCTTCAAGCTTATCCTCGGGCCTAACTGAAATGGAGGATTCCATGGACCTCACACTGGAAACTTAATCACGATAGCTTGGATCTATGTGTACCTATTGCTGCACTTCAACATGTTTAACACACCCTAAGCTCTGATACCATGTTAAATTATGATCTTGATTTCTTATGCAGATTAATTCTTTTATTTTCTTCAACACTTTGATTCCAACTTATTACACTTCAATAATACCAAATCATAATCGAATAGAAATAACTATGTAGATGAGTAAGAATGCACATCAAAAACACATATACACTAGGGAAACCTTTTACAGGGAGAAAACCCCCAGAAAACGATATTCCTTTATTGAATTAATAATTTAATATCACTTACAAATATCCACCATGAATGTTCTTCTCTTAAAGATCTTGCCAAAATGACTCTAACTTGACAAATACCTAAACAAAATTTTTGAAATACACCTTTGATATGCTTCCTCTATTGTTTATATAGGCTTCTTTGGTATGCTTCCTCTTTATCACTGATATGTGCCTCTATATCTTCACCCTTAACCTGCATATCAAAAAACTGTGTTGAAGAGAGGTGTCTACGTCTGCTTATATAGGCCAAAGAGGAATAGAGGAGAGACTCGAAATAGTAACCTGTTTGCATGAGTTAATCATAACACAGCTTCATACTTTAGTTTGAACTTAAAACTAGACTTGAGACTGGTTACAACTCAGCATTACACTTTAGTTCAAAAATAGAACTAGACTTGAGACTGGTATACTTTAGTTCAAAAATAGAACTAGACTTGAGACTTCAGTTGCAACTCAGCATTACACTTTAGTTCGAAAATAGAACTAGACATGAGACTTCAATTACAACTCAACATTACACTTTAGTTCAAAAATAGAACTAGACTTAAGACTTCAGTTACAACTCAACATTACACTTTAGTTCAAAAATAGAACTAGACTTAAGACATCAGTTACAACTCAACATTACACTTTAGTTCAAAAATAGAACTAGACTTGATACTTCAGTTGCAACTCAGTATTACACTTTAGTTCAAAAATAGAAATAGACTTAAGACTTTAGTTACAAATTGACTCTTTACAAGGCAATTCAAAATTCTCTTCATGGTGGATAATGTTACATGTGCCAATGCACTAGATCAATACATTTGTATCATTTGCAATATTAGGAATATCATTTGTTTCTAGCTCATAGGAATTTGATATTCAACCTAACTTTTGCTAGATGCCTTAACTTTTGCTCATGGATCACAAGGTTTGACTAGGATCACAGAGGTTGTATGTTCCCCCTGAATTTTGCGCCAGTCTTTCTATGCTCACAGAGGTTGTACATCCCCCCTGAGTTTTGCACTAGATTGTCTATGCTCACAGAGGTTGTACGCTCCCCTTGACTTTTGCATTAGACTCACATAGCATCTCATTCATCTTGACTTTTGGTTTGACTCACAGAGGTTGTATGTACCCCCTAGATTTTGTCAATACCTCACAAGACTGGTTGATTCTCCAAATCTCCCTGGCTAGCCTAAGGGTGGCCCATATGGACTCTCATTGGAGAATGACTGTCGATGCTGCCAAATTTAACTGGTGCAAGATCCCACACATAATCGTGGGTATAACCTCCAAGGAGCCTGAGTGAGTTTGGCCAACATCGATTCCAGGTACCGTGAATACTTTCACCTCCACAGTCACCTCGTGTAAAGACTCTAAAGAGATAGGCCACTAAGGTTACCAATTACAAAAATGATGCCTGGGGAAACAGTCGATAGTCTGATCCATGCATAAGGGTAGGGTATCTAAGCCTGGAATCAACTTGAGATAGTCCCCACGGGATTTTCTTCTTAAGTGACCCCCAATAATATGCACAATCTCTACACTAAGAATAACAAAGCAGGGTGAGTAACTCTTCCGGTCCTAATGCGACCTCGTGATTGACCCTTGGGTTAGAAGGGCTTCCCAGGACAAAATGTAGCAAGTGGATTTGTACTCTCCCTATCACAATATACTATTGTGTTTTTTGATGCTTTGGAGAGTGTGCCTTACAACCTATTCCAAAGCGCTATCCTAGCTAATGTTGTTGTAAAAAGTTCTAGAAAATCAAAGTTGCTAATAGATTTTAAAATTACGTTGTATTTTAAAGGTTGTTGTTTAATCAAAAGGGAAACAAAAGTGAAACTAATAATGTATTTGACCTTGACCCAATAAGATGCAAGAAGAAATGAAATGCAATCATTTCATTCAATGAAATCTAATTACAATAGGGAGAAGGTTTCTCTTTTCTAGAATACAAAAGCTACAAATCACAATTTCTCAATATTTGAATGATATGGATTCCAAGCAATCAACTACTAAATTTTCCATTCTTATCTTTTCAACAAATATTTGAATGCAAAAATTTTCTTACAAAGACTACTAACAAGAAGAATAAACTTCAGTCCTTTCATTTTCAAATCATAACAGAGACATAATCCAAAAAGAAAAAAATGGTCTAAGAAGACTAATGCACTTCTAAACACTATTTTCAAATCAAACTCACAATGCAAGCAAAAAATGAAATGATAAGAAAACCTTTTGTCGAATGCAAACAAAAATTGTCTCTTAATCAACAACAATCCAAAAGTTAAAATCAATCCAAAACTCAAAAGAAAGAAAGAAATATTTATCAAACAAGCACCAAGGAAAAAAGTCTTGAGATTATACCCTTGCGACAAGAAGTCAAAAAATAAAACTTGCAAAGCTCATGAAGAAGACTCAATACTTAAAAATCAATGAAATCCAGGCTTAAAATATGTAAACCAATCATTCACCAATGACAAAAGTTCATCCTAGGAAGTAAAGACAAATCTGGGCAAAGAAAAGGAAATTGACTGTGACCCAACAATTCCTACAAGAATCGTCGCAAGTTGTACAATGGTACAGTGCAACGATATAGGATCGTCGCAGGTTGTCAACAAGGCATAGTGCGACGTCATCGCCCTGGTATGCACAAGTAGAGTGTGATGACAAAGAATTGTCGTAGGATGTAAATAGGATGCAGTGTGATGATCTCTTAATATAAATAAAATTGGGAATAATGACAAAATTTATCAATGAACCTTCAGGACCAGAGAGTCAAGATGGATCACCCATAGACTTAGAGAATGAAATTGATCAAAATAAGGCAGGGTAAAAGAAAATAAGCAGCAAAAAAAGAAAAAGAGATCGTATCCCTAGCATGGTTACCAATTTTGTTATGAGACAAATCGGTAAGTGAGAACACAAGCTAATCCCCCTAACTTCCATAGGAAGCTAGAAAGAAACAAGACAAAATACAAACTTCACCTTAGACTTCATTGTCATATAAACTAGTTCAGAGAGGGACAAATGACATACCTTTTAAATGATGCTTGATCCTCGCTAGTTTCATCCTTGTCTCTCCATCTTTGGATTTGCGGGATGGTGAACCTGTTTAAGAAGCACAAAACAAAAGAGAGAGAGAGAGAGAACAAATATGCATACATTCCAATGAATTCTATGTATAAGATCAAGGAGTTATACAATAAAATCCAAGACACCTTTATAGGGAATAAATGTATTGTTGCATTATATTAAAATGGAAAGTAGAGAATACAAACCATGCCTTGATGTTGCAAGGTCCCTTTCAATGACTCTTTTCTCCAACACACANTTATACAATAAAATCCAAGACACCTTTATAGGGAATAAATGTATTGTTGCATTATATTAAAATGGAAAGTAGAGAATACAACCCATGCCTTGATGTTGCAAGGTCCCTTTCAATGACTCTTTTCTCCAACACACACACCTTTTCTCCAATGCCTTTGATGAAGAAGATCCACAATCTGACTTAGAGAGCTAAAGCAAAGCTATCTCAAGTATAAACTATAGAAGAACTCTACATGCATATGCAAGCCTTTGCAAACATTATAATTTTCAACCTTATCATTTTCCATGAGAGATCCCTCTTTATATAGGGTGAAAGAGGGATGGATGAGGAGATTAGGATGATCCCACTAAATCAGAGAAGCGAGTAATATCCAAACCGATCAGAGGCCACCTCATATTCTAGAAGATTCCCTTCTAGAACATTCATGAATTTTGACATTTCCCTTTCTTAAGCATCATCGCACCCTTTGCACAGGCATCCTACAATGATGTCACAACACAAATTTTGTACAGCGTGCGATGATCAAGCATCATTTCACCCCAAGCATAGAGCAGGGTGTGATGATCTTCCTTGTCATATATTTTGAGGGAGTAAAAGCAAACCACTTTTCTCATGGAGAAAGTATATTTTAATGTTTTCAGGGAACATGGAAGTGATTTAAGAAAACATCGTTAGTTTATCACTAGGGTGACCAAAATAATGTGTAATAGGCCAAACCTTCATAGCCTCTATTTTCTTAGGATCCACACATACACCATCCTTACCAACAATATGGCCCAGGTACTCTAATTCAAAAGTGCCAAAAGCACATTTAGAGTATTTGAGAAAGAGTTTGTGTTAAGATATTAAATTTAATACTTGATCCACATGGGCCATATGGGATTTTCAAGTTTTACTATAAATGAGGATATCATCAAAGAAGAGCAATACAAACTGATGGAGGAAAGGGCAGAAGACATGATTCATGAGCATGTGGAAAGTGGAGGGTGCATTAACAGGTCGAAGGGCATGACCAAGAACTCATAGTTGCCTTCATGTGTACAAAAGGAAGTTTTGGGAATATCAACATCCTTCATCTGTATCTGGTGGTAGAAAAAATGTAGATCAAGTTTGGTAAATAATTGAGCACCCCTCAGTTCATCCAAAAGGTCAGGAATCACAAGAATGGGAAATTTGTCTTTGATGGTAATTTTTTTAAGGGCTCAAAAATCAGGGCACATGGACCACATATCTTTTGTCTTGAGTACCATGAAGAGGGGAGAAGAATAAGGGTTGGTACTAGGATGGATGATACCCACAGTGAGGAATTCCTGAACAATTTTCTCAATTTTATTTTTCAGGTAAAATGGGTCACGATGAGGGTGAAAATTGGGAGGAAGACTACCAGGGACATGAGGAGTTATAAGGGGTTTTCAAAAAATTATTGATGTTTGAAGAGGATAAATTGTATGACGATATGAACAATGGGTGAGGGGGTCTCAACAACTTGAATAGCATGGAATTGGGAAATAATTCTAGAATGACCTTTTTTAGGAGTTTCTCCATTCAATGTGAACTGATAATCTTGGGGAAACTTGCCTTGATTCCTTGAAATTGGTAGCAGTGTCCATCCTACTAGAAACACATGGTTAATTCTTTGAAGTCCATGGTGATGGGACCTAGTGTGCATAACCATTTATCACATAGAAAAATGTCGCAATCACCAATGCCAATAGAAAACATGTTGGATTTCATGTTATAATGACCAATTTGCAAGTGCAAATTTTCAAAATGACTCCCACATTTCATGGAACTACCATTAGCAATCATGATTTGAAATTTATTGACTACATAGATATAACACAGGGTCTCTTGAGAAATTCGACGATGAATAAAATTATGGGTGATTCCACTGTTAACTGTTAACTAAGATAGTGAATTTTTTATGCTTGATATAACCAATTAACTTAAGAGTTTGGGGAGAAGATATACCAGTGAGAGCATTGAAAAATATAAGTGGTTCAATTTCTGGTGGATCAAAGGGCGGGTTATGATCATTAACTTGGGGAAACGATTTAGAAGGGGAAACATCACCATCCTCTTCAGAAATTTCATCAAAAATGGCCGTAATTTTTTTTTCTCCTTACACTTATGCCTCGGAAAACACTTTTCATCAGAGTTATAGAAAAGACCCTTAAGTGTGTGTTCATCCATTTCTATCCTGGTTAATTTTTGGATCTTCAAAGGAGGGGAAGAAGGGGCAGTATTGGTGGGACTCGAGCATGGAATAAAGGAGGGATTTCATATTTGGGAAGAGATGACATGTTGTGCTTCTTTGGCATGATGATTAGCTTAAATCCAGGTCTCGGGGTGAGACATTAAGACATTAGATCAAAAGCCATTCTTAAGTATACTAATAACACATTTATTAAAGAAGGTGTTATACATGCCTTCAGCTCAGAAATCCAATTGCTCAAAAGTAGTGATGTATTCTTCCATGGTACTAGATTGTTTAATCTTGGTCAAATGGCCTAGATGATTCTTTTTAGTGTCAAATCATTAATAAAGGTCTGCAACAAACCAAGTCCAAGAAATATACCCTCTGTGTGAATTTTTACGGCATTGCTACCATTGAAATCATTTGGGATCCAAATAGAGGACACCAATATGAAGTTTGATCAAGTCATCAGTAATTCCATGCAAGGAGAAATAAAATTCTGTTTGAGTGACCCATCTTATGTGGTCCAAGCCATCAAATTTATACACCTCAACTTTGGGAAGATGTAGTTCATGAGTATGGGGGTTAGAATGAAAGGCCATGGAATAGGATGAGTCAACGCCCTTTAGGTTTGAAGGATGTGTGGAGAAGAGAGGATGGTGGGATTGATTAAGAATTTCAGTCAATTTCTCCATAGTGGAAGGAAGGGTTTCCAGTTGGTTGAACTGAGATGGGAATTTATGGTATAAATATTTGAAGTAATGTCGGAGATCTATTTATTAGTTTTCTCATGGGTTTTTTCCAAGGCAATGATGTGGTTTTCAAAGTCTTACTTGCGAGTATGGGCCATCTAGGAGAGAAGTGGGGAAGAATAGGGTGGGTGGGTCCTTATGAAAATGCTTATGAAATATTTCTATCACTATGATCAGTGTGAAGAGAGGAATCTAGTGGAATAGGTCCCAAATAAGGGTGTCAAAGAGGGTGGGTGGGTCCACAAAAAGGCTTATGAAAGAGGGGTACCACTATGATCAGTGAAAATAGAGAAATCTAGTGGGATAAGTCCCAAATAATGGTGCCATGGGACAACCAAACTCATTCTTTTTTACTCCCGTGGAGTTATATTCTTTTTTGAATAACAATGTAGTGACAAAATGATAAAATTCTTAGTAGGTAAAAATGTGTAGGAATTTTGTAGGCTAGATGCAGGAATCCAGGTTGTGCATGCTAGATGTGCAAAATTTCCACCATTTCAATTTTGTTTTGTTCCAATAGCAAGGGATAGGGTTTTGAGGGTTCTTTTGGACAAGGGATTGTCTTGTGCTATAACTATTTGATATACCGATGGGGTCAAACAATAGTGATCGACCCAATATCTTAGGGCTCTAATTAAGAAGGCTCAGCCATACCCTTAGTGTTATTATTTGTGCCACTATAGCAGTCATCCAGTTGATTAACTGATCTACAACTAGTTTCACAATACCTATGGGACTCCTCATATACTCGACAATATGTGGGAGTGAATGGTCGTGTACAGGTGTTGTCTAATGTGGTGCTACTCGAAGGGGTACCAACAAGGGTTATAGAGGTTTCCAACTAGGTGAAACACTGTGTTTCGAGTAACCACATGAAACCATACATATTTTTAGTGTGTAGTCTTCCCCAACCATATTTTTACCCACCAAATGACAAATCACTTTGATTTAAGGCGTTGGTAGTACACATCTCTATCCTAGAAAAAAATTATAAAAAAATGCAGAGGAAAGTGCTCTAACACCACTTGTAAGGTACCAAAAGATAATTTGTCTCTGAAATATAATTTTTATCACAGTTATTAGTCAAAAAAACAAAAAAAAAAAGAGCATAATGACACAATTGATCCAAAAGATGACACCTTTATTATCTCGATAGCCAATTTTACTTGTCTCTTTGAGGGGGAAACCTCCAACAGAGAATTTCTCAATAAGAAAAAGATTCACAAGAAAACCTTTTTCCATTCTTTCTACCCCTATTTATATTGTTTCTATCTTTTAGAGAACATTCTTGAGGAAGGAATTTCTAGAGGTGGATCCTTCTAGTAATTCTTCTTACATTATATGTGTTCACATTACTACATAGACCTTATTTACTAATGTTGGCATTTATTACATAGCAAAACATATTATTCCATCTACTTGAGGGGTTAGGGAGGTTAGGACTCTAACATTATTGTGTCGAGTTTGAACACCTAAAATCAAATTATCAATTACTTTGCTTGTTAAGCGATATATGTTTGGTGTCGAGCATAGAGATTGTTTATGCACTTGTGAAACAATCCAAGACATATGCTACATTAGATATTGTTTCAAAATGAGAAAATATAACTTGGAAGAAGGTTTCACGGAAGTATGTGCATCCATCATGTGAAACATTGAGGGAGCCAATGTAAGTATGTTTATTTGTATTTTTGTTTTATATACTATTATTAGTATCATGATTATTTTTCTAACATATTAACACTAAATTGTTATATTTTATTTTTACAAGATTTCTCTATGCAATTTCACATATGTTGGAACATATTTATTTTACGGAGGAAAATATCATGGATGTCATCAATGTATTTCATATCAACAAGGAAAACGAAATAAGAAACAAAGAAACAAAGAGTACTAGAATTTCAAACTATAGGAGAAGAGACACATAAACTACAACAAAAAATGGAAATCTAACAGTCTAATAAGGCTATTAAGGCCACATTTAAACATGTAGCAACACCAAATGAGGATTATGTTGATATCAATGCCAATGAGGTTGCCACTCTTTCTCAAAAAAAGAAGAAACAAGAGAAACACAAAAGAACTACGTGTAAGGATGTCTGCGTGCTTATTGATGATGAATATATCATTGTTTTATATTAAAATCATTTAAATAATAAAAGGAGGAAATCTAATGTTGTTGATGAAGAAGTCATCGGTATCTTTGAATAACACACTGCAATTTCTAGGGGTAGTAGGGAAATCCTAATGCTAGGTACCATTTTAGAGGATGATGTTATCAAAACAATACAAAATCCCATTTGAGTTCAATTGAGGAGGAAAAAATTAATTGAAAATGGCCATACATTTCAGTTTAATGTAAAACATCTTTATAGACCCACAAAAAGCCAAGAGAAATATCAAATTAGAAATCCACGTCACTTGCATATTCACAACTTAAAAACATTGATAAGGTACAATCCATACGCACATGTGGTTGATTGTCTAGTTCTTGTTGACCCATTTGAAGTGTAGATTTTAACCTTGTACAACAAATTACTGCAAATATATTCTTAATAAAAACAAAAAAGATACAATGGCACACACACACATTACACAAATATTTTACCCTGGAAATCCAAACTGGGAAAGACGACAACCTGTTAGAGTCGCACCTCTAATCTTGTTTATTCATCATCATTTTTCATTGTTTACAATACAATATATATAGGATCCCACAACATCAAGAACCCCTAATAAATTGACCCATATTAGTTAACAACCCTAATTCCTTAATCGAAATTAGAAAACCATCAGTGAAAAAATGCCAAAAATGGATGCAAAAACCCACAATTTGTTCTTTGGGGGCTCCACCCCCAAACCCCCCTTGCTCCCATATAAGTGTACAGTACATGCGATCAATTTTTAAAATAATATGAAACATACCCAACATTCTCCCACTTGTTGTTTTCTTTGCATACAATGGGTTACATGATTACATAGTCAACAATTGACGGAAAAAATGCCCATAAATCCTCTACACCAAGAGAACTCAGTTGTCATAGATTTTATTAATGAATCTACAATATTCTCTAAGATGTCCACCTTCATCAAAAACACCTTCCAATCTTCAACCATGTCTCTCACAAAGTGATATTGAACATCATTATATTTTTTCTTTCAATGATCATGTCGAGTTCTTTTCCAAAAAGATTGCATTCTGACTGTCACAATCTATACTTATAGCTTGATGTACCAAACCAATACCTAAACACAATCTATGTAACCATATTTATTCCTTTCTTTCATGCGTGGTTGTCATGTATTCGAATTCTGTAGTTGAGAGTGCCACTACAGAATGTCTTTTTCTCATCCAAGTAATTTCTCCTCCAAATAGGTTAAAAACAGACCCACTTGTAGATATTCTATGAGTCAAATATCCATCCTAGTATACATCAACAAACCAATGTATATCCAACACTCTATCCAATCCTAGTCTTCCTTGGTAGAACAATCCATAACTAGTAGTGCCATGAAAATAACTAAAAAACCTCTTCACTATCATCTAATTCTTTTTCCCTGGTTTTGACATATACCTTCTCCAAAATCCTATTGAATGTGCAATTTCCGATCTAGTACAGACCATTTCATACATCAAACTTTCAATTACAATCACATACAGTACACGATACATGTCCTCTTCCTCTTCCTATGTCTTGGGACACTGATCCATAGATAAATTTACACCTACAAGAATAGGAACCTTGATTGGTTTAAATTCCTACATAATAAACCTACACAATATTGTATCAACATATTTCCTCTGATTTAACCAGAGTTTCCTATTTTCCTAGACTCTTTTAATTTCCATGCCCAAAATTAAATTTGCAACACCAATATCCTTCATGTCAAATTTAGAGGACAACTAGGTTTTCACATCCTAGATAATCTCCTTGGAATTTCCTATCAGCTACATATCATCGACATACAAGACCAAATAAATGAGATAATCATCGATTAATTTGAAATACATACAATGATCAACGTTTCTCCTTGTGAAGCCAAGTCTCAACATATAAGTATCAAATTTTTGATACCACATCCTTGGTGATTGACTTATGTTGGTTGTGGATCCTGATTATCCCCCTGATTCAGAGGCCTTTGTTTTCAGCCATGTTTATACCCCATGAAGAATTTACACCTCGGAGGAATGTACACTCCTCCACGCGGGGGAGCACAGGGGGGGCTTGCCCCTCCTACGGGGTCTAAGGGAAAGTGGGGGTTCGGGGAAGAAGCCCCCAAAGGAAAAATTGCCTTGTAAATGTATATTGTAAGTTCATAGTAAATCTATACCATTCATTATAAGGTCGCATATCTGACCATAGAAGTTATGTTAGGGTTTTTTTCCCTAGAAGGAAACCCTCTTTTATGAGGGAAATGTATTGCAGCTATGTATCATTTGTGAATATTGTATTTTGAGAGAGGAGACTGTTACAACGGGTGTGTTTTAGGTTGTATCCCTTTATTTGTTGATAATTATAAAGGAAGGACCTAGCAATTTCTCCGGTGGACATATCCCACACTGGGTGAACCACATATTGTATTATGTATCTTCTATGTTTTATTTACACATTTATTTTATTTTATTGCTTGATGATCCTATTTTTTCTAACAACTGGTATTAGAGCGAAAGGTATCGTGTGGGAAAACAGGGTTCTTGGTTCGAGTAGGAGCAATGGCGGAATTTGGAAAGTTTAGGGTCGAGAAATTTAACAGCCAAAAGCACCAGTTATGGAATATTATTTATATCAAAAGGATCTATTCCTACCATTGGGTGGAATAGAAAAGAATTCGACGACCATGAAGGACGAGGAATGGGAGGTTCTTGATAGAAAGTCACTAGGAACGATACGACTGAGCCGGGAAGTGTCAGTGGCTTTCAATATTTCGAAAGAAAAGACAACGAAGGAGCTGATGAATGCATTGGATAAACTATATGCAAAACCATTGGTGTCCAATAAGATATTTCTAATGAAGAGATTATTTAATATGAATATGTTAGAAGGTGGGTCTATTGCGGATCATTTAAATGAATTTAAGATGGTTACTAATCAACTAAGTTATGTAAAATTGGACTTTGATGATGAGGTCAGGGCTCTTCTAATCTCGTGCTCATTGCCAAAAAGATGGAATGGCTTGGTCATGGCTGTAAGTAACTCTGTCTCTGGTTCAAAAACTCTAAAATTTGATGATGTTGTTGGTGTTATCCTTAGCAAGGAAATGCGATGAAAAAATGTTGGAGTTACTTCACACACACCTAAGATTTATTTTTCCTAAGGTGTTTCCTTGTTTATTAGTCATAATTAGTCATTATCCAATCTCCTATATTTTAGGGGAGAATATTCCACCTAGAGAATATTCTCTTTCAATTGACACTTCAGTTTGACTAGTTGAGTTGAGTTTAGATGTTGCATTGGTTTTGTCACCATGTAACATTGGGATAATCACCATCTAATGTGCACTTGACTCACTAGATTGGTGCATTACCCTTGATTCCTTGATCTACTCCTCACTACTCTATGTTCAGTCGGTTAACTGAAGACTAGTTGACTAATTAACTCAATTAGGTGGCAGTTCACTCCCGTAATTGCCTAAGAGACTAGACTAGGTGGCAATTCACTCTTGTAACTACTGGTGTGTTTCCAGATCACTCTATACCACCAATATGGCTCATTAGTTACTCATGTATCCTATATCTATTGTAAATTATTCACTCTTTGAGTGTGGAAACGGTTAATGAGAATTTTTTCATTATTTTCTCTCCTTCTTCTTCTTTCTCCAATTCTCTCTGCAAACATGTGTATTATTGTTTATCTAGATCTATTCTGTGTAGGTTCAACACATTTACAAAAAACATAGGTGAGACATCAGGTAATGCGTTAAACATGGAAAACATGGGAAGACAAAAGGATAGAGAAAAGGGCTCAGGGAACCACAGGAATTCTAGAAAGGGAAGATCCAAATCTAGAATTGGAAGGATAGAGTGCTAAAATTGTGGAAAGAAAGGACATCTGAAGAAAAACTGCAAATCTCCAAATAAACAAAGAGATGGACAACAGAAGAAAAATTAGGAAGCAAATGTAATAGGTGATGTGTTACAAGATGATTTGATTCTTTTTGTGAATAATATTTCTGAGTCTTGGGTAGTAGATCCAGGGGCTTCATTTCATTCCACACCCCATACGAAACATTTTCTATATTATGTTCAAGGTGATTTTTAATAGGTTCATTTGGGTGATGATGCACCATGCAAAATTGTTGGAATTGGAAAGGTAAAAATAAAGAAAAGGAATGGAAACCAATGGTTTTTGAAAGAGGTAATACATGTTCAATATCTAAGGAAAAATCTAATTTCAACAGGGCAGTTGGCAAGTGAAGGTTGTATATCCATATTTACAGATAAGGTCTGGAAGGTCACCAAAGGATCATTGGTGATGCAAAAGGAGAGAAGGTAGGTACATTCTATTTATGTACAGGTAATATTGACTCTTCTATCTCTTTAGCTTCTACAGTAGTGGATACAACAATGTGGCATCATAGACTTGGACACATGAGTGAGAAGGGAATGCAGATACTTCACAAAAGAAATTTGTTTCCATATCTTAAACAAATTGATTTGGATTTTTGTGAGCATTGTGTTTATGGAAAACATAAGAGAGTCGGATTTCTCAAAGTTGGAAAAGAAAAGAAGAGTGAAAGGTTAGAGATTGTGCATACATATGTATGGGGACCAACTCAAGTATCATCTCTTGGTGGCTCTCATTATTATGTTACTTTTATTGATGATGCAACTAGAAAAATTGGGTTTATTGCATTCGACAAAAATATGATGTTTTTGATACTATTAAGAAATAGAAATATTTAGTTGATAATGAGAAAGGAAAAAGGTTGAAGTGTCTCATATTAGACAATGGAGGTGAATATTGGAGAAAGGAGTTTGATGATTATTGTTCATACCATGGGATTCGTAGAGAGAAGATAGTTCCAGGAATGCCACAAGAAAATGGTTTGTCATAAAGGATGAATAGGACAACCATGGAGCATGCAAAGAGTATGATATTGCATGTTGTTTTTCCCTTACAGTTCTTAGAAGATGTTGCAGATATTGTTGTTTACTTAATAAACAAACAAACTTCAATTTCTTTGGATAGTGGAATTCAAGAGGATTCATGGATAGGTAAAAACATAAACTATTCCTTTTTGAAGACATTCAATTGTGAAGAATTTGTCCATATTGATAAAGAAAATAGAACAAAGCTTGAGGCAAAATCCAAGAAGTGTACCTTTATTGGATGCGGTGTTAATGATTTTGGTTATCTCTTATGGGATTATGAAAATCACAAAATCATTAGGAGTAGAGATGTCATATTCAATGAGAAGTTCATGTACAAATGTTAGTTGCAGGGAAAGAAACATGAAAAAGAAAAACCAGAATACACAGTGCTTGATGAGATCACTGAAAATAAATTCCAAAGGTACCAAAAAATCAAAATGTATAACAACATGAGAAACAGGTACCTCAAACTCCTACAAGTGTTGTTATAAGATCTACCAGGTTAAGTAGACCCCCTGAACGATAATCTCCTTCATTGTATTATTTATTGTTGATTGATTCTGGTGAACCGGAATGTTTTGAAGAGGCAATGTAGGAAGATACCAAAAAAGGTGGGAGCAAGGTATGAAAGAGGAAATGGATTCTCTGGTAAATAACTAGAATTGAGATTTGGTTTAGTTGCCTGCAGAAAAAAGAGCATTGTAGAATAAATGGGTTTACAAGTTGAAGGAATAAGATGGAGGAAAAAAGTGATATAAGGCTAGGATTGTTGTAAAGGGGTTTGCACAAAAGAAAGGTATATATTTTGATGAAATATTTTCTCCTCTTATTAAAATGACTTCATTTAGGAATATTTTAAGTCTTGTGGCAGTAGACGATTTGCATCTTGAACAATTAGGTGTAAAAACAACTTTTCTCCATGGGGATTTGGAGGAAGACATTTACATGCAAGAGCCACAGGGGTATGAGGTCAAAGGGAAGGAAAATTTGGTATGCAGGTTGAAGAAGATCTTGTATGGCCTAAATCAAGCTCCAAGGCAGTGGTATTTGAAGTTTGACAAGTTTATGATAGAACAAGGTTATAGTAGATGTCATTCTGATCACTTTGTTTATTTTAAAAGGCTAGAAAATAGAATTTATATTATCTTGTTATTGTATGTAGATGGCATGCTTGTTGCAGGGTCTAATATGCATGATATAAATGTGCTCAAGAAGAAATTACATAATTCATTTTCCATTAAGGATTTTTGTGTCGCAAATAAAATTCGTGGTATGAGAATAAGAAGACACAGGAAAAATTGCAAATTGACATTGTCTCAGGGTGAGTACATAAATAAGGTGTTGGAGAGGTTTAGAATGCAGAATGAAAGACTAGTTAGTACACCTTTTTCCAACCATTTAAAATTAACTAAGGAAATGTGTCCCAAGACACATGAGGAGATAAAGTACATGTCTAGGGTCCCTTATTCATCAGTAGTTGACAGCTTGATGTATTCGATGGTTTGCACAAGATCAGATATTTCACATGCAGTGAGAGTTGTGAGTAGGTATATGAACAATCGAGGTAAAGAACATTGGGAGGAAGTAAAGTGGATTATCAGATATTTGAGAGGTACTGCTACTCATGCGTTATGTTTTGGAGGTTCATACACTGTTCTGCAGGGATATGTTGATTTAGATATGGCAGGTGATAAAGATAGCAGGAGGAGCACCACATGGTATGTTTTTACTATAGGTGGAACAATAGTAAGTTGTATTTCTAAACTGCAAAAGGTTGTTGAACTTTCAACAATAGAAGTAGAGTATGTTGTTGCTACATATGCTAGTAAAGAAATGATTTGGTTATGGAGGTTTATGGAAGAATTGGGAAAGAAGTAGGAGAATAGTAGGTTGTACTGTGACAGTGAGAGTGCCATTCATCTTGCAAATAACTCAGCCTTCCATTCCAAGACTAAGAATATACAACTCAAGTACCATTTCATACGATCCATATTGGAAGATGGACATTTGAAGTTGGAAAAGATACACACTAGCCAGAATCCTGTAAACATGTTAACAAAGGGAGTAACCAGGGAGAAACTGAGAAGGAACTCAGTTTCATTTGGTCTTTAAGCATGAAGTTGAAGATGAATAAATTTTCTAGGTCCATAAAGGATCATAGTCCAGTAGATACAACAATGATGGATTTGTTGAGATTAGTCTCCAAGTGGGATATTATTGGTCATGGAGCCTGATTATCTTCCTGATTCAGAGGCCTTTGTTTTCAGTCGTGTTTATACCCCATGAAGACTTTACACCCCAGAAGAATGTACACTCCTCCATGCAGGGGAGTGCAGGGGGGGCTTGCCCCACTTGTGGGGTCCAAGGGGTCCATCCCCCGGTTGGGAGGTCTGGGGGAAAGTGGACCCTCAGAGGGTGTTTCGAGGACAATGTTCTCTGATGGGGGTTCATGGGCGAAGACTCTGAAGGAAAAATTGCCTTGTAAATGTATATTGTAATTTCATAGTAAATCTGGACTGTTCATTATAAGGTCACAGATCTGACGGTTGAAATTATGTTAGGGTTTTTTTCCCTATAAGAAAACCCTCTTTTATGAGGGAAATGTATTGCATCTATGTATCATTTGTGAATATTTCATTTTGAGAGAGGAGACTGTGAGAGAGAGAAGAGGAAGTTACAACAAGTGTGTTGTAGGTTGTATCCGTTCATTTGTTGGATAATAATAAAGGAAGGACCTAGAAATTTCTCTAGTGGATGCAGCCCACACTGGATGAACCACGTATATATGTGTCTCTATTGTATTTTGTATCGTCTATGTTTTATTTCTGCATTTGTTTTATTTTATTGCTTCGTGATCCTATTTTTTCTAACACTTTAACCCATATAGGGACTTTTTTTATCTTGCATAGTATCTCTTTCTTTCCCTTCACAACAAAGTATTTTGGTTGCTTCATGTAGATTTATTCTTCCAAATCCCCGTATAGGAATTTTTTCTTCACATCCATCTGATCTTCTTCAAAATCAAACACAACAACAACAAATAAAAGAAATCTAATAGAAGTTAACTTCGCAACAAGAGAAAAAATCTCATAAAATTCAATTCCCTCTACCTGGGAATAGCCTTTTGCTACTAACTAAGATTTGTATTTCTCCACTTTTCCTTATGCATTCATATCCTTCTTAAACACCCATTTTTTTTCAATAGTATTTCTTCCAGTAAAACACTCCACTAGATCCCAAGCCTCATTTTTGTCCAAGGCTAGCATTTCTTAAATCCTGGAATTTTTCCATCTTCTGAATTCAGTGCCTCCGTAATTGTTCTATGGTCATCATTAGTAATAGACAAAGAAAAAATTGAATGGATATCAGGTGGAGTGTACCTTTTCGGTTTCCTTCTTTCTTAAACCGATCTCCTCAATACTGGAGAATGAGGATCTTCTTCTTCTGATTCTTCTTCTTTTGTAGATTATGATTCATTATCATTCAATTCAAACTCTATTTTCTCTGGTTTTTCCTCCTCTGGTAAGAATTACTATTTGATAAGATCTTTGGTTTCTCCAAATACCACATCTTTGCTATACACTACCTTTTTAGTTCCTGGGTTACAAAGCTTATAACCTTTCAAACCATATTTATACCCAATAAAGATAGATTGTTTATCCCTTTTATCGAGATTACTCCTATTTTCCTTTGGAACTTTATTGATCCTAAAATGTGTTAAATATTTGTAAAATCTCCCTCTTCTAAATTCTTTCTCCATACTTAGAAATTTTCACAATTATCGCGAGTTCACGACACATCTTTTCTTTAGTGCAAAATTTTGTGGCCTTCAAAATACACTCTTGCATTCCATTGCCTTCATTTCATATTCATACTTATAAAATTTTCCAAACATTCCACCATAGGTCCAAACAATTCAGTCGATTTACTTTTCTACCACCGAGACCCCTCTGTCCAACTGATTCCTCATACCTAGTCAATTTATAATTTTCCATCATGCTCCATGGGACATTATAGTAACTCTATTCCATACCCATGGACCCGTCACACTTCATTACCATCGTGATGTCTCAACACTTAGTCAAAATTTTAAACTTCATTGCGGGCCGCAGTGATTTCATGGTTCCTCCATATATACCCCCTATCCTCTCCATCCAACTAATTCTTGATACTTAGTCAATGTTTTGAAATCCCACCATGGGTTCATGAGTTCACACTTAGTTCATTATTTCTACACACACTCTTGATTCCCCTCCTGTGTTGGAATACTGAGAAGGGGGGATGAATTGGTATAAGCACATTTTACCACTTTCAATCAATATATATATATATAAACTTCAACTTTATCAGTAGTATTCAATAGTTTATCACTTATGCATTCAATATATCATTTCATCATAAACAATATCATTCATAAGTCCATAATAAACAACCACAGATACAAAGTACACCAGAATTTACGTGTAAACCCAAAAGGTAGAAAACCACAGATTTATTTCTTATATATATCAAGAATACATTCATAGGAAGCACCAACTTCCAATTTCTCTAGCACCAACTAGAAGGAGGAACAAACCCCCTGATTTACAAGAACCAAACTAAAGGAAGCCACAAGTCCCCATGTTCTCTGGCTCCAACCAAAAAGAGGCTATGGCCCCCTATTTTATATGCTCCAACCTGAAGGAAGCTCCAAATCCTTGATTTCTTTGGCACCAACTGGAGGGAGGATACAAGCCTCTTTCCTTGCCTCACCCTACCACCGTGAAATATAAATGTAGACTCAAACTGTCACTACCAATGATCAACCTATAACTCCCACCAACATCAACCCACCTGTCACTGTCACTGTCACTGTCACATCAACCTGTGACTACCACTGTCACATCAACCTATGACTACCACTGTCACATCAACCTATAACTGATGATCAACCAATAATCCAACCTGTCATTGTCCCTGTCACTATTCTTGTCACTGATATACCAACATCAACCAACTATAACTAGATCCACTCACATGGATACCAAAACCATCACCATACCATGTAGATCAACCATATTGTACCAGAACCTGTACTGTACCATGTACATCACCCATGTACATTAAATTGTACCATATCATGCATGAACCATGTAAAAAACATACACAATATCATGCATAAACTATGCATCAACCATGTACCAAAACTTGTACCATACCATGTACTGAAATCACCAAGAAATGCCTCTAGCAATGTGCCATATCATTATAAACTCATGAACCATAAAATAACTAAGTATACCTCAATCATATTCCATAACATGCATCATTATCACCAAGGAATATACCTCATACCTGTACCAAAAATATGTCTCACACTATGCACATAATATGTGCCTCAAGCATGTACCAATGTCTCAACAAGATACCAAGGACATGCCTCAAGCATGCACCTTAACATCACCAACATGTAACCCTCAAAACATGAATATAGACATAAATTTAACATGTCACTGACCTATTTCACTATGTTATAGACATGCATACCTTCATCAGTCTCAACAACATGGTAAAATAATCCTCTCTCGAATCTTTCTTATCCGCGCTAGACCAAAACCATCCTCACACGGGGCCTCACATGACGACAGTCATACAACCCACAGATGGGATTTGTGGGACACCAGTAGCATGACCCATGGGTTCAAACAAATTAGGGTTTCAGAGAAAACCCTTTCTCTCCTTTGAAATCTGTTGACGGGTGAAATTGACCACTCGTCAACTGGAAGAGTGAATCCGGTCCGGGGTTGTCTAATTAACCCAAGCTGTTTGGATTGACTCACTCTGACGGGTTTAATGGCTCCATTGTCCAATCTAAAATCCTAAAGGAAATGAAAAATAATAAACGAAACGAAATAACTCACTAATTACTAATCACTGCAATATATATGCACACACACACACACACACACACACANTAAATAATATTTATATTATAGTTCTATTAATCTAATTCATATATACAAAATATACAAATAATGAGTTTTAATCTGAACTCATAAAAAAATCAAATGTTTGATGGTTCTTTCGATGAAAGTAGATAAAGAAAGAAAAAAGTACTATTTGTTTTTTTTTATTATTTGTTCTTTTTCTATATGCATTCGTACGATCAAATATTAAACTACTTAATTAAACAGAAAAATATAGACAGTGAAAATTATACTATATATAAGAACTTCTATAATAAACAAGCAAATGAAAGAAAAAAACAGACTAACCTATTAATCACTTGAAGAGTATGCATCCAACTGTTTCCATAAATCGTACATCAGTCCATCCATGAGATAAATCTGCTGTGCATCTTCACAATGTTTGGTACAAACGCTAAACTATGCATTGACTGGTGTATTTAATTGATAAAACAATAGGATGAAAAATAATTACAGTGATATAATAGACTGCAAGTAATAATGCATAAGATTAATCCTACAATTACAGCTTGCATTTAATCAATCAACATGTTTAAGGTAAACCTCATAATATGAATTGAATGATCATCGACTGTTTTCATAAAACTGAAGAATAAAATTGTGAACTATAAAGGAAAAACTATCTTGACAACAAAATAATCTGCGAAGACTAAAGCTATCAGCAGTCATTCAATTACCAAGATAAACAAATTATAGATCACAACAACATTCACAGATGACTAAAGCATAAAGTAAATATTCGTTATGTCTAAATTTGAGTATAAGCTGTTCACAATAAGCTCTAGGGCAAGATGCCTCTCATTACAAAATGATGGGTTTATAAAGGCCTCAGAAAAGATAACTATTCCCCTTTCTGAGATCAAATATTGATTACAAAAATAAAAAGGGGGATGCAACCACCCAGATCCTACTAAATCCTCCAAAACTCAAAAAAGTTCATTTCTGTTTGTACAAAATGTATAAAAGATATGGCTGGAAAGTCTCAAAGATGCTTGAGATCAATCAGTAACCATGAACTCCTGAATATCCTGAAAAGAAAAAAATCAAATAAAGAAATTAAGATCACAATTTTCAAATTTCGAATTTGGACAGACTAGCTACAAAATCTATTTAATGAACAAAGAAAACCAATTTATTTAATGAACAAACAAAACACGATTTTAAGATAAAAGAAATCTTACCTGAAAATCAAATCATATTACACAATCTCTGAATTTATTATTGTTTTTGTTGTCTCAACATTCTTTAAAATGACATTTCCTGTAGTTTTCATGCATTTTTTTACAAAGGCATTAGGCTATATATTTTGCTCACGGTTCTATTCAGTAGCTTGTGGATCAGGTAAGGGTTCACTATGGGTGCCTTTAACACAAGCCTGGGTAGATGTTGTAGGATAGATTATAGTTTCTTCGATCACAGGTTTGTCAATTTCTAAAATGTTGGGGTTAGCAAAGCCAATTCGGGTAAAAAAGGAATCCCAATCATCGTTCTACGATTTCAATTGATGCACCAACATAATTTTAATCAGGGCATGGTGGAAAAGACTTCAGCCTAAACGTTTCTTTTTATATCTCCTAGCCATTTTGTACAAACTCCTCCATAGATAATATGGCACATTTAAAGGAAACCCTATGAAAATCATGAGAAGACACAAATGATAGAGAAACACAATACCAAAACGGCCTTCACAAGTGACAAACTATTTCAACACTGAAAGCAAACCAAAATGCTTACCTCAGCCACAAAGAAATTCTGAGATTTTGACCTCTAAAGGACGAGCTGTATCTCTGGAACAATCCAATTTCTTGGGAAACTGCTCACGAAGAAGGTAAAAGGGCTCATTTTGGTTCTGGGTTTTCAAGGGTTTGATCTAATTCATAATCCTTTGCTCAGAATAGCTCCCACAAAAATGTGTCTCTGGCAGGCAATTACGGGGTTGACCAGACTGTAACAAAAGTGACTCAAAACAATTGTGGGTTTAGATGACAGAGGTAGGAGAGGTAAGTCTAAGCGGATACCAATAAAATAAACAAAGAGCCTGTGTGATCAAAATAAATATATGTAGGTCTCAGTTATGGGGTTTGAACACTCCTAGTCATGAATGTTCCAGTACATCACACTACCCAAGATCTCAGTTCGAAGTGAGAGGCATGTCAACTCATTATGCCATCCAACCAATGATGTACAGGATACAGTTTTGATGTGTTTAATTCCCATAACATGTAACGAGTATAGTTGATTTGCAAAGGCTAGGATATATATATATATATATATATATATATATATATATATATATGTTTTTGCAAACCAAATGCTAATCAAATTTTTGTATTTTAAACAAAGATAAGCGTATAATCAAATAGCAATTCAACATAGGCATTTCATTGGTATATGATAAGCTCAGAAAAATCATTAAAATGAGGAAGTTGTAAACCCATTGCCAAATCGTTTGACCAAGCCTTGGATAAAATCAAAATGCGAAATTAAGTTTCAATTGCTTGGCTCATGCTTACAATCATGAATCAAGCATGAAAATGAGAGATAAAAGTAAAACAAAGAATAATCAAACATCCTTTTTTAACAACCCAATAATCAGCCTAGAATAGTGACAATTACAAGATGGGGTGATGGCAGCTATAGGAGGTGTTATTTGTCATTCGAAATAGAAAAAATATGTGGGGCTGCCAACAATGGCGACTTACTGGGAGAAGCAATTATCTCTGTATCACTGACGAGTTCAGGTTAGAAATGTTTGAATGATTTCAAATCAAAGAACAACGGAAAGACATTTAAGCATCTTTGAAAAACATTATGTGGTCCAGCTTAAGATATCTTTCATTTTAAAAAAAATGAAATTTGGTGACAGACTTCACAAATGAAAGCCACGACGTTTAATTTAATGGCTCCAATACTGTTGACAGGGCCACTGCTGCCAGCAGGCATCCATAGCCTCGACAGGGATGTCAATTAACCCACTCTGATGCCTCTATCCTATCCAAGAAAATTCAAATCAAAATGAAGGATGCTTATGATCAAAAACACTTTATTTTTACTTAAGAATTTTCTCTAACCTTACATTGCTTCACTGCCAGTGGGCCTGTTCAGTACCCCGACGAAGTTGTCTTGGCACCATGCATGCATTTACCTATTGCCAGCAGACCTGTTCAGTATCCCGACAGGTTTTCAAACACTTCCCACAACTCTCAAATTATTGATATAATTTATAGATATCCAGAAAAGCGGGGTGATGTTGAAAATTTCAGTTTATGGCATATTTGTTATTTTTCAGCTGCTTTAATTTTTTGCTTGCTAACCTTCATCATGGTGTGAAAATAGTTCATTCATGAAACTAATTTTTTGAGGACAGAAAGACATCATTGAGTTTCTTTCTTAAAAGCAGGGACACTGTAAAGAGATTTTAATGATAGTCGTGTCTACTCTCAAATGCAAATTGAAACCAAAAATCAATTATGAACAAAAACCCATCTTTAACTGGTCTACGTTTTTTAGAAAAACACAGCAGTTGATGCTCTAACAGTCTTTAACAGTTGTTTTAAGATGAATCATTTTTTTCTCCTCTTCTTGAACCAAAAGGTGACACAGGCACAGTTTAACCAGAAAGCAGTGAAAACAAACAAAATAAAAGAACCAAGAACCAGAAAATAAATCAAAATAGAAAAAATATAAACAAAGATGGATCTGAAAACATCATGCGAAAAATCTCTTGGGAGACTGAAAGAAAATAGAAAAATCATGATTTATGTGAAAGCAATCCTACTCGTGGTACCTTGGGTCAGGGTTGAATTTACAATTCAGATTTATTTATCTCTTTACTTTCCATTTAAAATTTTCATAATAATACTATGGCTTTGAAAAGAAATATTCAACGAAAAGTAGGGAGAAAAGGATCATGTGGACTTCCCTAACAATCATCATGTTATGGTTCTCTTTGTGTGCCCACTTGTGCTCATGACTGCATTATTACAAAGAGAAATAGTGAGGAATAAAACTAGAAGAAAACCTACTCCTAAACCTACCCTAGCTACTAAACAAATCAGAATACTACATGAAGTCATGCTTCCAATGTAGCCATCGGAGTAACTCCAATCCTGCAATGGAAACAAAATCAAACATTACTAACAAGAATGGTAGTATATCAAAAAATGACATAAATATATCACACTTCATCATTTAAAAGCAAAGTAAGCATGATCTTACCATTCCCTTGAATATTCTTGTTGTATGAATCCTCCAGCCATTTGGCAATCTTGTCGTGATAAGGGTCATAATGGCATGGATGAGTGCAAGTGATTTTGGAAAACTTGTCAAGATTATGGGAAATGACATAACCATCAGTCAAGGATGAAATGCCCCATCCTCCTGACAATTCTCTAAGTGTTCAATAATTTCTTCACATGGAGGATCTAAAAGAAATATGTCACGCCTACTTCCAAGATACTTAGGTAAAAACAATGCAAGCACAACTTTATCTTTATTATGAATTTTTTTTATATACGAATATTCAAGCCATCCTAAGATCCTGTCACAAAAATGAGGATGCAAACCATGACTTTGATGAAATGAATATATCAATGGGGAAATCATCATAAGAGGATTCATGATGTCAATTAGATCATTGGTTTGAATTCTTCCTTTGATGAGATTGATCATTTCAAAATGTGAAGTATAAACATTAAAATTCGAGCTAATCAAAGAGCGAATATGTAACGTAGAATGTTTGATCTGCATAAGATAGAATGCATCGTCTTTTTCAACAATAAATTGTGTAAAATCATCTCGCAACATGTCCTTTTCCCATGTGAGTATTGAAAGTGAAAGAGCATCAAATCCGACTTTATCAATGTTATGTTTGGAATTAACTTCATCAAATCTTGGCATATCGAAAGGATATGATTGTGGCGGAAAATAGTAGGATGTTGTAGGTAAGGTGTCAAGTCCACCAGAATCTAGGAAGAGATTAGGATATAGAGAATAAAAGGAATCAGAAATAAGCATATGAAAAGAATCTCTTGAACTACGATAATTAACAATGGTATTCTCAAGACATTTCTCTTCACTTTCTTTAAAACTCTTACTTAGTTTTGGTAACGAATTCCTCAACATAATATGATCATCTAGATTTGCCTTCTATATGATAGATAATTCAAAATTTACGTGACAAACATCTAGTCTTTCCTGTGGATAAAGTACATTTTGAGGACGAAGGTTTAAGGTTTCTCCTTCCAATTGCATATCTTCTTCTCTAATCGGTTTCATAGGAATGTTAGAATGTTCAAGATTATTTTAGTCGCTTAAGTGTTCTTCAATGACTGAGTTTAAATATTGATTAGAGCATGAGTTACAAGAATGATGTTCTTCCGCGATGGTCAAAGACTAAAAATAAAATGATTTAGAGGAAAAACCAGTTTGGTTGTCAATAAGAACCTGGTCAATAGATTCTACCTCCTTTGCTTGTTCAAAATTTTTGGATGGATTCCTCTCATCCTATGAACTAAATTCTTCTCGCAGTTGAGTGATAGGATTTGCAACTGGTTCTTCATTCGCAATTGAATATGACTGAATGGAAGGGATGCAAGCATCATAGCGGATATTTAATACAAATGGCATGTCATCGAGATTAAATTTACAGAGGATATGATTCTTGTCGAAAGGTCTTCCGAAGATGAATCGCCATTGATTCGCGAAGTCTGAAATTCTTCACATAATTGATTGTAATCATAAATTTTGAAAGAATCTAGAAATTCATCTACAATTGAAACCAATCAAAAATGTGACATGCTGGAAAGGACTCAAACCAATGTTTAATCTGACGTCTAAAATTAAAAGCGAACAATTTGCATAAAACTCTTAAATCTGAGATGTCATGTTTGTTGCATTTGCACCAAAACTTGTTAAGGTGGTCTTTAGCAGATGTATTGCCTCCACCATCAAAGGTGAGTTTGGACAAGCGAGAGACTGTCTCATTGGGAACATCGGGTAATGAGAAGTGGATAGCATGTTCCAACACAGTGATTTGGGGAGCCATGGGAAAATTGAATACATTTAAAATAAAGGCTCCTACAAGGCCATCTTGTTAGTCGACCCTCCTTCTAGCGCCATTTGTTGACGGGCGAAATTGATCGCTCGCCAACTGGAAGAGTGAATCTGGTCCAGGGTTGTCTAATTAACCCAAGCCGTTTGGATTGACTCACTCTGACGGGTTTAATGGCTCCGTTGGCCAATCTAAAATCCTAAAGGAAACGAAATAACTCACTAATTACTAATCACTGCAATATATATGTACATATATATATATATATATAGATAGATAGATAGATAGATAGATAGATAGATAGATAGATAGATAGATAGATACAGTTTATTTAAATAATATTTATATTATAGTTATATTAATCTAATTCATATATACAAAATATACAAATAATGAGTTTTAATTTGAACTCATAAAAAAATCAAATGTTTGATGGTTCTTTCGATGAAAGTAGATAAAGAAAGCAAAAAGTACTATTTTTTTTTTTTTTATTTGTTCTTATTCTATATGCATTCGTACGATCAAATATTAAAATATTTAATTAAACAGAAAAATATAGACCGTGAAAATTACACTATATATAAGAACTTCTATAATAAACAAGCAAATGAAAGAAAAGAACAGACTAACCTATTAATCACTTGAGGAGTATGCATCCAACTGTTTGCATAAATTGTACATCAGTCCATCCACAAGATACATCTTTTGTGCATCTTCACATTGTTTGGTACAAACGCTAAACTGTGCATTGACTGGTGTATTTAATTGATAAAACAATAGGATGCAAAATAATTACAGTGATATAACAGACTGCAAGTAATAACACATAAGATTAATCCTACAGTTACAACTTGCATTTAATCAATCAACATGTTTAAGGTAAACCTCATAATATGAATTGAATGATCATCGATTGTTTTCATAAAACTGAAGCATAAAATCGTGAACTATAAAGGAAAAACTATCTTGACAACAAAATAATCTGCGAAGACTAAAGCTATCAGCAGCCATTCAATTACCAAGATAAAAAAATTATAGATCACAACAACATTCACGGATGACTAA
The DNA here is from genome assembly GCA_032191745.1 of Picea mariana. Classification (NCBI taxonomy): domain Eukaryota; kingdom Viridiplantae; phylum Streptophyta; class Pinopsida; order Pinales; family Pinaceae; genus Picea; species Picea mariana. The sequence continues at coordinate 311,421 of JASDQU010100269.1, read as the reverse complement.
AGCATAAAGTAAATATTTGTTATGTCTAAATTTGAGTATAAGCTGTTCACAATAAGCTCCAGGGCAAGATGCCTCTGATTACAAAATGATGGGTTTATAAAGGCCTCATAAAAGATAATTGTTCACCTTTCTGAGATCAAATATTGATTACAAAAATAAAAAGGGGGATGCAACCACCCAAATCCTACTAAATCCTCCAAAACTCAAAAAAGTTCATTTCTGTTTGTACAAAATGTATCAAAGATATGGCTGGCAAGTCTCAAAGATGCTTGAAATCAATCTGTAACCATGAACTCCTGAATATCCTGAAAAGAAAAAAATCAAATAAAGAAATTAAGATCACAATTTTCAAATTTTGAATTTGGACAGACTAGCTACAGAATCTATTTAATGAACAAACAATACCAATTTATTTAATGAACAAACAAAACACTATTTTAAGATAAAAGAAATGTTACCTAAAAATCAAATCATATTACACAATCTCTTAATTTATTATTGTTGTTGTTGTCTCAACATTCTTTAAAATGACATTTCCTGTAGTTTTCATGCATTTTTTTACAGAGGCATTAGGCTGTATATTTTTCTCACGGGTCTATTCAGCAGCTTGTGGATCAGGTAAGGGTTCATTGTGGGTGTCGTTAGCACAATCCTGGGTAGATGTTGTAGGATAGATTATAATTTCTTCGATCACCGGTTTGTCAATTTCTAAAATGTTGGGGTTAGCAAAGCCAATTCGGGTCAAAAAGGAATCCCAATCATCGTTCTGCGACTTCAATTGATGCACCAACATAATTTTAATCAGGGCATGGTGGAAAAGACTTGAGCCTAAACATTTCTTTTTATATCTCCTAGCCATTTTGTACAAACTCCTCCATAGATAATATGGCACATTTAAAGGAAACCCTATGAAAATCATGAGCAGACACAGATGATAGAGAAACAAAATACCAAAACGACCTTCACAAGTGACAAACTATTTCAACACTGCAAGCAAACCAAAATGCTTACCTCAGCCACAAAGAAATTCTGAGATTTTGACCTCTAAAAGACGAGTTGTATCTCTGGAACAATCCAATTTCTAGGGAAATAGCTCACTATGAAGGTAAAAGGGCTCATTTTGGTTCTGGGTTTAGATGACAGAGGTAGGAGAGGTAAGTCTGAGTGGATACCAATAAAATAAACAGAGAGCCTGTGTGATCAAAATAAAGATATGTAGGTCTCCGTTATGGGGTTTGAACACTCTTGGTCATGAATGTTCCAGTACATCACACTACCCAAGATCTCAATTCGAAGTGAGAGGCATGTCAACTCATTATGCCATCCAACCAATGATGTACAGGATACAGTTTTGATGTGTTTAATTCCCATAACATGTAACGGGTATAGTTGATTTGCAAAGGCTAGGATATATATATGTTTTTGCAAACCAAATGCTAATCAAATTTTGGTATTTTAAACAAAGATAAGTGTATAATCAAACAACAATTCAACATAGGCATTTCATTGGTATATGATAAGCTCAAAAAAATCATTAAAACGAGGAAGTTGTAAGCCCATTGCCAAATATTTTGACCAAGCCTTGGATAAAATCAAAATGCGAAATTAAGTTTCAATTGCTTGGCTCATGCTTACAATCATGAATCAAGCATGAAAATGAGAGATAAAAGTAAAACAAAGAATAATCAAACATCCTTTTTTAACAACCCAATAATCACCCTAGAATAGTGACAATTACAAGATGGGGTGATGGTAGCTACAGGAGGTGTTATTTGTCATTCAAAATAGCAAAAATATGTGGGGCTTCCAACACAATCCCAAAAATTTCTCCTTCACACTTCCTTCACTACCTTAGACTTGTTTTATCATATTCGCTAATAGATCAATTGCTCACAAAGAAGATATTCAATAACTTATGTGTGTCAATGTACTTATGAGAGGTTTCTTCTTGTGTATTTATACCTTGAAAAAGTAAATTATTTCCTTAAATTTAGGGGAAACATGTGATTTTTTGTTAAAACTACTTTACCCTTTAATTAATTACATGCAATTGTTTAGGGGCTTCTTAACCATTCTATGAGGCTTCCAACTTCATGACCTCATAACTCCTCAACTCTGAGGAACTACGTGATGTATCACATACCGTTGGAAATGGAATGACAAGGACTATCCATATATAAGTGTGTTACCTACAATTACATTATCCTTCATGTCCTTATTCCTCAAACAACTTCGGGCTTCATGACCACACCTCTAGGGCTTATTTTGGACTTCCTCAAATGCACCACATTTGTTGACATCAATGACAATCAATTATGTTGACATAAATGAAAACCATATATTGAACAACATCAATTACAACCAGCTATACAACATCCCTCGTGGTAACCCATATCCTATCTTGTCACTCTCCCCAATGTGCATTTAATGAAAATCCGATGGAAATAACAATTGGGTTAAGTATTAAAAGGTCGTTATTAATGGCATCCTTATTGACAAAATTCTTCATGTACCATGTGAATCAACCTGTACCATATCATGTGCATCAACCTGTACTATACCATATGCATCAACCTGTACCATATCATGCATCAACCAAGTACCAAACCTGCACCATATCATGCATCAACCATGTACCAAAACTTGTACCATGCCATGTACCAAAATCACCAATAAGTGACTCTAGCAATGTACCATATCATCATCAACTAATGAACCACAACATCACCAAGGTATACCGCAAAGATATGCCATAACATGCATCAATATCACTAAGGAATGTACCACATGCGTATACCAAAAATATGCCTCACACCATGCACATAACATGTTCCTCAATCATGTACCAATTTCTCAACAAGATACCAAAGACATGCCTCAAGCATGCACCATAACATCACTAACATGTAACCCTCAAAACATGCATATATACATACCTTTAAAACTGAAGTTTACTTCGTGCACTGTGTTATAGACCTGCAGACCTTCCTCGGTCTCAAGAACCTGGTACAAGCATACTCCCTCAGATATATCTTAGCCTCACAGGACCAAGAATGTCCTAATGTAGGGCCTCGTGTTACAAGGGTCATACAATGCATGGGGTTTCCTTGCGGAACACCGGTAGCCTGACCAACGAGGGTTAGCCAAATTAGGGTTTCACAGAAAACCCTTTTTGTCCTCTGTGATCCCAAAACTTTCTCATTCTCACTTCCTTTGCTGCCTCAGACTTGTCATATTATATTCTCCAATAGATCACTTTCTCACATAGAAGATATACAATAACTTGTGTGTGTCAATTTACTTATAAGAGGTTTCTTTTTGTGTATTTATACCTTTCCAAAGTAACTTATTTCCTTAACTTTAAGAGAAACATGTGTTTTTTTGTTAAAACTACTTTACCCTTTAATTAATGACTTGCAACCATTTAGGGGCTTCTTAACCATTCTTCTGGGCTTCCAACTTCATGACCTCATAACTCCTCAATTGTGAGGAACTACGTGATGTACCACCTTCCTTTGGAAATGGCATGACGAGGACTATCCATCTATGAGGGTGTTACTTGCAATTACATTGTTCTTCATGTCCTTATTCCTCAAACAACTTCGAGCTTCATGACCACACCTCTAGGGATTCTTGTGGATTTCTTCAAAGGAACCACATCTGTTGACATCAATGAAAATCAATTGTGTTGAAATCAATGACAACCATATGCAAAGAACATCAATGAAAACCAATTATCCCACAATCACCCCCTTTGGCATTGATGACAACACTCATACTCCACCTCTTACCAATTCTCCTAATATTTCTCTCCTCATGTTTATCTCCCCCTTTGACATCAATGGAAAATGGCATCTCCCCTTGGGGCTTCTCCCCATGTCTTCATGATTCTAATATTTCTCTTTTGATCTTTCTCTTTCTCCCCCTTTGACGTGATGGGTAAAAGGGTAACTCCCCCTATCGATATCTCTCCTCCTATATTTGTGCTTCTAATCTGGTCTTTGTCTCTGATGATTTTTGTCCCTTTGAATTTTCTACAAGATTTTGTCCCCTTTACTCTATTTCAGTGTTTCCTTTCCATTGGTGCTTCCTCTTGTAATTCACTGACATATAAAAAAAGAATTCAAAAACTACTTGACTTCAAATATTCATGGCTTTTCAAGTTCACAACTTAGATATCAATTACCATGTCATTCAATAGATTCCTTCTGACGATATAACTTATATTGACGGTTCTCTTCCCCTCTTATGTTGTGACTTTCACTTCTTTCCTTAATGTGACTAACTGATTTCACCTGTCAATAAGCCTTCGTCCATTGTCATATATCTGTCTAGACCTCTCAAAGATCTCATGAATCCATTTTTGTCCATATGTCATAAAATTTTCCATGACTCTGCTTCTCAGCTACACACAATGCTAGCCCATTTGTAACTTTACCAGTTTGAATACTTCTTCAAATTTGTTGTACCTGATCATTGCAATCCCTGATTCTCATGTTGTCTGTTCAATTTGCAAATCAGACTCTACATGTATGAAAAAATATGTTGGTTGTGGAGCATGATTATCTTCTTGATTTAGAGGTCTTTATTTTCTGCTGTGTTTATACCCCATGAAGACTTTACACCTTGGAATAATGTATACTCCACATGGTGAAGTGCGGAGGGAGGTTTCCCCCTCTGTGGGGTTCAGGGTCAAGCGACCCACCCAATGAAACATTTCCTTGTAAATGTATATTGTAATTTAATTGTAAATTTGGATCGTTCATTATAAGGTCACAGATTTGACAGTAGAAGTTATATTAGGGTTTTTTTCCCTAGGAGGAAACCCTCTTTTATGAGGGAAACATATTGCAGCTATGTATCATTGCAAATATTGTACTCTGAGATAGGATACTGTGAGATAAACAAGAGGAAGTTACAACGAGTTTGTTGTCAGTTGTATCCCTTCATTTTTTAGATAATAATAAAGGAAGGACCTAGAAATTTCTTTGGTGGGCGTAGCCCACACTAGGTGAACCACGTATATCTGTGTCTCTATTGTATTGTGTATCTTCTGTGTTTTATTTCTACATTTGTTTTTTTTATTGCTCTACGATCCTATTTTTCTAACAACTGGTATCAGAGAAAAAGGTAACTCATAGGAAAAGAGGGCTCCTGGTTCGAGTGGGAGCAATGACGAAAGATGGAAATTTTAGGGTCGAGAAATTAATGGCCAAAACTACCAGTTATGGAAGATGCAAATGGAAGATTATTTATATCAGAAGGATCTATTCCTACCATTGGGTGGAAGAGAAAAGAAGATGACAACCATGAAGGATGAAGAATGGGAGGTTCTTGGTAGAAAGGCACTAGGGATGATACGATTGAGCCTGGAAGCATCGATGGCTATCAATATTTCAAAAGAAAAGACAAAGAAGGAGTTGATGGATGCATTGGATAAACTGTATGAAAAAACATCGTCCTCCAATAAGGTATTTCTAATGAAGAGATTCTTTAATATGAAGATGTCAGAAGGTGGGTCTGTTGTAGATCATTTAAATGAATTTAGTACGGTTACTAATCAACTAAGTTCTGTAAAAGTGGAATTTGATGATGAGGTTAGGTTTATTCTAATCTTGTGCGCATTGCTAGAAAGCTGGAATGACTTGGTAGTGGTTGTAAGTAACTCTATGTCTGGTTCAAAAACTTTAAAATTTGATGATGTTGTTGGTGTTATCCTTAGTGAGGAAATGCGATGGAAAATCATAGGTGAGACATCAGGTAATGCGTTAAACATGGAGAACAAGGGAAGAGAAAAGGATAGAGTAAAGGGCTCAGTGAACCGCCGTAATTCTAGGAAGGGAAAATCCAAATCCAGATTTGGAAAGATATAGTGTTGGAATTGTGGGAAGAAAGTGTTGATTAAGGTTGGTTGTCATTGATGTCAACCCTTGAAGAAAGCCCCACAGCACAAAGGTTTGGGTAATGGACCCAATATTGTTTGATGTAAAGATGAATCATTATTGTCTTGTCATGGTTGATAAGAAGTAAAGATGGATGAACTCCAAAGTGGTCCTCTTATGGTGAAAGCCCTCACGGGAAGACACTTTGTGGAGTAAGAGAACCCGTGCTTAATTGTGGAATAATGAGATGAAGGACAATGAATTTTTCAGGTAAACTATCCTAGATGGATAGTGCTTTTCATTCCATTTTCGGTGGCCTATGGAACATCACATAACTCCTCACGGTTAGAGAGTTATGGCCATGAGAAGTTGGAGACCACAGGTTTGGGTAATGGAACCAAGTTTGTTTGATGGATAACGGTATGACTTATGATATATTTTTAGATAATACTATTCTATATCGATAGTACATGTCATTCCATTTATGGTGGTATCTGGAATGCCACATAACTCCTCACGGTTTGGGAGTTATGGCCTTACGAAGTTGGAGGACCCTCATTCTTCATCTAGAAGCCCCAAAAGGTCAAAGTAGTCAAAGTGGTTTAAGAGATTTTAAAAGGTAAATAATAAAGTGAAATAATGAGTGTATTATAATTCAAAGTGAATACAAAATAAATTATTTCAATAATAAATTTAATGGAGAAATTAGAAGTGGGTTAACCCTAAAATAAGGAAAGTGGGGCCAAGTGACCTAGAAGATATTTTTAAGGAAGCTACTTGGAGAGTATAAATAAGAGGCAAGGCTCTCTAATTTTAATTACACTTGAGAATATTGAATATCTATAGGTGTCTTAGGTAACCAAGGATATCTAAGCCGAAATTCTGAGGGAAGGTGAAGAAAAGAATGCCAACATGCAAGGAAAGATAAATTCTTTTGATGGTGCTTTCTAAGGTGTTTTGGGTAAAAACGTCATAACTTCTTCATAATAGATCCAAATTCAATGAAACCAAATGTGTTGGTTAGGGTAAAGTCTATAGTATGCTTTGTAACATTTTCATATCAATTAAACAAATATTCTATGTGGGGCATGCTCTACAAGGTCGCTCTCGAGAATAAGCCAGAATTCAGTAAGGTATGCCATTTTTGATATAACTCCTTTTCTGAGAGGTTCCAAGTAGTGACACCTGGAGGAATTGCATAAAAAAAACTGAAGAATATTGTGTATCAGTTTCATATATTTATACATTATAGGTACAAAGTTATGATTACTTCAAGTTAGGGTTGTTGACTAATCCAAAACTAGGCACGTGAGACTAAAGAAAAGTTTGATGAAAATGCTAGTCTCTTGTTATTGAAGGTAAGGAAGGTTTGCAGGAATGTGATCATAGACACCAAATCTATTACAGAGATACAAATTAGATTTGGATGATGAAATTGATGAGGGCTTTTGGTTGCAGTACATGTTGATTACATGGTTGAGACAAGTAGTTGATGAGTTGGCACATACATGAGGTGTATAGTTGATGATGTTGGTACATATTGATGAGTTGTAGTTGATGAGTAGTTGACACATGATTGGTACATACTTGGTACATGGTTGGATGCACTTTTTTATGGTACAGGTTGATTACAGGTTGTTTGGTACGGGTTGGTGCATGGTTGATGCACTTGTTTATGGTACAGGTTGATTATAGGTTGAGGTACAGGTTGATGCATGGTTGATGCATGGTTCAGATTTATTGGTACGTGTTTACAATGGTATATCTCACAGTGACAGGTTGACAATGGTTCCATCATTCTAATTCTACTTCAGGGTGGCAGTACGGGGCAAGGACAGGTGGTTGTAGCCGTAGAACATAGGGGGTTGTAGCCTCCTTCTGGTTGTAGCCAGAGAATTAGGGATTTGTATCTTTCCTTAGGTTGTATATTGAGAAACTAGGGGGTTGGATCCTCCTTTCAGTTGTAGCTGGAAAACAAAGGAATTTGGTGCTTCCAATGAATGTAATTCTTCAAGACATATAAGAAAAAGAATTATGTGGTTTTCTCTCGATTTGGGTTTCCACGTAAAACACTGGTGTACTGTGTATGTGCATGTTTGTTCATTTGTTCATTGCTTATTTACTCTGCAGTTATTGGATGATAATGCTTCATTGATATAACACTTGGATTATATGGTTAAAAAGGATTAAATTGTTGTATTACTGATTCACCCCCCCTCTTAGTAATCCAACAATTGGTATCATAGCAGGTTCCTTTAGAAATCAGTTTAACCACTGAAAGGTAGATCATGGAGAGTACCAACTCATATAAAAATGGAATACCATCATTTGATGGACAGAAGTATGTTTTTTGGAGCATAAGGATGAGGACATATATATAGGCACAGGGATTTCAAGTTTGGCAATCAATTGTAGATGGATACACAGCACCAATAGTTCCACCAACAAATGAAAAAGAAGTAAAACTCGGTGAGAATAATTCCAAAGCCACAAATGCACTTTTGAATGATCTCAGTGATACGGTATTCACCAAATTTGCACACTGTAAATCCGCTAAAGATATTTGGGACAAGCTTCAAAATATTTATGAAGGAGATAGAAAAGTCAAAGTAGCAAAGCTTCAGACTTACAGAGGTTAGTTCGAACAACTAAAAATGAAGGAAGATGAAGATATCATAACCTAATTCTTACAAGTCGATGAAACAGTGAATGCAATCATAGGATTGGGAGAAGAAAATGAAGAATCTGTAATTGTTCAAAAGATACTAAGATCTCTTCCTATGAGATTCAACCCTAAGATATCAACACTAGAAGAAAGATCAGATTTGGACTCAATAAGCATGGATGAACTACATGGAATCTTCACAACATATGAAATGAGAACTGAGCTGGAAAATCTAGATGTAAAAGAAGCAACCTTCAAGGCATCCAAAAGATCAAAGCAAAAGAAAAAGGAACAAGAAGAATATAGAAGCAGCAGTGACACCTTGGAAGATGATGAAGAAGTGACCAACTTCGTCAAAATACTGAACAAGGGAACCAATGGTAGGTATAGAGGTAAGCTCTCTTTAATTTGTTTTAATTGTGATGGTATTGGTCATTTTGCTAACAAATGTCCTCATAAGAAAAAGAGAAATGATGAAGGCTACTCAAAAGGAAAACACACATATAAAGGCAAAAGAACTACAAAGAAAATTTTCAAGAAAAACTTATACACCAAAGAAGACATCTCATCATCAGATGAAGATGAAGTCAGTGACAATGAGACGGGAAGAGTTATATTCATGGCAGTAAAAGACTCTGACAAAGAAGACTCCAAAGAATAATATGAAGAAGACGAAGAAGAATGTGAAGAAATCAAAGAAGAAATTGAAGAGGCAAAAGTTGACTATCGAGAAGAATTAATGTGTTCCATAGAAGTTATTAGAAGAGAAAAGAAGAAAAACAAGAAACTACAAGAAGAACTAGACAAGAGAAAGGACACTCAAGAACTAGACAAGAAAAAGGACACTCGAGAACTAGAACAAATGATCACAAAATTGAAGGTTCAAACAGAAGAAGATAAAAGAATTGAAGAAACACTCAAAGAACAACTAGAAGAAAAGGACAAGATCATTGGAAACTTGGAAGCAGAGGTTGTCACACTAAGAAAGGATATTCGAAAGAAAAACATGCAGAATAGCTCAAAATTTCTAGATGACATTATCACCAGTCAAAAATCTCATCTTGACAAGTCCGGACTTGGATACAATCAGACAAAAAAGGGATCAAGCTCCAAAACAACAGAGCAAGAAACAAATCCAAAGAGCTATGTAAAAACAATCAAAGAGGATAGGAAGATATACAAGGAAGATTACAGGGACACTCCTCCACCAAGAAGATTCAGATTTCAGAATCAACAATAGACAGATAGGCCTCAAGAAGAAGAAGGATTCATAAGAGCACCTCCTTTCAGAAGATCTTCAACTCCCAGGTATCAAACTATATTTTTTGGTTTATGTTATGAATGTAATAATTTTGGATATAAAGCTCTGAATTGCAGAGCTAACAACAGGAACAGTAACAGCTTTGAGAGTTATACACAAAGGGATTATTCAAGGAGACCTAGTGACACACAAAGAAGAAGTTACAACAGGTTTGAATCTTTTAGCACTGAAGTGGAATGCTACAAATGTAACAATTTTGGACACATGGCCAAGGATTGCAGAATGGAATTCCATCCTAAAGAACCTCAACAAAATAACAACAGTCACAGACAAGAACCTCAAAAAACGACATGGATAAGAAATCAAGATCAGTATAACAATGAAGAATGCACAATCGCTCTACAAGCTAAGCAGAAGAAACATGGTTGGTATGTTGATAGTGGGTGTTCAAAACACATGACAGGTGATAAAGATAGATTTCTTACATTGCGAAAAGAAAAAAATGGATCAGTCTCCTTCAAAAATGATAATTCATCCAAAATCATTGGAGAAGGCACAGTCCGAATTGGGAACACGAATGAAAAGGCACAAAATGTTCTACTGGTAGAAGATATGAAACCTAATCTTCTAAGTGTGAGTCAAATGTGTGACCAAGGTCATAAAATTACTTTCGATTCAGAAACGTGTGAAATAAGTAATGAAGGTTCAGGGAAACTGGTCGGTACAGTTGCAATAACTTCAAACAACATATATGTGTTAAGTGAAATTGGAAATGAAAAGTGTTGTCTAGGAAAGGAAGATGAAAGTTGGCTATGACATAGAAGAATGGGTCACATGCATTTTGATAACCTTGTCAAATTCAGAAAAAGAGAAGCAGTCAGATAAATGCCCCAGATCACGAAACCAACCAACACTTTATGCAAGCATTGTCAACAAGGAAAGAAAACAAAGAACAGGTTAAAATCAAAGGAATAATCAACAACAAGACCACTAGAAATTGTGCACATTGATCTAGTTGGACCAAATACAACAAAGGGATTTAAAGGTGAAAAATACTTTATGTTATTAGTTGATGATTATACAAGAATGACTACAGTTTGCTTTCTCAAGAACAAGTCAAAAGCTTTTGAAAACTTCAATATCTACAAGGAAATGGTTGAAAATGAGATGGATTCAAGAATCAAATGTTTGAGATCGGATAATAGAGGAGAGTTCACTTCAAAGGAATTTATGGAATATTGTAGCAGTCATGGAATAAAAAGTCAATTCTTCGTTGCTAGGACACCTCAACAGAATGGAGTTGTTGAAAGAAAGAATAGGACAATACAATAAATGGCTCTAACAATGCTAATGGATTCCAAATTGAAAGATATATTTTGGACATAGGCAATGCATACATCAGTTCACATTCAAAACAAAGTAATTCTCATAAACAACACTGATAAAACTCCCTATGATCTATGGAAAGGAAGACCAGCAAATGTGAAGCACTTCAGAGTTTTTGGAAGAAAATGCTACATCAAAGAAGATGGCAGAATGGGAAAGTTTGACTCTCATGTGGAAAAATAAATACTTGTTGGTTACTCAAGTACAAGGAAAGAATACAAGTGTTACAATCTAAGATTGAACAAAGTTGTGGAAAGCATCAACGTAACAATTAATGAAACAGGCAGACCAAAATCAAAGGAAGATGAAAACAAATCAATGGAACAACTTTTCAAAGAAGAAGATGAAAAAGAAGTAGAAGAGGAAGATGAAGATGAAGAGAATCTGACAGAAGCATAAGAGCAAGTTTAGAAAGTATATCCAAAGACACCTAGCAAACAAGTACAGTAGAATCATCCTTCAGATCAGATTATTGGAAACAAAGATGTAGGAGTTGAGACTAGAAGAAAAATCCATTCACCAGAACAAACACACCTAACACTATTATCTACAATTGAACTAAATTTCTTTGAAGAAGCCAGCAAGGATGAATTTTGGAATAAGGCCATGGATGAAGAATAGGATCAAATAGAGAAAAATTGCACTTGGGAATTGGTTCCAAGACCAAAGAATAAGAATGTGATCAGCTCAAAATGGGTTTTCAGAAATAAATTGAATGAAGATGGACAAGTTACAAGGAAAAAAGCTAGATTAGTATGTAAAGGATACAAACAGATTGAAGGAATTGACTTTGAAGAGACATTTTCCCCAGTTGCCAGAATGGAAGCAATCCATTTACTTTTAACTTATGCATGCCCCAAAAATGTTAAAGTATATCAGATGGACGTAAAATCAACTTTTCTGAATGGGGAACTTGAAGAAGAAGTCTACATTGAACAACCAGAAGGATTTCAATTGTCATAGAACACAGACTATGTAAGTAAATTAAATAAGGCCTTTCATGGTCTACAACAGGCTCCTAGAGCATGGTACTCTAGACTGGTTTAGTATCTGCAGTGGGCAGGGTTTAGAAAAGGAAGTGCAAACAACAACCTCTACATCAAGGTAAGTCAAGGTAATATTTTATTAATTGAAGTTTATGTTGATGATATTATTTTTGGTAGTGATGATGATAGGTTAAGCCATAAATTTGCAAAAGACATGCATAATGAATTTGAAATGTCATTACTTGGAGAAATATCCTTCTTTATGGGACTTCAGATACGTCAAAGCAACCAAGGAATTTTTAGTTCTCAAACCAAGTATATCAGAGAAATGATAAAGAGGTTCGGAATGGAAGATTGTAAACGAGTTATCACTCCCATGCAAACCAGTTGTAAGTTGAGCAAAGATGATGATTCAAAGTCTACAAATCAGAGGCAATACAGGTCAATGATTGTTAGCCTACTATATGTGACATCATCTAGACCAGATGTAATGCAAACAGTTGGAAATGTGGCACGATTTCAAGAAGCACCAAAGGAATCACATGTATTAGCAGTAAAGAGGATTTGCAGATATCTCAAAGGAACAGAAGAGTTTGGATTATGGTATCCAAAAGGAAAAAATTTATAATTTATTGCCTACACAGATGCAGATTGGGCAAGTTGTATTGATGACCGACAAAGCACAAGTGGAGCAGAGTTCTACTTAGGTGAGTGTTTGGTATCATGGCTAAGAAAGAAACAATCATCAGTATCTCTATCTACATCCGAGGCAAAGTATATTGCAGTAACAACATGTTGTACACAGGTTCTTTGGATGAAACAAACTTTGACAGATATACAGGTTGAGTATGATGAGCCCATTCCAATATATTGTAATAATACAAGTGCCATTAGTATCTCAAAAACCCCAGTGATGCACTCCAAGATGAATCACATTCCAATCAAGTATCACTTTCTACGGCAACAGGTTGCAGAAAAGAACATCAGAGTTGAGTATGTGGGCACAAAAGAACAAGTGGCAGACATCTTTACAAAACCACTTCCATGAGAAGCCATTCAATATCTTTGCCAAAGACTTGGAGTTATTTCTACTCCAAAATGAATGCTTTTTGAATGCTTATCTTATATGTCTTAGATGTACACGAGGAAGAACCATAAGAGGACAGTTCAGTCAAGGGGATCAGCCCCGGATGGAAAGATACCTTTGCCATTGATGACAAAGGGGGAGAGATTTATCAGATGTAGAGGAAAGAGGCATGGTTCCAGGGGGAATAGATTTATCAGATGCAGAGGACAGAGGCAAATTTATCGGATACAGAGGATAGAGGCATGGTTCCAAGGTGACCATGAGTGATATGATTTCAGTATTGCATCAGAGTGTTGCCATCAATGCCAAAGGGGGAGATTGTTGATTAAGGTTGGTTGTCATTGATGTCAACCCTTGAAGAAATCCCCACATCACAAAGGTTTGGGTAATGGACACAAGATTTTTTGATGTAAATATGACTCATTACTTTCTTGTCATGGTTGATAAGAAGTAAATATGTATGAACTCCAAAGTGGTCCCCTTATGGTGAAATACCTCACGGGAAGACGCTTTGCGAAGTAAGAGAACTCGTTCTTAATTGTGGAATAATGAGATGAAGGACAATTAATTTGTCAAGTAAACTATCCTAGATGGATATTTCTTTTCATTCCATTTCTAGTGGTATGTGGAACGTCACATAACTCCTCACGGTTAGAGAGTTATGGCCATGAGAAGTTGGACACCCCAGGTTTGGGTAATGGACCCAAGTTTGTTTGATGGATAATGGTATGAGTTATGATATATTTTTAGATAATAATATTCTATATGGATAGTACATGTCATTACATTTCTTTTGGTATGTGGAACATCACATACCTCTTTACGGTTTGAGAGTTATGGCCTTACGAAGTTGGAGGACCCTCATATGTCATGTAGAAGCCCCAAAAGGTCAAAGTAGTCAATGTGGTTTAAGAGATTTTAAAAGGTAAATAATAAAGTGAAGTAATGAGTGTATTATAATTCAAAGTGAATACAAAATAAATTATTTCAATAATAAATTTAATGGAGAAATTAGAGGTGGGTTAACCCTAAAATAAGGAAAGTGGGGCCAAGTGACCTAGAAGATGTTTTTAAGGAAGCTAGTAGGAGAGTCTAAATCAGAGGCAAGGCTCTCTAATTTTAATTACACTTGAGCATATTGAATATATATAGGTGTCTGTAACCAAGGATATCTAAGCTGAAATTCTGAGGGAAGGTGAAGAAACGAAGGCCAACATGCAAGGAAGGATAAATTCTTTTGATGGTGCTTTCTAAGGTGTTTCAGGTAAAAACGTCATAAATTATTCATAACATATCCAAATTCAGTGAAACCAAATGTGTTGGTTAGGGTATCATCTTTATTATTTTGTGTAATAGTTTCAGATCAATTCAACAAATATTCTGTGCGGGGAACGCTCTACAAGGTCGCTCTCTAGAATAAGCCAAAATTCAGCAAGGTATGCCATTTTTGCTATAACTCCTTTTCTGAGAGGTTTCAAGTAGTGACACCTACAGGAATTGCATAAAACAAATTGAATAAGATTTTATATCAGTTTCATATATTTATACATTACAGGTACAAAGTTATGATTAATTCAAGTTAGGGTTGTTGACTAATCCAAAACTAGGCATGTGAGACTAAAGAAACGTTTGATGAAAATGATAGTCTCTTGTTGTTGAAGTTAAGGAAGGTTTGCAGGAATGTAATCATATACACTAGGTCTATTATAGAGATACAAATCATATTTGGATGATGAAATTGATGAGGGATTTTGGTTGAGGTACATGTTGAGTACATGGTTGAGACAAGTAGTTGATGATTTGGCACATACATGAGATGTATAATTGATGATGTTGGTACATATTGATGAGTCATAGTTGATGAGTAGTTGACACATGATTGGTACATACTTGGTACATGGTTGGAGTCACTTTTTTATGGTACAGGTTATTTGGTACAGGTTGGTGCATGGTTGATGCACTTGTTTATGATACAGGTTGATTACAGGTTTTGGTACAAGTTGATGCATGGTTGATGCATGGTTCAGATTTATTGGTACAGGTTTACAGCGGTATATCTCATAGTGACAGGTTGACAGTGGTTACATAATTCTACTTCTACTTCAGGGTGGCAGGACGGGGCAAGGATAGGTGGTTGTAGCCACCTTCCGGTTGTCGCCAGAGAACATAGGGGGTTGTAGCCTCCCTCTGGTTGTATCCATAGAATTGGGGAGTTGGAGCTTCCCTTAGGTTGTATCCTGAGAAACTAGGGGGTTGGAGCCTCCTTCCAGTTGCAGCTGGAAAACAAAGGAAGTTTGTGCTTCCAATGAATGTAATTCTTCAAGACATATAAGAAAAATAATTCCTTGGTTTTCTCTCGATTTGGGTTTCCACGTAAAACACAGGTGTACTGTGTATTTGTATGTTTGTTCATTTGTTCATTGCTTATTTACTCTACAGTTATTGGATGATAATGCTTCATTGATATAACACTTGGATTATATGGTTAAAAAGGATTAAATTTATCTATTACTGATTCGCCCCCCCTCTCAGTAATCCAATAGAAAGGACATTTGAATAAAGACTGCAAAGCTCCAAAGAAACAAAGAGATGGACAACAAGAGAAAAATCAAGAAGCAAATTTAACAGGTGATGTGTTACAAGATGATTTGTGTTGTTCCTGAGATTAAAATTAAGGCTCAAAGCATAATGTCAAGCATAAGGAATTAAGGAATGATTTGTTTTAAGAATTATTTTTCTTTCCGTTAGTTATGTAAGAATTTAAATCCTCAAATGAAATTAATATTTGAACAGAACAAAGCTCGCGTTTCATCGGCTAAGTCAATTAATCAAATTGAGTGTTGATGAATAAAGTTACAAAAATATTAAACAAGCTACGACATCAATGATAGAAGAATATTACCACGTTTATAGTATAAGAAAGAGTGAAATTCACCCCTGAAAGGATATATGATATAATGGTCCAAGTAGCTTGCAGGTATTGTATTTGTTGATAGCAAATATAGAGGAAAAAATGCTTGCTTATCAGATAACTAAATGAAATATGATCACAGTATATTTTGTACTAAATTGCAATCATTCACTTATCGAGGAGTAACATAAAGAAAACTAGAAATATGAAACATAAGAAGGGCACATAACTCAAACTTCACAAAATTTGGAATCCATGTCTGCGCTTGTATTAGTACTCACAAAGGATGAGTTTTATTAGTTACAATACGACAAGAAGAACCCTTTGTTCATTCTTCTAAATAAGTATTTATACAAAGGGTTCTCAACCCTAAACAGTTGGAATTCTACTTATTTCTAAAATAGTAAAAATCACAAAAAGTGAAATCTGAAGCGCTTCACTTGCATCTCTTTTGTCTTTTCATCATGTTGGTAGAGGTGTTTTTATTTCCTCTTGTCCAGCTCATAAATAGATAATCCCTAATCAAAATCTGTACAGATGATGTGTTCAGACTACCTCATTGGTTCTCGGAGGTGATGCCCTTTCCTTGCTTGATACATTCAACACATTTTCTCACAAATTGTGCTACCAACCTGGAGGGTTCTGTTAAGTCATTTTCTTCAAAAACATATAATTTTTTTTCTAATTTAAGAAATCTATCTTCCATTCTTTTTTCCTCTGAAATTATAGACTGTAGCTGCACATTAGGCTTCACCAGCCATCTATATATCTAGATGAGTAATATCAATATGTTTTAATAGCAATATTTCAGCCTGAGCCTCTTCCATGTTTGTCTTGATATTAAGTTGATGCTTGGCTATATCAACTTGTCCCAGTATTTCAGAGCTATCATCCTTTTCGAGGCATAATGAATCTTTGTTGAATAATTGAAAATATTCTTCACTATCTTTTTACCTTCGACTATATTGGCTTCCCAAGTCTTGAGTATTATATCACCTCTGGATTGTTCTGAAACAGACAACCTAGAAACCACATGCACTCCTTCTCTAGATGACGACACAACTGCTTCCTGGAAAGTGGCCCGAGCAGCAATAGCTTCTCGCTCTCTTAAACAAATGTTATCTAAGGATTGATTTACCACCCGAAATTGATTTTGGATAGCTTCCACCTTATTGAAAAGGATTCGATGCACTGATTCCATTTCCTTATGTACCTCTAGAGCTTGGGTTTGGAAAGCTGATATATCCAATACCGCTTTTTCAGCTAAGATTACCTTCGCTTGCAACTGTCTCACTAATCCATTGCTTGTCTGTGACTTTTTCTGCATCTCATCAAGACTGGATTTGAGCTGCTGGACTTCCTTGTCAATATCACTCCTGACATTCGTCTCCACCATTTTCATTTGATTTTGTAATTTTCCTATCAGCATATCTTTTTGCTTCAACTTCTCCTTCAGGTTGCTCACTGAAAACTATTTTTCTATCATGAAAGCTCCCAATGAGCCTGCAACCTCTATAGCGAAGTCTTATTCTTTTAGGGCCTGCCCATCTAATAGAACACTATGTATTTTAACAGCTACACCCTCCTTTTGATGTGTTTCTCTCTTTACCAAAATCCTTCTCTTCTTACTGAAGAAGAATTATGAAGGAGGCACCTCTGCTGTTGAAATAGGTGTAAGGTCTCCTATGAATACAACTTCAGACATCGGGTTCCCTCTACTGAATTGTAGAGGTGTGACAGATTTGATAGGAATACCTATCTCAGTGGATTTCTGCTTCCCAGTTGTGTCAGTTGTTGGTTTACTTGATGTGGACTATGGATTTTCTTCTGCCTTCTCTATCACGGTCTCAGTTTCCTCCAAATTGTCTCGGGCATCTTGTCCACTAGAGCTCCTTGTTTCTAACCCCTTGGTCTTTGTTTGTTGTGTGGCTGGAGGTGTCGGGATTTCCTCTTGCAATAATTTGGGGAGGGCATTTCTTCGATGTTTCTGGAAATTATAAAACTCGGCCATTTTATCTGTTGTCAAAGCTTGAATTCGATCCAAAACATCTTGATAGGATCTCGCTCCTCAAAATATTTCATCCTGAGGAGAATCCTCATGTTCAAATCTTTTCAGATTGTAGTTGGCCATGTGGTTACCTAAGATATTTTGCAGATCGTGCTTCTTAAATTCAATATCTACTAGCTTGATTTCTTCCAGGGCCGTGACTTCTACTTTCGAATGTCCAAAGTCCAGCAAATAAAATGTACCAATTTGCACGGGAAAATGGGCCATACCTTCTTTTGTACTACTTTTAGCTCCTTGCTAGTTCCCCCATGCACAGTTTGATGTGCTACATTGCGACACACTAAGCGATCTCGTAAAAATAGAGGCAGAGCATGTGGAGGAAGAAAACAACTGAAAACCCTAATATAGGATAAATTCTCCTCAATGTACTAATCTGCTATCTTGCCCAGATTAGTCATAATTTTGTCGAAAATTCTGGGAGGTGGGTAACCATATATAGAAGTGTGCATTGGCATCACCACCTAGTTGCATATTTCATAAAAAAAATATTTAGCCTTGTCTTCCCAAACCTTTGAATGATAAATATGTATGGGTTTAGCACTACTTGGAGTGCAACTCCAACCCATCAGTGGAAAAGGTGTCATAAAGCAGACGGCGTCCATAATATAAGCCGCCATGAAAAATTGGGTCGGTTTCCCCTTGGATCTTACTAACTGATATCTTGAAATCTCTTGAACCAAACCATCTGACAATATCTTGGCCCAATCAAAAGAACATCCCTATGCTACTGAGTGCATAATAGGTGCCCACGGTAAAAATAAATGGGATGTGTTTTCCTTCCCATAGAGTCTACACATCATCATTTCTATGTACATTATGTGAGGTTCTAGTGCGACAACTAGGTATATACCATGGGAATCAACTATGAACTTCTCGGGGTGAGAGTACCAGTATTTAATTAAATTGGGAAGGTTTTTTCTGTATTGGTCACATTCCTTCTTGTTAAATTCTACTAGGAAACTGACATTGTAAACGAAATTGGATACCGAAGACAATTTGTACATCACATGTAGATGTTCTAGCCTGAAATACCCAACTGCGACCTTTTGTGAATTGAAAATGGTTCTGGTAGGGATATTCAAATTCTCCAATGCCCAACCGATCATATCATTGTAGGGCAAGAGCCTAGGCCTCGTCGCTATCTTAACTAGTGTAGTTCTAATTGGGCTACAATTTTGTATTTGGTAGCTAGGTCCTCCGTCTCATCATCACCTGAGTCATCCAAGCAATTGAACAATTCATATTGCAGAATATTGATCACTTGCATCCAGGATTTAATGGCATCTATGTTTATGGCCGAGGTGTCGGAGAGGTTATTTGTGTTATGGCTCGATCCTTTACCAGGCGCTTTAGTTTCTTTTCGAGGAGCCATGGTATCAGGCCTTAGAGCTTTGATATATGTCACAAGAAATGCACAAAGTTTATTACCTTGAAAACTTACTACTTAGTGAAAATGCACAATGAAATTTGAAATTCAATATCCTTTTCCTTTAATTGCGTATATTTGCCAATACTTCTACTGACGAAGCATTTACTTTTCATTAATGAATAAGAATTCGGTGTTGGTCTAGGATCTCACTTGGAATGATTGTCATAAATCAACTATTAGTGTCATTAATTTTTGAGAAAAGCACAGATGAAATTTGAATTTATCCGAGTCATTATTTAGAAAAAGATTAATTACGTGATAATCATCATTAATGTGTCAGTTAATCACACTTATCGTTAAGAAAATTTCGCGACTTCGAATACCAGGATATCTTATGACATTTCAAGGTATAATCCCCAAAAACTGAAATCACGATGTGATTAATTAACTTTAAGCATGTTTAACCCATTTAAATAATCATGATCAACCTAAGACAACTTTGTGATTTAGGCTATCGGGACTTTAAAAGACTTTTGAGGCAGGATCTATGAACGTGAAATCGCGATATGATTAATTAACCATTAATCATTTTTAATTATTAATTAATCTGGTTTAATGCTTTAAGACAATTTCGTGACTTCGACTATCAAGACTTTGATAGTCGTTGCATGTAGGATTCCTGAATCATGAAATCGCAACATGATTAATTAACCATTAATCATTCTTAATTCTTAATTAAGTTGGTTTAGAGTTTAAGACGATTTCGTGATTTCAGCTATCAGAACTTTGGAATTGTTGTATGTTGAAATGCCTGCATTGTGAAACTCTGAAACCCGATTTCTCGAATGTAGTCTTTTAGTTATTTGACTCATTAATGAGTAGGAAGCTCCATAATTCTTAAGATATTAGGATCGTTTGATTTAATGGGATACTTCATTGACGGTGAGAATTAAGTGCGTGCTATTTTTATTGAAACGAGAATGAAAACCATTAAAGTCTAAAGTTTTATAAATATATATGTGTTCCAACATACGCTCCATCTAGGGATCTCTTCTCCCTATGAGACGCAGAAGAACAGTAGACCAAGTAGCCTTTATTGGGTAAATGGAATCATTATTGCATTTCTGTGAAACACATTCTGAAAAAGGACACACAGATGGACTTTAGAATTCATCCATGTCTCTGAAAACTTTCAAAACTTAATCATTCATCGATCTCGAGTTTAGGCTTATTAATGGATTCCTTTTCTTAAAACGGATTTTAGATTTTCTTAAGATAATAAAAACAACCTTAACTAATCTATCATATTCGATTTGATTTTGTTCGCATCAAGGCAAGGTAATTTTAATGTTTTAGTCAGGGAGTCCTGTCTTGGCTTAGAATGTAGATCTAGTAAAAAACAGAACTAGTTACCAGAGTGCATTATAATACATGTATAACAACCTTGCAGATATCGTAGACATTGCTTCACTGCCAATGAGCCTGTTCAATACCCCGGTTAAGTTGTCTAATTCCCATATTGAATTTTCGTTCACCACTTCAATCAGTAATTTTTCATTTAAATGACGAGATGAGGGAAATCATTTAATGAATTTCCTTTCATCATCTATTTTTGGACTAGATGGGGGAAATCATTTTATGAAATTCCTTCCACCATCTGTCTTATATTTTTTTTAAACATGAAGTGGGGGAAATCAATTTGTATACAATATACCATGGATGACATATGTTTATAATTTAGCATCATAGGTTTGTTAACTCACTTTCATTACTCTGGACTAATATTTTTCAAACCTTCAAAACACCTTCTCTTACAGGAATTTTTCAAGGGGAACTTTTAATTTCCAGGGAATTTCCTTGAGAGAAACTAATCAGTGTAAATCTGTTAGAAAATATAAAGTAGTTAGGATTAGCCCATACATACTTTCTTTCAACTAAAGTCATATGGATCATAAAGATTTTTTCCTATTCTCATGTTGCAGACTTATTTCTGATCTTTCAGAGTCAAGGTGAAGTCCTTTTTCATCCATGAAGATCAAGAAAAGATATTTAGAATCACAGGAAAATACAGCTTGAAGATAAGCAGGAAAAACAGAAAGAGGATTCAGATGTTCCATCGTGAAAATGATCACCTCTAGTTGAGTCTGCTTATGGATTCTCGAATTCTATTTTTTAAAGTATTTTTATATATTACTTTCTTATTATAAATTTTATTTCATTTTTTATTTTATTTTATCCAGAAAAAATCTTGAGAATTAAAGCGTAATTTTATGTTCCTCTGGTTGTAACTTAGGTGACAACATTTGTACAGATGAAATATCTGTCATACCTAGCGATATCTCCTTGAAATTTTAACTTGGTTCAAAAGGGTAGAAGTTCATACCTCATATTTTCTCTATATTTTCAACCAAATAAACTATCTATTTATCACCTGTTTTGAGAGAAATCCAATGTTTTGAAACGTTAGCATTGCTTTCTAATACAGATTATCTCTCAACTATCAGTCGGTATCATGCAATGAAAATAAACATGAGAGCTATCAGTAAATTCTGTAGATCGAAACTCTATGTGTTACTTATTTTTATATTTTTGTTTTTATGAAATTGACAAACCTGTTTTTATTTACAGTGAAAGTAAAGACTTACTGAAGAAACAAAAAAGTGCAAACAAAAATGTGAAAATCAAATAGGTATGTACAATGGGAGTTCAGAATTTGGTTACTGCATGAAATGCTTCAGGTAATGCCCATTGATAGGGGCATTAAGGATTTTCCCATCGATATTTTCTAACAAAAATGAATTATTTTCCTCAGAAGTTGTGATCTTGAAAGGTCCACACCATATATGGTCAAATTTGTCGTGCTTTCCTGAGTCTTCCTTCCTGGCATCCCATTTTAAAACTAGGTCACCAGGGAGGAATTCCCTATCTTTAGATTTTTTGTCAAACATGGCTTTCATGTTATCCTGATATTTCAGGAGTCTCTCATCCACTTCAACCCTATTTTTCTGGACTTCTATCAATTGATTTATTCTTCTGGTGATGTCATTTGGCTCTTCCTTCATGTCCTGTCAAAGTTTCATTACAGGCAGAGAAATATTTATGGGGAGAACCACATCAGTTCCATATACCATTTGAAAGGGAGACATTCCGATGGATTTCTTATTGCCTATTATATTAGCCCATAAAGAATACTTCAGATGCACATGCTAGGCTTTCTTATTTTTAGTCAGCACTTTTTTAATTGTGGTGATTAAACTCTTGTTCGAGGACTCAGCTAATCTATTGCCTTGAGGATAGTAGGTTGTTGAATGTCCTGGTAAATTGTTGTACTTTTGACCAAAACTTACCATAGCCATGGATTTGAAAGCTTGGGAATTATTAGTGACTATCTTCCAAGGATAGTTGAATCTCGATAAAATGTTCTCCTCTAAGAAACTGATCACCACTGCGTCCATTGTGTTTAGCGTTGGAATGGCCTCCACCCATTTAGTGAAATAATCAGTAGGGCTCAAAATCCACTTATGCTATGCACTTGAATGTGGATGTATTTCACCAATGAAATCCAGACCCCATTGCTCGAACGAAGCTTCTGTTTTGACTGGGACCAAAGGTAAGGCTAGAAGCTTTTGCTTGCCTGAAAATAGTTGAAAAGGGTTACAAGATCTAACTTTGGCATGCACATCAGTGAATAATCTTGGTCAATAATATCTATCTCTCGGGATTTTATAGGTCGTTGCTCTCTAGGCATGATGCCCTCCACACACCCATTCGTGAAATTCATTTATGACTCTCTCCGTTTCAGATTCTACTAAACATATCAATAAAAATCCTAGAGGATCCTTACAATATAGTTGGTTATCCATGATACAATACTTTATTGCATGCAACTTCAATGTTCTAGCTTTGGAAGGGGTCATATCACTTGGACACAGCAGAGTTATAAGGTAATAAACTATGTCGTTATACTATGCAAAGGAAGAGAATTTTTCTTGGATCTCGATTGAAGGTATAGTAACATCAAGTGCGTCTATGTCTGGAAAATATTCATAATCTTGTAGGTGATTTATCCCAAGTGCCCAAAAATTTGATTCAGCTAGTAATTTAGCCAAGCCCTGACCTTTTACAAGTTTGGTTGGTTTTACTTCTAGGTCAAATTCCTGAATCTTGGCTAACCATTGACCCCCTTTTCCATTACTATCTGGTTGAACTAATATATCCTTGACAACATTGGTTGGTACATGGGCAATTATCTTAGAATGGAGTACATAATTCCTGAAGGATTTGAGGGCCTTTACCATTGCGTATGCTTGTTTTTCCAATATATCATATTTCAGTTAAGCATCTTTGAGACTTTTACTAAAATACATTATTGGTTGCTCGAAACCTTCATCGTTTTTTTGTAAGAGCACGTCCGTGATAGTATGTTCAAAGGAAAATGAGAAAATCAAGAATTATTTCACATAATCTGGGCTGGCCAGCATCGTTGCTTCACCTATAACTTTATTGATGCGTTCAAATGAAGCTTTGGCTTTGGCTATCCATTTGACCTCGCTGTCATTTTTGATCATATATGTAATCAATTTTACAATTTCAACGAATTTTGGGATGAATCTTTTTAAAAATATATTTTTTCCTAAAAATGATTGTATTTCCTTTATGTTCCTAGGAATATTGATAGTATTTATAGCTTCAACCCTTTTCGGGTTGATTTTAATTCCATTTCAAGATACTATGTAGCCCAAGAGTTTACCTTCCTGCATTGCAAAGTGAGATTTCTTGGGATTCAGAGACAAACCAAATTTTCGACATTTCTCAAATGTTTGTTTAAGGTGTATTAGGTGCTCTGTGTCAGATTTAGAAAACATGGTTAGATCATCAATATAAATGAAAACAAACTTATCTCTTTCACCGACAAATGCGATGTCCATAGCTCGTTGGAAAGTGGCTCCTGCGTTCATCAAAATGAATGGCATCTTTTCATACATAAAGGTACCCCATGGGGTAGTGAATGTGGTTTTTTCTTTTTCATCCTCGTGGACTACAATTTGATTATACCTTGAAAATCCATCAATCATAGACATCCTATTTTCTCTTACCACTTTTTCCAATACATGATCCATTGTAGGTAATGGATAATTATCTTTGAGAGATGATCCATTTAAATTTCTTAAATCTACACAGTCTAATTTCACCATTTTTGTTCCTGACCAGAACCAAATTGGCTACCCACTCGGAATATCTGAGTGGGACAATGGTTTTCACATATAGGATCTTTTTCACTTCATTTTCTATCACAGGCAGCAGTATGGGATTTATCTGTCTGAGCTTTTTCCTGAAAGGTTTAACACCATGTTTTAAGGGAATTTTGTGTTCAATTATAGTGGTGTCATAAGTTCGTAATTCATCATAATACCAGGTGAAAACATCCTTGTACTAATTGAGTAACTCAGCATATTTTCTTTTCATTTCAGGGGGAAGGTATTTAGATATCTTTACCATCTTCAGAGTTTCCTTAGTGCCTATGTTACAATCTTCAACCTCTTCAGGATGAGGCTGCAAAGTAGACTTTAAGGGAATATCATCATGATCGAAAAATATTTCCAAAGGAATCAAACCTTTAGGGATCTGATTATTTTTCAGTACCAACATGTATTGATTAGATATCTTATCCTGGAACTCCTGGGGATCTTCACCTTCCTGCATAATCCAAGCAGGGTCATTCT
The DNA here is from genome assembly GCA_032191745.1 of Picea mariana. Classification (NCBI taxonomy): domain Eukaryota; kingdom Viridiplantae; phylum Streptophyta; class Pinopsida; order Pinales; family Pinaceae; genus Picea; species Picea mariana. The sequence goes on along the minus strand of JASDQU010100269.1, from coordinate 286,083 downwards.
GATTTTCCTGATCAATATGCGTTTCATAAAATTCGTCCACCATTTCTAGGAATTGCATGATTTGCTCATCATCTTCGAAGACTTTCCATTGTTGAACATTATTTGGTATGGAGGATTTGTGCCTCATTTCTATGTGATACTTTATTTTGAGGACAATATGAGGTACAAACATTGCAGTTTCTTTGTCTAATGAATCTGCCTGTTGATTCTCCATTCTGGGAATATGGCAGATATTGAATGATGAGAAAAAAATCTCAATTAGATCCCAGGCACAATTTCTGTAGGACCTCAACCTTGGGTGTTTGTCCCGGTACTGTTGTTTTATCTGTTTCATGATCAATTCTGCATCACCATAAACTATCATATTTTCAATTTTTAACTTCCTGCCAGCCTCTAATCCTAAAAACAGGGCTTCATATTCGCATACATTATTTGTATAATCGATGTCCCACTGTAATTTGTAGGAAAAGTGAATAATGAAATCGTCTTCGGGTTCCACAAACAACACTCCATCTCCTGCTCCTTCACAAGATGAAGCACCATCGAAATACATTTTCCAAACTCCAACAATATTTGCATTTTTATTTGTTTTTTCTATTTTTTATTTTTCTATACAATTTTATTCTATACATTCATCTAAATCATCATCAAGAGATAAAATGCAGTTTCCTAAATCCTAATCAGCGGCATACACAGGGTAATTATTCATATTTTGTGGGTCACTTACAATATATTCCAACCTTGTTTCTCTATACAGGCGAGTGAAATGCCCGCCGAAGATTGGGATTGTAGCGTATGTCATGTCGAGTTAAAGGGATCCTCCAAGTTTGGTGCCCCAATTCTTGGATAACAACATGCCATACTTTGCAGGGATATCAATAACAACCACATCCATCAGGATACTTTTTACAGTAATCTGTGCGAGATTAACCACTAAATATTTAATCATACCCATACATTTAACTTTTCTTGAATCAAAAGAATACAGATCTTTGTATGGTCTGGTAATTTCAAGGCCCATTTTTTCCATAATAGCTTTTGGCATCACATTGTGGGTAGGGATGATTTTAAGGATGGAAATTTGTTTTAAAATGTAGAAACCTTGGAGAATCTTATTAATCCTTCATATTCCAACTATAAATGATTAGCGATATTTTTGTAAAAATATTCAAATTTCTAAGGATTTTATATAGTTTTTATAAAATTTTGGCGATTTTTAAGGTAAAATAATTTTATCCTATAAAATTTGGGCGAATCATTTTTAAAATAGCGAATCTCGTTTTTGGAAAAACCATGGAAAATTAGCCCATGAGCGAAATTTAGCCCCTAAAATCATCCATGATTGTGGGAGGCTCCATAATCTAACATACAATTATGGAGCAAATGATCATGCACAATCAACGTGATGTAGAAAGGAGCGACAGAGTCTCTAGCATTTTCAAAATGTGGACCAAACATTATAGTCGGTTTATCATCTTCTAAATTTATAACATCTGCCTGACTTTCAATATCCGAAAAAATTATCATTTTGGAAATATGTTTTCTATATGTAGGGTTTTTTGCCAATTCAACCAGAGGTACATGGATCTTGATTTTATTAATCTCATTTTCTAGATTGAAACTCTTTGTTGTCTTTTTGTCTTCTCTGGTTGGGATCTCTATCTCCCTTTTTTCTATTTTATTAGTTAGTGTTGCTATTGTTTCATCTATCTTTGTTTTGACAGTCAGAATTTCTACTGCTTTTGTCTTGGTAGTCTGTGTTTCAACTGCCTTTGTCTTGGCAGTTTGTGTTTCAACTGTTGATTTAGCTCCCTCACTCGCTTTACTTCTCGTCAAGATCTTCTTCGGTTGGGAAGTTGTGACATTTCTATCTCTAGGCCTCAAATTATACTTCTATTTTAGCTCAGCCATTATATTGTCGGCGATTCCTTGATAAGCAAAATCTTCTGTAATATTTATGTTATCATAATTAAATAGGTATTTTGCACCTAAAGACCTTTCATAGTCTTGCCTCATCAAATGAGGTTCTTGATCATTATCACTAATATTATTCATGTCTTCCTCTAACTCCTCAAATATTCGCATGTCATCTCCTCCTATAAAATTTTCGTTTTTAAAGGGGGTCTGAATCTTTTGATATTCATTTTTTATCTGTCTTTGTTGTGTTTGAGGGTTAGGATTTCTTCTAAAATCTTTTCTAGTGAACTGATCTGTTTTAGATTGGTCTAGTTCCATCCTCGAGATTTTGTTTGATAATTCTTTAATTATTTTTTCCATGTCATCCATTTTGTCTTCTGCAGACCTCCCAAATCCAGAAGGTCTTGCTTGTTCTCTGAATCGTCTGGTTTCTTTATTTCCTATTTTAGTTTTAACTTTCAATTTTCCCGATGCCATCATATTTGATTCGATTTCTATAGCATCATCCTACATTCTTGTGAGGTCTCTAGATCTCCTTTCCATCAATAGTAAGGAAATTTCAGGCTCGAAAGCCTTAGCGAAAGTCAGCTTTGCTGCAGGTTGGGAAGGTTTAACCTCAGCTGGAATTTTGTTATAAAATTTATTAAATCCCTGAGTGAATTCGAGAACTGTTTTTGAATTTTTCTTTCTTAAAGCTCTGAACTCGATTAAATAATAAATGTGATCCTTCCTCTCTCCCTATTGTTTGATAAAATCATTTTCTAACTCGTTGTATGTTCTTATAGAACCTGTTGGTAGCCCTCGGAACCAAGTTCTCACCTGTCCTTCAAAAGTTTGAACTAGGGTTCTTGAATAAACATCCTCATGCTCAAGGCCAAGGATATCGTCAAATTAATAAAAAAAAAATTATGTGTTCAGTGGTTGTTAAGTCTCCCTCTCCTATGAACTTTGGCAGATTTTTCATATAGTTTTTGGGTAAATTGTGGAGGGGAATTGGGAGGACTAAATGAGAATACCTAGCAGCTACTTTAGAAAATTTTCTAGAAGGTGGGGGTGGTCCTTGACCGCCTCCTCCTCCCCCTCCAACACCCAATCCTCCTCCACCTCTTCCACCTCTGACACCTCTTCCTTCAACAACAACCATTGATAATCTAGGGGATGAAACTTGGAGATTATAGAAAGGATTTTCAAAGATGTGTAGTGACCTTCCGGCTACTTCAGGATGAAGAGAAAGGGGTTCTGGGAACTGATCGTCAAGAGAGAGAAAGTTGGAAAAGGGGGGAAAAGAGAGATGAGGACTAGGTTCTCCATACTTGTAGGATATATAAACAGGAGATCCAATAAGAGTCGAATCAAAGTGTCAGATATATTCATCGAAACTTTAGGAAGCTGGAGACTTTATTTTGGGGACTGATGGAATATCAATCAAAGAAGGTATCGAGATGGGTCTTTTTCCTTTATTAGTAAAGGAGGCAATTGAATCGGTTTCGGTATTTATCTCGGGTAAAACCAACTCAGGGTTTATGATTTCGGCTTCAACTCTATCAGTCAATGTTTCTCCAAAATGGATTTGGGTGGAACCTTATTGCGGAGTTAACTATTTAGATGGAACCTTAGAATTAGAATGTGTGGGTTTGGGTTGATAAACCTTACTTGTGGAAGCAGTGGTCTTCTTAAGGTATCCCCTTAGTTTTAAAAAAATTTCAAGGTCGGATACAGGCGTGGTCAGCTTATCGTCGAGGTTTTTTCTGGTATTCCTTCGACTGAATTCCAGTTTATTAGTGGTGGAGTTGCCAAGTGAAAATTAAAATTATCCTTAATATTGTATTATATCATTGTTCACTATCAAAGAAAGAAACTTACCATGTCATTCTCCTAGGAAAAAAATAACTTTGTTTCTCCGTCCTCGGAAACGACGCCAAAAAGATGTTGTTCCTGAGATTAAACTTAAGGATCAAAGCATAATGTCAGGCATCAAGAATTAAGGAATGATTTGATTTAAGAATGATTTTTCTTTCCGTTAGTTATGTAAGAATTTAAATCCTCAAATGAAATTAATAGTTGAACAGAACAGAGGTTCTGTTTCGTCGTCTGAGTCAATTAATCAAATTGAGTGGTGATGAATAAAGTTACAAAACTATTAAACAAGTTAAGGAATCAATGACATAAGAATATTACCTTGTTTATACTAGAAGAAAGACTGAAATGCACCCCTGAAAGGATATATGATATAACGGTCCAAGTAGCTTGCAGGTTTTGTAATTGCTGATGGCAAATATAGAGGAAAAACTGCTTGCTTATCAGATAACTAAATGAAATATGATCACAGTAGATGATGTACTAAATTGCAGTCATTCACTTATCGAGGAGTAACATAAATAAAACTGGAAATATGAAATACAAGAAGGGCACATAACTCAAACTGCACAAAATGTGGAATCCCTATCTGCGCTTGTATTAATACTCACAGAGGATGAGTTTTCTTAGTTACAATACGAGAAGAATAAGCCTTTGTTCATTCTTCTAAATAATTATTTCTACAAAAGGTTCTCAACCCTAAATGGTTGGAATTCTCCTTATTTCTAAAATAGTAAAAATTACAAAAAGTGAAATCTAAAGCGCTTCACCTACATCTCTTTTGTCTTTTCATCATGTTGACATAGACATTTTTCTTTACTGTTGTCAAGCTCACAAATAGATAATCTCTAATCATGATCTATATAGATGATGTCTACAGACTACCTCATTGGTTCTCGGAGGTGCTTCCCTTCGCTTTCTTGATACATTCAACACATTTTCTCACAAAGTGTGCTACCAGCCTGGAGGGTTATGTTAAGTCATTTTCTTCAAAAACATATAATTCCTTTTCTAATTTAGGAAATCTATCTTCCATTATTTTGTGCTCTAAAAGTATAGACTATTGTAACACTCTTTCACCTGAAGTTGTTACGCTCTGATACCATACTGTAACACTCTTTCACCTGGAGTTGTTATGCTCTGATACCATACTGTAACGCCCCCTTTCCCGGCCGGGTAGGCGCTACTTCGCGGAATAACAATACTCACACTTAATTATATAAACAATATGCATTTAAGAAATGGAACATATTTAAAACTCAGAGTAAGCCTAAGAATTACTGCTAACATAAATTTAAAAACATGGCGTTAGCATTAATTCATATGCACAGTAGAATACATGATAATTATAAATACACAGACATCCAGAAACATAATTGAAACATCATCTGTTACTTATCTTTGAAAACGGTGGTAATTCCACCAACCAAGTGCAGGCCTTCCACGAACCTCCTAGCCTTAGACCGCACTTTTCATCAAGCTCAGCAGTAGGTCACCCCTGAGCTGGGACTAAGCTCCACCCCAAGGGAAGGAATCCTAGGCTAGGTTGAGGTTACAGGGAAAAAACACGGTCACAAGGAAGGAATTCTCTCCCAGGAACCACTCATACTCATTGCCCACAGACTCTCCTTCCCCACATGCCTGTTCCACCCAAGGAGTATACACCTTCTTTGTCACCTAGATAGTCTTTCGGTTGCTAACCTCCCTTGCCTTGGGTTTCAGCAACAAACCGGATCGGAAGTCTCTGAGTTCTGTGACAACTACAGGGTTCCTTCCAAGAGTTCTCTCCTTCCTCTGCGCACTCTCTCACCTGGAGAGAATCGCTCACAGGCCAAGCAACCTGTTCTTCCAACTTCAATCACCTCTCTCACCTGGAGAGAGTGTTGTACAAACTGGCCAACCAACCACACGTAGCCCAGCACTACATGGCCACAACAACCAATGGGGAAAATAGACACGGGCTTTCCAACAAGCTCAACAATGACGGAATGGTCTCACGGTTATGGCTTTGGGACAGAGACTCCCAACACAGGCTCGATCTTTAAGACAGAGGATGCACCGGCTTTCCAGAAATCAACATAGAATATCCCCAAAATCAACACAGACTTTTCCCCCAGTTTCTGAATTGCCCGAAGTCTCTTGCAGAGGTCGGATTGGATGTACCATTCAGAAGTTCGGGTAGAATGGAGGAGAAACCCCCTCACAACTCATCTCAGCCATTTTATTTGAATGAGTTTGGGTTGACACTTGTCATCCATGAAACTGCATGCATTCCATCAACATGCTTTACTCCCACCATTTGGAAGTCACATGTCATTCCAAAAGAACTTAGGATAAAAACATATATTTTCACATGTCTCTTTGGAATAATATTAAAATATTATTCCCAAGGACCTAAGCCCCTAGGCTTATCCCCTAGGCTCAACACTTATCCCCTCTTCCCACCTTCCAGCCCCTAATCCCTTTCCCATTCTGTGGAAGTTTAGTCCCCCATCACTCATTCATCATGGTCAGTCTGCACGCGGTGGTGTTTATATTTTTATTAATGTTCTACATAGATACATGTACAAAATCAAGCTCTTGGTCTTCAACACTTAGGCTCTCTGGCCTAATAGTCACATAAGCCTACCAGCTTATATGACTTGGCTCACCAGACTATACAACATAATTACAATTCATTTCATCAATATGATTTACATCAAGGCTCGACCTTGGGGACATTACAATCCCCCTCCCCTTATTTTTGCACTGTCCTCGGTGCAACTTTACACTGCATCTGCAAGATTTTCAAAATTTTCAAAAAGATTTGGGTACTCTGCTCGCATAACATCTTCATGCTCCCATGTCGCGTCCTCAAGACCGTACCAGGTCCACTGGACCTTTACAAGCTCTATGGCTCGATTCCGGAGCTGTTTGCTTTTCCTGTCCAATATGCACACAGGATGTACTTGCAGGACACCTTTTGGTTCCACTTGAATCACATTCCAATCAATAACATGATTAGCATCAGGTATATATTTCTTAAGCAGTGAAACATGAAACACATTATGTACAGTCATAGATGCAGGTAATGCAAGCATGTATGCAACTGGCCCAATCCTTTCCAGGATTTCAAAAGGCCCACAGTATCTTGCTACCAACTTGGCACAACTTCCCAGCTTCAGGGAACTTCTGTTAGTTTTCACTTTCGGGAAAACATTATCACCCACTTTGAATTCTCTATGGGTTCTGTTCTTATTAGAATAACTTTTCTGCCTATCCTAGGCAGCCTTCAAATTCTGTTTAATTATTATCATTTGGTCTTCCATCTCTTTGAGAAACTATGGCCCAACTACTACTCTGTCAGCTGGATTATCCTAGCTCACTAGAGTTTTGCACTTTCTTCCATAAAGTGCTTCAAATGGGCTCATCTTCAATGATGCATGACACCCATTATTGTAGACGAATTCTACCAAATGCAGGTAGTCTTCCCATCTTGATGGTTTGTCGATCATGTACATTCTCAGCATGTCCTCTATTACTCTTTTCACCCTCTCTGTCTGTCCATCAAACTCAGGATGATACGCTATACTAAAATTCAGATTTGTTTTGAATCCTTTGAACAATCCTTTCCATAAATTCGAGGTGAATTTTGGGTCCCTATTTGACACAATCGTCTTAGGAATTTCATGCAAGCGTGCCACTTCTTTTAAGAAGATATCGGCAACATCTGTTGCCTTGTGAGTGGTTTTTCAGTGGAATAAAATGGGCAACTTTTGTAATCTTGTCCACCACCACCATGATCGAATCATGTTGGTTGCTCATTCTAGGCAATCCTGTAATAAAATCCATCATCACCACTTCCCACTTCCACTCAGGAATGGGTATGGGTTGTAGTAACCCTGCTGGGTGCCTATGCTCAGCTTTAACTTTCTAGCACTCCATACATATGGAGATGCATTCAGCGATCTCTCTCTTCATACCCGGCCAAAAGTAATGGCTCTTGACTGCTGCGACAGTCTTCTGATATCTAGGATGTCCAACATATGTCACGTTATGCATTTCTCTTAGAATAGAAAGTTTCAAATCTTGGACATTGGGTATATACACTCTATTTTTGTACAGAAGTATTCCATCAACTTCCAAGGTGTAATTTTTCTCTTTTTGCAGTCTCTCACTCTGTTGTAGCTTTGCTACCAAGTCTCTGTACTACAAATCTACATTTGTAGCTTCCACAATTCTATCCTTAATATCTTCCCTGTACATGCTAATGGATGTAGCATGCAATTCATGCACCTTTCTACTGAGTGCATCAACCACCTTGTTTTCCTTCCCTTTGATATTCTTGATATCAAAGTCGTATTCACACATAAATTCCAACCACCTGTTTTGTCTAGCGTTTAAGGTTGGCTGCTCAAACAAATATTTCAGACCATGGTGGTCTATTCTCAATTCAAATCTTCTTCCCATGAGGTAACGTCTCCATTTCCTCAAAGCGTGGACAATTGCTGCCAACTCCAAATCGTGAGTGGCATAATTATTTTCATGCTCTTTCAATTTCCTGGACTCATAACAGATTACAAATCCATCTTGGCTGAGAACTCCTCCCAACCCTTCCTTACACGCATCTATGCACGCCACGAAATCCATATTTGGATTTGCAATTCTCAAGATTGGAGCGCTGGTTCACAACTGCTTCAATCGCTGGAAACTTTCTTCACACTCTTCAGTCCACTGAAACTTTTTCTCCTTTCTTTGCAAGGAAGTGATAGGCTGAGCTATCTTTGAGAACCCTGCGATAAACCTTCTATAATAGCCTGTCAAACCCATAAAGGATCTAACTTATGTCACATTCCTTGGTGCTAACCATTCTCGGATGGCCTCTACCTTCTTAGGATCCACATCGATCCCTTCTTCTAAAATAATATGTCCCAAGTAATGGATTTGTCTTTGATAAAAGGAGAATTTGCTCAACTTGGCATACAGCTAGTGTTCTCTCAACACTTGCAGGACCATCCTCAGGTGTTGTTCATGCTCTTCCTCTGACTTGGAATACACCAAGATGTCATCCAGGAAGACCATGACAAACTTGTCTAAATAGTTCCTAAATACACCATTCATCAAGCACATAAAAACAACAGGTGCATTTGACAGTCCAAACGGCACCACTGTGAAATCGTAATGACCATACCTTGTTCTAAAGGTGCTCTTGCTGATATCCTCATCTTTTATTCTTACCTGGTGATATCTTGATATGAGATCTATCTTCAAAACTATTTTTTCACCCTTCAACTGATCGAAGAGATCATCGATCCTTGGCAGAGGATATTTGTTCTTGACAGTTACCTACTGCCGGAAATCAATGCACAGCCTCAATGTCCCATCCTTCTTCTTCATGAACAGGACTGGGGCACCCCAAGGTGACACACTGGGGTGAATGTACCCCTTCTTCAGAATCTCTTCGAGTTGCAATTGCAACTCTTTCATCTCTGGTCTACTCATTCTGTAAGGAGCTTTCGACACCGGAGCTTCTCCGGGCATCAAATTTATAGAAAAAACGATGTCTCTCTTCGGAGGTAGTCCAAGTACCTCCTGAAATACATCCTTGAACTCTATGAGTACCTCATGGTCTCCAATTCTTGAGACTTCATCTTTGGATGCTTCCTCCACCAGGGATGATTTTAAGGATGGAAATTTATTTTAAAATGTAGAAACCTTGGCGAATCTTACTAATCCTTTATATGCCAACTATAAATGTTTGGCGATATTTTTGTAAAAATTTTCAAATTTCTAAGGATTTTATATAGTTTTTATAAAATTTTGGCGATTTTTAAGGTAAAATAATTTTATCCTATATAATTTGGGCGAATTATTTTTAAAATAGCGAATCTCGATTTTGGAAAAACCATGGAAAATTAGCCTGTGAGCGAAATTTAGCCCCTAAAATCATATATGTCCTCCACACGGGCTACAAATAATTGACAACCTTTCCTGTAACACTTCTTCAACTACATGGCTGAGATTTCTCTAACAACCACAACTCTGGGAATTCCTTGGATTGTTTTCCGATTTCCCTCCTCATCCAGGCATGTAAACCTCTTGTTATGACAGTCCAGGAGGGCATGGTGTTGGTCCAACCAGTCCATCCCAATTAAGCAGTCATAAGAGACTAAAGGCAGAACATTCAATTCAGCCTTCGTGCTCAATCCATTCATGACTATCGAATAGGATTTAACCAATTTAGTGACCGTCCTCTTGGTTCCTATAGACAACTTCACTAACCAAGAACTTTCATGTTTTCTTCTTGATAAATGCAAACTTCCCACCACCCTAGGATCTACATAACTATGGCTAGCCTCGGAATCAATTAAAATAATAAATGGTCGGTTGTTGATCATACCTTCCACTTAAATCATGTGCGATTGAAATTTTGCTTGCTTGTTATCTAGGGCTGCGTAGATCCTTGGCATCCTGCTACCCATATCCTCCATTGTTTCAACTTGCTAAACATTGTGGACAGTTCTCATTTTATCTTTTCTGTGGGGGTAGTCCCTGTACCTATAGTTCCCTTTATAGCCCCAACACTCCATAGGTGGCGGTTTGGGCATTTTCTCACCCACTTCAGCCTTCCTGGGCTCTCTGGAAGATGGTTGTTCCTGAGGACTATTTCTGAAAAAGGGAGGCTTGTTTCCCTTCTTCCTCTGCTCTTTCCTAAACTTCTTATGATCATCCCAAGCCTTCCAAAAAGTAGGCCTTTCTCTTTGTTGTTCACATAAGAATTTTTCCCTTCTTATTGTTTCTTCCACGGTCTTAGGATCATTATACTGAATCTTGTCACCAATAGAAGGTGGCAGTCCACTCAGATATCTCTGAATCTTGACAACCTCATCTTTGATGAACAGAACATACTTCAGTAGTTCCAAAAACCTTCATTCGTATTCATCGATGGTCATGTTTGCCAACTTGAGTTCTAAGGACTCCTTCATCTTTCTGTCATAGTATCTTTTAGTCAGGTATTTCTTCTCAAAATACCTCTTGAACTCCTTCCAAGTGATATATTTCTCACTAATGTGTTGCACTTGCACAAACTGATCCCACCATATGGATGCTTTTCCCTTCAATTGATACATCGCAATTCTTCCTTTTGCATGAGGGGAATAATTCTACAGTTGGAAATATTTCCTCATGCCTAGAAACCATGTTTCGACATCTTCCTCCTTCTTATGTTCTCCATCGAACGTTGGAGGCTTGATCTTGTTCATCTCTCCTTTCAATTCATCCCTTCCAGATGTTTGGTGTTTTCTATTAGGGGACGGGCTTGAACTACTGTGTGCCTCCCTACTGGAATGCTTTGGGAGCAACGATGATGTCTGCTACCACTCCTCGATCTCCTTCTTCTCTCAGGGGTTCTAACACTTCTTGATCTTCTTTTCCTCTCAGGGGTCCTGCGACTCTCTGTCTTGCTTGAGTCACTCCTCTTCTCCAACTTCCTTTCTATTCTTTCCAGGTTCTTCAACACTTTTAAGTTGAATTCTCCCTGTTGATCCTTGACCCTCATGAACTTTCGGCTATCATCTCGGTGAGCCTGGGCATCTTTCTGCAATATTTCAATGAGTTTCATCATATGTCCTTCCTTATCCAATTCTCTTCCATGCCCATTGGAGTTCGATCCTTCGACTCCCAGGTTGACATCCCTTCCTTCTCTTTCACTCTTTGAAATGGAGGCAATCTGCACCTCTTCCATTTCTATATTCGGCGTAGATTCACGGTTATCCTGACACTCGTTGAACTCTGCACACAGAATGTGCAATCAACCGAAGTTTTTCAGGCCCTTAAATCTTCAAGAAACTTACAACACTCATAAACCAACATGAACAAGAAAAACGTTTCTATTCCATTAGTTTTCTGAGCTCTGTTTGGCTCTACAAATTTTTTTGACTTCGGAGCTTGGGGTCTCGGTCCACGAAGATCCAACAGTTAAATCCTCGATGGTTCTTTTGTCTTCAAAAATTTTGGGACTTCAGCACTTCAGGTTTTTGGGTGATATCTTCCTCTTTCTCCCTACCCTTGTAACCAAATACACCTTTCACAACTTCGCGAGTTTGCGAGTTGAAGACCCTCGACTCGTCTTCCCCCAAACGTTGATACCAGAGATGAGATACGGGTATGGATCCCTCCTCACTAGCGCCTGCTACATATAACTGTAGGCTAGGGATATGTGCTAGCACCTCTCACAACTCGCGACTTTGCGATTTGGAGTGTTGAGCCCTCGTGCTCCTCCTTTGCGAATTCCAAGATTTTGATTTACTTTACCCTCCGGGCCCACATAGCACAACTATCTCCACATCTACAGTGGCAAGTGGCTCCCTTAGGAGGGTCCATGTTATCTATGGTGACGTCATTGGGTCCCACCATTGTCACTTTTCTTTTATCCCACTAGCACGTGGTACACACCCATGTGTCCACGTTCGTTCCAAGTGAAATCCAACAATTAGACCTTTCTCAAATCTACGGCGCAGATCCTTTCGGTGTTTTGGGGTTTCAGGCATCAGAAGTTCATGCATCCACGCATCTTGAACTTTCATTTACCGAAATCCTGAAATTACTGTCTACCCCTCCACTTGATCCAATGGTCAAGTTCCTATCTTACGATCTACGGTGTAGATCATTTCGGAATTTTTGAGTTTCACTATTTCACGACTTATGAAAACAAGGTTCTTCCCTTTTGGTTTCCTGGGTACCAAAATGTCGTCTGGCAGCCATGTGTTCCCCCCGATGGATGGTCCCGATGAATTCAGAGTTTCACGTATCGCGATTTCCACATTTCTGTGAAACTCCAAAGGGTTTTTAAACCTTGCGCACATTTTCCAGATCTGATGGTCACGAGGGTTCTCCTTTCCCCCGAACAAATCCTACAGCTCCAACACTTATGGTGTGGATTCCTCTCTCCCTGTGGCCGGATGCCACCATGGTTGCGGTTTCATAACACCGCTACACCTCCTGAGCTTCATAATGCGGTCAAGTAACTCCTTAACACTCAGGCGCATTCAAAGGTCCGAAATTGGTCCTCCAGAGACAATTTCTCCTCAAACCCTTAGTCCAAAGACCACTCAACTGGCCCATCTAGGCTCAGTGTCGAAACCTTGGCTTTGATACCATACTGTAACACTCTTTCACCTGGAGTTGTTACGCTCTAATACCATATTGTAACACTCTTTCAACAGGAGAGAATCTCTCACAGGCCAAACAACCTTCTCTTCCAACTTCAATCACCTCTCTCACTTGGAGAGAGTGTTGTACAAACTGGCCAACCAGCCACACGCATCCCAGCACTACGTGGCCACAATAGCCAACGGGGAAAACAGACACGGGCTTTCTAACAAGATCAATAATGACGGAATGGTCTCACGGTTATGACTTTGGGACAGAGACTCCACGCACAGGCTCAATATTCTCAGACAGAGGATGCATCAGCTTTCCAAAAATCAACACAGACTATCCCCGAAATCAACAGAGACTTTTCCCTCAGTTTCCGAATTGCCCGAACTCTCTTGCGAAGGTCGGATTGGATGTACCGTTCAGAAGTTTGGGTAGAATGGAGGAGGAACCCCCTCATGGATCATCTCAGCCATTTTATTTGCATGAGTTTGGGTTGACACTTGGCATCCATGAAACTGCATGCATTCCATCAACATGCATTCCTCCCACCATTTGGAAGTCACATGTCATTCCAAAAGACCTTAGGATAAAAACATATATTTTCACATGTCTCTTTGGAATAATATTAAAATATTATTCCAAAGGACTTAAGCCCTTAGGCTCAACACTTAGTCCCTCTTCCCACCTTCCAGCCCCTAATCCCTTGCCCATTCTGTGGAAGCTTAGTCCCCCATCACTCATTCATCGTGGTCGGTCTGTACGCGGCGGTGTTTATATTTTTATTAATGTTCTACATAGATACATGTACAAAATCAGGCTCTTGGCCTTCAACACTTAGGCTCTCTAGCCTAATAGTCACATAAGCCTACCAGCTTATATAACTTGGCTCACCAACCTATACAACATAATTACAATTCATTTCATCAACATGATTTACATCAGGGCTCGGCCTTGGGGACATTACAACTATAGCTGCACATTAGGCTTCACCAGCCATCTATCTATCTGAGTAATATCAATATGTTTTAATAGCCAGATTTCAGCCTAAGCCTCTTCCATGTTTGTCTTGATATTAAGTTGATGCTTGGCTATATCAACTTGTCCCAGTATTTCAGAGCTATCATCTTTTCTGAGGCCTAATGACTCTTTGTTGAGTAATTGAAAAGCTTCTTCACAAGCCTCTTTGACTTCTTTAGCCATCTTTTTACCTTCAACTATATTGGGTTCCCAGGTCTTGAGTATTATATTGCCTCTGGCTTGTTCTGAAATAGACAACCTAGAAACCATAGGCACTCCTTCTCTAGCCGATGACACAACTGCTTCTTGGAAAGTGGCCCAAGCAAAATGAGCTTCTTGCTCTCTTAAACAAATGTTATATAAGGATTGATTTACCACTCGAAAATGATTTTGGATAGCTTCCACCTTATTGAAAAGGATTTGTTGCGTTGATTCTAGTTCCTTATTTACCTCTAGATCTTGGGTTTGGAAAGATGATATATCCACTACTTCTTTTTCGGTTAAGCTTACCTTCTCTTGTAGCTGTCTGACTAATTCATTTCTTGTCTGTGACTTTTTCTGCATCTCATCAAGACTGGATTTGAGTTGTTGGACTTCCTTTTCGATCTCACTCCTAACATTTTTCTCCACTGTTTTCATTTGATTTTGCAATTTTCCTATCAACATATCTTTCTTCTTCAGCTTCTCCTTCAGGATGCTCACTGAAAACTGGTTTGTTGCCACGAAAGCTCCCAACGATCCTGCGACCTCTGTAGTGAAGTATTCTTCTTCTAGGGCCTTCCCATCTAATAGCATCCTATGTCTTTTAATAGCTGGGCCCTCCTTCTGATGTGTTTCTCTCTTTACCACAACACTTCTCTTTTTACTGAAGAAGAATTATGAAGGAGGCATCTCTACTGCTGAAATAGGTGTAAGGTCTCCTATGAATACAGCTTCGGACATCGGGTTCCCTCTACTCAATTGTAGAGGTGTGAAATATTTGATAGGACTACCTATCTCAGTGGATTTCTGCTTCCTGGCTGTGTCAGTTGTTGGTTTACCCGATGTGGAATATGGATTTTCTTCTACCTTCTCTATCAAGGTCTCAGTTTCCTCCAATTTTTCTTAGGCATCATGTCCACTAGAGCTCCCTATTTCTAACCATTGGGTATTCGTTTGATGTGTGGTTAGAGGTGTCGAGATTTCCCCTTGCAATACTTTGGGGAGGGAATTTCTTCGATGTTTCTGGAAATTATAAAACTCAGACATTTTATCTAGTGTCAGAGCTTGAATTCGATCCAAAACCTCTTGATAGGACCTTGCTCCTCAAAATATTTCATCTTGAGGAGAATTCTCATGTTCATATCTTTTCAGATTGCAGTTGGCTATGTGGTTACCTACGATCTTCTGCAAATCGTGCTTCTTAAATTCAATATCGACCAACTTGATTTTTTCCAGGGCCACAGCTTCTACTTTTGAATGGCCGAAGTCTAGCAGATAAAATGTACCAATTTGCACAAGAAAAATGGGCCATACCTTCTTTTGTACTACTTTTAGCTCCTTGCTAATTCCCCCATGCACAGTTTGATGTGCTACATCGTCACACACCAAGTGATCTATTAAAAATAGAGGTAGAGCATGTGGAGGAACTGAACAACCGAAAACCCTAATATAGGAGAAATGCTCCTCGATCTACCAGTTTGTTATCTTGACCAGATTAGTTAGAATTTTGTCGAAAATTTTGGGAGGTGGGTAACCATATATAGCAGTGTGCATTGGCACCACAACCTAGTTGCATATTTCATAAAATAAATCTTTAGCCTTGTCTTCCCAAAGCTTCGAATGCTAAATATGTATGGGTTCAACACTACTTGGAGTCCATCTCTAGCCCATCAGCAAAAAAGGCGTCATAAAGCAGACGATGCCCATAATATAAAGCCGACATGAAAAATTGGGTCGGTTTCCCCTTGGCTCTTAGTGACTAATATCTTGCAATCTCTTGAACCAAACTATCTGACAATATCTTGGCCCATCAAAAGAATAACCCTCTACTACTAAGTGCATAATCGGTACCCACGGTAAAAAGAAATGGGATGTGTTTTCCTTTCCGTAGAGTCTACACATCATCATTGTTATGTACATTATGTAAGGTTCTAGTGCGAAAACTGGGTATATACCATGGGAATCAGCTCTGAACTTCTCAGAGTGAGAATACTAGTCTTCAATTAAACCGGGAAGGTTTTTTCCATATTGTTCACATTCCTTCTTGTTAAAGTCTACTAGGAAACTGACATTGTAAACGAAATTGGATACCGGAGACAATTTGTACATCACCTGTAGATGTTCTAGCCTGAAAGACCCAACTGTGACCTTTTGTGAATTGAAAATGGTTCTGGTAGGGATATCCACATTCTCCAACGCCCAATTGATCATATCATTGTAGGGAAAGAGCCCAGGCCTTGTCACTATCTTATGTAGTGTAGTTCTGACTGGGAAACAATTTTGTATTTGGTAGCTAGGTCCTCCATGTCATCATCACCTGATTCATCCAGGAAATTGACCAATTCATACTGCAGAATATTGAACACTTGCGTCCAGGATTTAACGACGTTTATGTTTCTGGGCAAGGTGTCAGAGAGGATATCTGTGTTTTGGCTCGATCCTTTACTAGGAGATTTAGTTTCTTTTCGAGGAGCCATGGTATCATCTCTCAGAGATCTTATATCTGTCACAGGAAATGCACAAAGTTTATTACCTTGAAAAATTACAGCTTAGTGAAAACGCACAATGAAATTTGAAATTCAATATCCTTTTCCTTTAATTGCGTCAATTTGCCAATACTTTTACTAACGAAGAATTTACTTTTCCTTGATGAATAAGATTTTGGTGGTCGTCTAGGATCTCACTTGGAATGATTGTCATAAATGAACTATTAATGTCATTAATTTTCAGGAAAATCACAGATGAAATTTGAATTTATCCGAGTCATTATTTAGCGAAAGATTAATTACGTGATAATAATCGTTAATGTGTCAGTTAATCACACTTATCATTAAGAAAATTTCATGACTTCGGATATCAAGATATCTTATGAAATTTCAAGGTATAATCCCCGAAACGTGAAATCGCGATTTGATTAATTAAGTTTAATCATGTTTAACCTCTTTAAATAATCGTGATCAACCTAAGACAGCTTCGCGATTTCAACTATCGGGACTTTGAAAGTCTTTCGAGGCAGGATCTCCGAAATGAGAAATCGTGATATGATTAATTAACCGTTAATCATTTTTAGTTATTAATTAATATGGTTTAATGATTTAAGACAATTTCATGACTTCATCTCTCGGGACTTTGATAGTTGCTGCATGCAGGATTCCCAAAATGTGAAATCATGGCATGATTAATTAATCATTAATCATTCTTAATTCTTAATTAAGTTGGTTTAGTGTTTAAGACGATTTCGTGATTTCGGTTATCGGGACTTTGGAATTGTTGTATGTTGAGATGCCTGCATCTCGAAACTCCAAAACCCGATTTCTCAAATGTAGTATTTTAGTTATTTGACTCATTAACGAGTAGGTGGATCCATAATTCTTAATAGATTAGGATCATTTGATTTAATGGGAGACTTCATCGACAGTGAGAATTAAGTGCGCATAGTTTTTATTGAAACGAGAATGAAATCTATTAAAGTCTAAAGTTTTATAAATATATATGTGTTCCAACACTTTGATTCTTTATGTAGATAATATTTCTGAGTCTTGGGTAGTATATTCAGGGGCTTCATTTCATGCCACACCTAATTGGAAACATTTTCTAGATTATGTTCAAGGTGATTTTGGATAGGTTCATTTGGGTGATGATGCACCATGCAAAATTGTTGGAATGGGAAAGGTAAAATTAAAGAAAATCAATGGAAACCAATGGTTGTTGAAAGAGGTAAGACATGTTCCAAATCTAAGGAAAATTCTAATTTCAACATGCCAGTTTGCAAGTGAAGGTTGTATATCCATATTTACAAATAAGGTGTGGAAGATTACCAAAGGATCATTTGTGATAGAAAAAGGAGAGAAGGTAGGTACATTGTATTTATGTAATGCTAATATTGACTCTGCTATCTCTTTAGATTCTACAAGAGTGGACACAACACTCTGGCATCATAGGCTTGGACACATGAGTGAGAAGGGGATGCAGATACCTCAAAAAATAAATTCGTTTCCAGATATTAAACAAATTGATTTGGATTTCTATGAGCATTTTGTTTATGGAAAACATGAGAGAGTCGGATTTCTCAGAGTTGGAAAAGAAAATAAGAGTGAAAGGTTAGAGCTTGTGCATACAGATGTATGGGGACCAGCTCAGATATCATCTCTTACCGCCTCTCGTTATTATGTTACTTTTATTGATGATGCAACTAGAAAAAATTGGGTTTATTACATTTGACAAAAATCTAATGTTTTTGATACTTTTAAGAAATGGAAAGTTTTGGTTGAGAATGAGACAGAAAAAAGGTTGAAGTGTCTTAGATCAGACAATGGAGGTGAATATTGTAGCAAGGATTTTGATGATTATTGTTCATACCATGGGATTCATAGAGAGAAGACAGTTCCAGGAACACCACAAGAAAATGGGGTGTCAGAAAGGATGAACAGGACAATCATGGAGTGTGCAAGGAGTATGAGATTTCATGCTGGTTTTCCCTTACAGTTCTAGGAAGATTCTTTAGATATTGATGTTTACTTAATAAACAAGGGACCTTCAAGCTCTTTGGATGGTATAATTCTAGAGGAGGCATGGACAGGTAAAAAGGTAAACTATTCCTTTTTGAAGACTTTCGGTTGTGAATCATTCGTCCATATTGATAAAGAAAATAGAACAAAGCTTGAGGAAAAATCCAAGAAGTGTACCTTTATTGGATACTGTGTTAATGATTTTGGTTATCGCTTATGGGATTATGAAAATAAAAAAATAATTAGGAGTAGAGATGTCATATTCAATGAGAAATTCATGTACAAAGATCAATTGCAGGAAAAGAAATAGGAAAAAGAAAAAACTAGAATACACAGTTCTTGATGAGATCACTGAAAAATAAATTCCAAAGGTACTAGAAAATCATAATGTACAAAAAAAGGATCAACAGGTACCTCAAATTCCTGCAAGTATTGTTAGAATATCTTCCAGGTTAAGTAGACCCCCTGAACGATACTTTCCTTCATCGTATTATTTATTGTTGACTGATTCTGGTGAACCAGAATGTTATGAAGAGGCAATGCAGGTAGACACCAAAAAGAAGTGGGAGAAAGGAATGAAAGAGGAAATGGATTCCCTGGTAAATAACCAGACTTGGGACTTGCTTCAGTTGCCTACAAGAAAAAGAGCATTACAGAATAAATGGGTTTACAAGTTGAAGGAAGAAGATATAGGAAAAAAACGGTACAAGACTAGACTTGTTGTAAAGGGGTTTACACAAAAGAAAGGTATAGATTTTGATGAAATATTTTCTCCTGTTGTTAAAATAAATTCAATTAGGACTATTTTAAGTCTTTTGAAAGTAGAATATTTGCATCATGAATAGTTAGATGTAAAAACAACCTTTGTCCATGGGGTTTTGGAGGAAGAGATTTATATGCAACAACCACAGGGGTATGAGGTCAAAGGGATGGAGAATTTGGTATGCAGGTTGAAGAAGAGCTTGTATGGCCTAAAGAAAGCTCCAAGGAAGTGGTATTTTAAGTTTGACAAGTTTATGACGGAACAAGGTTATAGTAGATGTCATTTTGATCACTTTGTTTATTTTAAAAGGCTAGAAAATGGAAGCTATATTATCTTTCTCTTGTATGTAGATGGCATGCTTGCTACAGGGTCTAATATGCAGGATATAAATGTGCTCAAGAAGAAATTACCTAATTCATTTGCGATGAAGGATTTGGGTGTTGCAAAGAAAATCCATGGTATGAGAATAACAAGAGATAGGGAAAATCACAAATTGACATTGTCTCAGGGTGAGTACATAGAGAAGGTGTTGGAGAGGTTTAGAATGCAAAATGAAAAACCATTTAGTACACCTTTGGCCAACCATTTCAAATTAACTAAGAAAATGTGTCCCAAGACATAGGAGGAGATAGAATACATGTCCAGGGTCCCTTATTCATCAACAGTTGACAGCTTGATGTATGCGATGGTTTGCACAAGACCAGATATTGCACATGTAGTGGGAGTTGTGAGAAGGTATATGAACAATACAGGTAAAGAACATTGGGAGGCAGTAAAGTCGATTCTCAGATATTTGAGAGGCATTGCTACTCATGCATTATATTTTGAAGGTTCATACATTGTTCTACAAGTATATGTTGATTCAGATATGGAAGGTGATAAAGATAGTAGGAGAAGCACCACATGGTATATTTTTACTGTAGGTGGAACAACAGTAAGTTGGATTTCGAAACTGCAAAATGTTGTTTCACTTTTAACAATAGAGGTGGAGTATGTTGTTTCTATAGAAGCTAGTAAAGAGATGATTTGGTTACAGAGGTTTATGGAGGAATTGGGAAAGATGTAGAAGAATAACAAGTTGTACTGTGACAGTGAGAGTGCCATTCATCTTGCAAATAACTCACCCTTCCATTTGAAGACTAATCATATATATCTCAGGTACCATTTCATATGATCCATCTTAGAAGATGGACATTTGAAGTTGGAAAAGATACACACTAGCCAGAATCCTGTAGACATGTTAACAAAGGGAGTAACTAGGGAGAAATTGAGTTCCTTATCAGTTTCATTTGGTTATCAAGAATGAAGATGCAAAATTTTCCAGGTCCAAGAAGGATCATAGTCCAACATATACAACAATGGTGGAGGTTTTGAGATCAGTCTCCAAGTGGGAAATTGTTGGTTGTGGAGCCTGATTATCTTCCTGATTTACAGGTATTTGTTTCCACCTGTGTTTATACCCCATGAATACTTTACACCTTGGAAGAATGTACACTCCTCCATGCGGGGGAGTGTGGAGGGGGGTTACCCTCTCTGCGAGGTATAGGGAAATCAAGTCCCCGATGGGGGTTCGAGAGATAGTGTTCCCCGATGGGGGTTTGGGGGAAAATCCCCGGAAGGAAAAAATTCCTTGTAAATGTATATTGTAATTTCATTGTAAATATGTATCGTTCATTATAAGGTCGCGGATCTGATGGTAGAAGTTATATTAGGATTTTTTTTACTAGAAGGCAACCCTCTTTTATGAGAGAAATGTATTGCAGCTATGTATCATTGTGAATATTGTATTCTGAGATAGGAGACTGTGAGAGAAAGAAGAGGAAGTTACAATGGGTTTGTTGTAGGTTGTATCCCTTCATTTGTTGGATAATAATAAAGGAAGGACCTGACAATCTCTCTGGTGGAGGTATCCCACACTGAGTGAACCACATATATATGTGTCTCTATTGTATTATGTATCTTCTGTGTTTTATTTCCACATTTGTTCTATTTTATTTCTCTGTGATCCTATTTTTATAACAAAATATGTATTGAATGTGTTCATGTTTGAATACATGCTTAGAATCCTATATAAAATCCTGAATCTCTTCCTAAAAAGTGTGTTATTGATATTCTTCATAACCATCAGTTGATATCTTCATGGGAATGTGTTCCAAAGGCTACTACTTAAAAAATTAAATTGTCACAAGATATTCTTCACTTTTGTCATCAAACCACTCTGAATTTGTTTTTCCAAAATATACAAGAACTCCAAACTTCTTTAAAGATAGTTCTCTTATATGTAGAGTTGTTGCTTGAACTTTCCCTCTTCAATATTCATATTTATTGGGGGTCTCCAAGCCAAATGGCTCAAAAAAATATCAACTCTGATGCAGAGTAATCTTCCTTTTCATCTGTGGATTTGTCCTGATCTCATACTACTGAAAATCCTAAGAGTATGATATCTGAGAGTTTTTCATTCACCTATTATTCCTTTACTTTTTCTTTATTCATATGTTCTTTATTTGCTTGTTCTTTCTTTCTTTTCCAAAGCTTCTTGCATATGATATCAGTGTTTTATTTCACGGATGTATCCATTATCCTTCTACAATCATGAGCTATATGTCCATAGTTTTGGAATTTGTAACATTCAATGTTGTGTGGGGCCACATAAACATCTCTTGCTTCACCATTTCTTCCATACAATCTATGATCCAGGTGGATATTGGTGGCCACCCACCTGTTCCAACTGACTCCTCTTATCAATTTTTAGTGCAGCACGTTCTTTTGTACTTCTTTTTTATTGTGGGTTCTACACTTCTGGGGTTGTATGAATCCCTGCACATCTTCCAAGTGGATATTGGTGGCCTCCCACCTAATCCAACTGGATTATTTTGTATGTTTTCATGTCAGCACATCTTGTTGTACTTCCAAGGCTGTTTTGGGGCCCTAAACAATGTTTTTTTGGCTTGTCATAGTCAAATTATATATGGAGTTAGATTTTTATGGTGTAATGCATATTTACCGAAAATAGATTTCCAACGAGATATCACGTGCCTAAAATGGAGATCGTATGCAAGCATTACGACCTTGGGAAGTTAATGTACTAACTTACCCAAACAAGGCCCACATGACTTTTGGTGTTTCATCTCCTAGGGTTCAGTTTTTGGATGTCTAGGGTTTTGGCATTCATTTTTATCATAAAAAGGCCTTCAAAGTCTCATTGTAACCATATTCTGGTGAATGAGCCTATCCATCACATCTCTTCTCAGAGATAAATCTGCCACCATTGTAGCGAATCTTGCACTCTGTATTTTTATAGTCTCTTTACAATTATTTCATTAATAGAAATAAAGTATTGTTTCATTTATCTGTTTTTGGAAATTTTCATGAGTACTTCATTATAATTACTCTTCTTTCATTTAATTCCGAAAATAATATGGATTAGTGGTATCAGAGCAGGCTTCTCTTGATCCTTTTTTTTCTTCTTTTGCATATGTCCCCGATGAGGTCCAAGTATATCCAGTTGGGTCTTGAGCTTGTCTCTCTTGCGTACAATCACTCTTGCATGCCCAAGAAACCCTCGATGGCAGTATAAAATAAAAATGGTGGAGCAAAATATTTTATTAACATGTTTCTTGAGAAAACTCTTGCACAACAGAGGGATGGAATGATGGAGAATTTTTCACACATCCTTCAATGCTTGCCAATAGCAACATGTTCATATTCATCGAGTGACCATTTCAGAGGAACCTCTCCCTTAAAGATACAAGTTAATTTTGATATTCCCATGTTTGAAGGTCAGATAGATGTGGATGCCCAAGAAAAATTGTTAAATCTATTAGAAGGTTATTTCTTTGTTCAAAATTTTCCTGACAGGGAAGAGATTACCTTCACACTCCTCAAGGCTCTCCCCCATGCCAAACATTTGTGGGAAATTTACTGGGAGAAAATTTCCATGGAGGAATCTAGAATATATGGGTTTGAGCCCACTTGGGTTTTTTTTGTGGATGCAGTCATTGAACAGTACTATATTGTTGATAACTCTGAAGACCAGTACATGAGATGGACCACACTATGGAAAGAGAAGAGCCAAACAGTTCCAGAGTTCACAAATACTTTCCATACCTTGCAAACCAAGTTGGGTATCAAAGACTCCGAGCGACATCTAGTTCTGAAATATCATGGGGATCTTCATAGGTACATCCAAACCGAAATTGATTTCCTAAACACCTCATCTTTCGGAGCTGCCTATTGATATGCTGTCAAAATTGAGCAAAAATTTAGGCACTAGAACAAATGGTAATCTGGGTCTACAAGTCTACAAAAACCAAAGAAAAGTAAAGATGACCCTAACCAACAACCTCTAAACAACTAGTCCAAGAAATAGGACAATAAGGGTAAAGTAAAAATGAAGAATGACAGTAGGAAGTGTTGTGACTTCCACAAAGTCCGCTGGAACAACACTGATGAATGTCACTCGAAACATTTATTGGTGTTCAAGGTCAAAGACAGAGAGCTGAAAATTGATTCAGAATCCAATCTAGAAAATATTGAAAATAGATAGATCATCGACGCATACCCCACTACTACTGTCGCGACCACAACAATTCAGCTAGAAGAACTAATAGATCCTAAAGAGGGAAAACACCTCTTCCATTCACATATGTGGGTGAAGGGGACCCCATTGCATTTCATTGTTGATAATGGAATATAGAAGAACCTCATCTCAGCTAAGGTCATCAAACAGTTGGGGTTGTCAACAACACCACACCCGCAGCCATACAACATTGGGTGGCTTCACCAGGGATGAGATCTTCGTGTCAGCCAACAGTTTCACATGTCCTATGGAATCCATCCCTTCAAGGATGAGGTAGTGTGTGATGTTTCCCCTCTTTATTTCTATGATGTTGTTTTGGGCCAACCATATATATGGAAACGTCATGTTGTCTATGAGTCTAGACCCCATAGTGTCATTATTACTCTGGGAGGTCAACTCTACAGGATACCAGAGGTAGTTCTTACTACTTCTCCACCAAAAAAGTGCCGCAAGGTAATCTCTCATACTGCAAAATTCATCCTCTTCATAGTATGTTCAAAGGATGCATAAAATACCACTACAACCTCAACACCTTCTATCCAGGAAAAACAGATTGTCGAAGAGAAAGAAGATATTGTTTCTTCACCTACAATGGTGCCTACACAATGCCCCATCAAACCTAGATACAACAGGTTGGTGGAATAGATTCAACCCCTCCAACAACAGGTTTGTGAGTCTTTCACAAGACAAGAAGAACAACTTCTCCAACAAGGAACATAGCTCACCAAGCTTCAGATTTAGAAAATGCTTTTCCCTCTTCCCTAGGCACTCAATGCAATGGAGACCATTACTTTCTAAAGGGGGAGGATTGATACAAGTGGCTATTGGCGGACACTCACATGTTCCAATTGGCTCCTGTTATCATTTTTTAGTGTATCACATTCTTTTGTACTTCTTTGTAATTGTGGGTTGTACACTTTTGGGGTTATTTGAAGCCCTACACATCTTTGAGATGGATACCAGTGGCCTTCCACCTAATCCAACTAGTTTATTTTGTATGTTTTCATGTCAACACATCTTGTTGTACTTTCAGGGCCATTTTGGGGCCCTAAACAATGTTTTTTTGGCTCGTCACAATCAAATTGTAAACGGACTCAAATTTTGATGGAGTAATGCATAGTTTTTGAAAATGCCTTTCCAACAGGCTATCACATGCCTAAAACGGAGATCCTATGCAAAATTTACGACCCCAAGAAGTTAATGTACTAACTTACCCAAAGGGGGCCCACGTGACTTTTGGTGTTTCATCTCCCAGGGTTAGGTTTTTGGATGTCTAGGCTTTTTGCATTCATGTTTATCATAAAAATACCTTCAAATCCTCATTGTAATCATCTTTTGGTGAATGATTGTATTCGTCACATCTCTTCTCAGAGATAAATCTGCCACCATTCTAGCGAGTCTTGCACTCTATATTTTTACAGTATCTTTACAATTCTTTCATTAATAGAAACAAAGTATTGCTATATTTATTTTTTTATGGGAATTTTCATGAGTACTTCATTATAATTACTCTTCTTTCATTTCATTCCAAAAATAATCTAGATCACTCTACAATCTACAACTTTATGTCCAAAGTTATTACAAGTAAAAAAATTACCATAAAATAAATTTTGATACTTGGGTGTGAATTATCTTCTTTTTGATGTAGTCCTTTTGAATCCATGCCTTGGTTGATTATGATCTTCTTTTCTATTGTTTCCTTCATAATGTTTGAAGCTTCTTTGATACCTAAAAGTGGAGGGTCTTCTTTCAAGCTATCGATCCCTTTTGTAATATTCCGTTTGAGTCTTCTATGTTTCTAGAATGTTCTCCATTGAGGGATTGCATTCTTCCTTCTTGATAGAGTCTGCATAACTCTTAGCCTCCCCTTTATTCTTCCTTTCTAGAAACCTATAACACTCCCTTCAACTTTCTTTACTGATATTGTGGAGATTTCTTTCTCTTCAGTGTTCTTTCTGAGTTTGACAACTTTAACTCTTAATGTGACAACTTCTTCTTCAATCTTATCACAATATTCTTCTTTCTCCATCATCTGGATCTTCATGGCTTCTTCCTTTCTCTTTGTTTCTTCAATTTGGGTCTTCAAGGAGACAATTTGTTCTTCAAGTCCTCTTTCTTGTTGATTGAATTCTACCTCAAGATTATTTAATTACTTAGATCATTCCTTGAGATGGCCAGTAAAAATATTTTCTCTCTTCTCTGCTTCCTTTCTGTGTGCTAATATTTTGGCTTCCAAAAACTGCTCTTCTTCCAACTGACTTTTTCATGCGTCTTCAATCCTTCTGGCTTCTTCTAATTGGAATTTTTGGTTCATAATCATCTGCTAGACTGTTCAGAGTTGGGATTTTGAGACCCCTTATTTACCTCAATAAATTATTCCTTGAGTGACTTTTTCTTCCTTCTTTCTTTCTTCAGATCGTCTAAAGCATTGATTAATTTGTCTTCAAGATTTACTATGACTTCTTCACAATCTTATTCTTATAAATTGTTTGACATGAAGAGCATATTTCATCTCATTTCTCTTAATATTCTTCTTTATTCTGATTAGCATGCTCTGCCTCTGAGATATAATGGGATTCCTTAAAATATATATCATGTAGCTTATCCCAAAGTTGTTTGGCTAATGAACATTGTCCCACTTTGTCTTTTATCAAATCTGGTAATCCTTCCAAGATGAAACCCATTTATGTTTTGTTTTTTCTCTCCAATTCCTTGTTGGCAACAATCATTCATTTCTTTGAACTGATGTATCCTATAACAACTAAGTACCAAACATCATACCCTTGTGCTCCTAGAAATGATTTCATCTTGTTCCTCCATATCTCATAGATCAGACCATTTTGACCATCAAACTATGGTACTCCAATCTTAACGTACTCCATGATATTCCCTCCAGTGGTTAAACTATTTTCTTGAAGGACCGGATCTGATACCAATTGTTGGAATACTGAGAAGGGGGTCGTATCAGTATAAGAACTTTTTACCACTTTCAATCATAATATATATAAACTTCAACTTTATCAGCAGTATTCAATATTTTATCACGTATGCATTTAGTATATCATTGCATCATAAACAATATCATTCATCAATGAATAATAAACAACCACAGATACAAAGTACACCAGAATATATGTGAAAACCCAAATGGTAGAAAACCACATAATGATTTCTTATATATATCAAGAATGCATTCATAAGAAGAACCAACTTCCAAATTCTCCAACACCAACTGGAAGGAGGCTACAACCCCCTTTCCTTTCCCCATCCTACCTCCCTAAAATATAAGTGTAGACTCAAACTATCACTACCATTGATCAACCTATAACTTCCACTAACATCAACCAACCTGTCACTGTCACTGTCACATCAACCTGTGATTACTACTATCACATGAACCTGTAAATGATGATTAAGAAATCATCCAAAATATCATTATCCCTATCACTATCTCTGTAACTGATATACCATCATCAACCAACTATAACCAGATCCACTCACATGGATACCAAAACCATCACCATACCATTTAGATCAACCATGTACCAGAACCTGTACCATACTAGAACCCTCAAAAAAAGCATATAGACATACCTTTAAACATGTAGTTGACATGATGCACTATGTTATATACCTGCAAACCCTCCTCAGTCTCAATAAACTAGTACAAGCATCCTCCCTCAGATTTTTCTTAGCCTCATGGGACCAAGACTATCCTCATGTAGGGCCTCACATGACAAGGGTCGTACAAACCACGGGTGTGCCTCACGAGACACCGATAGCTTGACCTACAAGGGTCATCCAAATTAGGGTTTCAAAAAATACCCTTTCTCTCCTATGCAATCTTGAAAATTTCACCTTCACACTTCCTTCGCTGCCTTAGACTCGCCATATCAGATTCGCCAGTAGATCACTTTCTCACATAGAAGATATTCAACAACTTTTGTGTGTCCATGTACTTATGATATGTTTCTTTTTGTGTATTAATACATTTCCAAAGTAAATTCTTTCCTTAAATTTAGGGGCAACATGTGTTGTCTTGTTAAAACCACTTTACTCTTTAATTGATGACCTGTAACCTTTTAGGGGCTTCCAACTTCATTACCACATAACTCCTCAACCGTGAGGAACTACGTGACGTACCACCTACCATTGGAAACGACATGATAGGGAATATCCATATATGAGTGTGTTACATACAATTACACTATCCTTCATGTCCTTATTCCTAAAACAACTTCGAGCTTCATGACCACACCTATAAGTCTTCTTGTTGACTTCTTCAAATGCACCACATTTTTTGACATCAATGAAAACCACATCTTTTGACATCAATGAAACCTATCTATCCAATAACATCAATGAAAACCAAGTTTCCAACATCCCCCACGATAACCCATGTCCTATTTTCATCACTCTCCCCTATGAGAATTTAATGCAAATATCATGGAAATAACAATTGGGTTAAGTATTAAAAGGTTGTTATTAATGGCGACATTCTTGAGATAATTCTTCATCAATTAAAAATTTTATTTGTATTAACCATCCTTTGAAAGAAGAGCCTTAAAGTATATTATGGTATAAAGGTTTTCTTTGGTAATAATGTTCTAAAAAATATTGTACATTACTCTGCCAACTTGATTAAGCATGAAAACCAAGAGAAAGGAACAGTTTGGTGGAGATACCGTAAACTAATTTGGATGGGAAAATCAAATCTTTCAGTGGTAAAGAGCATATGATTATTACTCCTTATTGTCGCCTCTAAAGAGGAGTTTGAACTAGATTTGGACGTTAGGAATTGCTCTTGAAGGTTACATCCTAGAAGTCTATTATTTTAAATAGTTAATTTCATGGTGCATCTACAAATTCAATGAGAACTAGAGAATGATTAACTTGTAAGGATAGTCCCATATTTATTTGTCACATTTAGTCTTCAAGAGAATGCTCAGACTCCTAGAGCTGAAAATGATCTTCAAACGGGATGAAACTAAGCATTCTCTTAAGGAAATAAATGGTGGATTGGAGCTCCTACAAGAATATATCGAGGAACCGACAATGATTCCATAAGACTTGTCAAATATCCAAGTTAGTTTGTTGAAAAATCCCTACTATTGAATGGCATGGCTATTTTCTAGAGTAGCCAGACAAGAATCTACGACTATTATTCCCCGATTGGTTATGTATATCTTGCATTTTGCAATTCATGAGAAAGGAATTTTTTATTGGGAAAATATTATCTCTGGAGAACTATCTTTTCAGTTTGCAAATTTCAAGAAGAATAATGAGAAATTTTACATTTCCTCAGACCTATTCTTCGCCATTACTTATTGTCATGTTTTCAAAGGATTTCATTTATCCAAACAAATCAATTCTAAAATCAACCTTGTCCATATGTGGTAACCTACCTTATGGAAAAATTGTCTTTAGAAGCAACAACATTCTTGGACAAGAAAGGAAAATTTGAAGCAATGGATCATTTCATCATTATCAAGATTTATTATTCCCGCGAAAAACCCTCATATCTACCGTATTATGTTTCAGATAAGATGTTTGTTGTGGAAGTTTGAAAGAATTATAGATTTTGGTCCCATTTATTTCATGAAAAGAGGAAAAAGGAGTTTATTCCTCTGCCATGGAAAATTGGAGAGATTATGTTGAAAAATAATGCAAACATCGAATAATTCTCAGTCCA
Organism: Picea mariana; assembly: GCA_032191745.1. Taxonomy (NCBI): domain Eukaryota; kingdom Viridiplantae; phylum Streptophyta; class Pinopsida; order Pinales; family Pinaceae; genus Picea; species Picea mariana. The sequence goes on along the minus strand of JASDQU010100269.1, from coordinate 256,411 downwards.
ATTTGATCAGATTAATTTAAAGAGTTTGCATGAAATCAAATGGTTTGACCCTAACCACTTTTTTATTAATCACATGGCATCGATGGGATATAGTGTCTCATTTGCTAATACTTTCCTATTCGGAGAAGAAGAATATGGCAACCAAAACCCTCAAGCATTGTTGATTGAGAAGGAAAAAGAAGATATTGAAACTGTTGTTGGCACCACTGATCAACATAAAAAAATAGGGAAAAGTTGGGAATGAGAAAAGTACTTGTTCTCCTCACACTTCTTAGAAAAGTGACCTACCAAAATAAAAATCTCAGTGGGCAGCACAAGAACAACGGAAATCTTCAATACAAAATGTCGATAATGGATGAGATCATAACCCTTCTAAGAGAAGTCTGGAAAGACCTCATAAACTCCCAATGACTAGTAAAAGGAAAATACAAACAAGTGAAGGAGGAGGGAATGAGGGTGCACCTGAAGAAGAAATTGTGCTTGTAGATATGGACCTAGATGTGAACATTGAGGACATTGAATTTCCTGATGAAGAATGGAGAATTCAGGAAAGCAGAGAAGTCACAGCAGAATTGTCCAACCAAGAGCCAATTATATTTGAAGAGGAATCCATGACTTTAGACAGTTCACTTTTCGACAAAAATTCAAAGAAATTGGTTATTGAAAAAATTCATGAAAAACATAAAAAAGTTTTAGGAAAATTGGGCTAGGAACTCGACCTTAATGGAGTTCCACCGTCTAAAATAGTACATATTCATGAATCTATGGGTGAATCCCTAAATATGTTACTCATAGAAATGGATAATGAAAATGCCACCCTAAAAGAATGAATTAAATAATTAGAGAGTGCTTTGATGCCCCCACCTATATTTGTCAACCCAATTTCTACATTGCATCCTATAAGAGTTTTGATGGAACACCAAAATCCATATCCAGACTAAAAGGAACAATGAGTCTATTCATTTTTTTCAGAAGGTATGCTAGAGAAAACATCAAGAAAAGAATATCTCTTATTCTCAAGGCATAGGAATTGGAAAATAATTGTGTTTCTTTGGGATCAAGAATAACAAACCCAAACAATACCTTCAATACGATCTTGAAAATGATGAGGAATTATATAAGGGAGTTGTTTCCACCTTTTTTTGTAAAAGTATCAAGTGTTAGTGATCTACAAAGAAAAGAGGAAGACTTGCCTTCCCAAATTCGAATAAAGCAACTTAAAACATGTTGGATAAAAATAGTAAAGTGTCTAAGAGAAATGTTAGTTGATTATGATACCATGTATTAAAAAAGGGGAATTATATTTAAAATTGATTGAATTAGATTTGGTCGGATATTAGATTCAATTCTTATGGGATATTAGATTGAATTAGAACCCACACTTAATATTAGATTCAATTCTTATGTCAAAGGATAAATTTGAAGAAATATTGGAATTGTTGAAGAATGCATCAACTGAGATATTAATAGCCTGACCAAGTACTAAAAATTAGAAGTGGAAAGTTGGTTGGTTAGTTATGTAAAAAAAATGAAGACATTAAGGATACACTAAACCAAATTTCAATGGAATTTAGAAATATGACAAATCTGTTATTTGACATTAAAGTACGACAAGAAATAATTGTCACACCAATGAGAGATTATATTGAAAATTGATTAAAGAATGTTTTAACTAGAATAACAAAACCAGATCAAGAAGAGGTAGTTGCAACCGGTCACAAAATTCCAGTGAAAGAGATTACAAAAGGTACCTCGGCAAGAATATAACAAGAGAGAGAATCCATCATAGTAAGAAAATTGGTCACCTTTCATGTTCTAGTATTCTTCATTCTTCTCATTCAAAAATCATTCAGTTGTGTATTTTCATTTTCTATGAGAACCCATAATCGATATCTGATCGTCTCCTTTCTCTTCTTTTAGGTTCATCCTTCTTCTAATTTTTTTTATGGTCCACATGAGCCTCATCCCAGTCCATTTGGACGAACACAATATTTTTATTTTAAAACAGACTATTATTTTGAACTCTAGAGAGAGCTACTTTGGGGTGCAATTTCAATGATTTATGAAACTTTGAGTTTATGAGCGCGATATTTTTGAAGTGCACCCATCATATTCTCTTTTTTTTTAAATGAAATACTCTTTTAAATTTCTCTATGATTGTGGACTATTATCTTTCCTTCGTATGAATGTGATAAACTTCTATCATGATGTGATGGATGTAGGGAATGACTTTCCTTCATATTATGGTTTCTTTATTGTTGTATAATATTCTATATATATTTTATTTCATTCTTTAAAAGATTCTTGGTCCTTCTCTTAAGAACTTTTTATGTTAATATTATTTATGTTTGAATACTATTTTGTATTTTATTTCAAGCAATAAATATTGGGGATTACTATTTATCACTACCCCATTTTGATTGTTTAAGCCAAGAACATTCAAGCTACATCTTTTAGACTATAACATAGGAGTACCACCTCTATAAAAATGAAGGGGGATTTTATCCTCATGGTTGTTGTTAGGATCTTGACCAATCTAAACATCAACATTTTTGGAAACCATATTGGGGAGAACAAAAGGATGGTTTCACATAGCAAAATATTAATGACTCAATTGGAACCTAATCAACCTTAGTTGCAAGTCGATATTGGAAATGAATGGAGTGTTCTACATAAATTGTATAATTTAGCATTGAAAACAACAAAAAGTAAATAAGAGATCGAAATATCATGGGAAACCCTTGCTCGAGAGGAAGAAAGAGAGATAACATTGAGACAAAGAAGAAGGGTGTAAATCCAAGAAAAATTGAAATCTTATAAAGTTCCACTAAAAATAAGAAAGAGAAAAAAGTTACACTTCATGAAGTTGGAGAAAGTTATAGAACATATTAGCACCAGGATTTGTTCTTAGACTTCTTTAATAACAAGCCCAATACCCATTTGAATTCTCTAAAATTGAAATATTAAATAAGGTATATGTTCAGGTAGACCATCAAGACTCTATGAGAAAGGAAAGGGTAACAAACTACATATCGGTAGGCTACCATTGGGCATGGATTCGTAAACATCCTACAGATCAAAGGAAATCAAATTGTATACCAGATAAAGGTTTATATAATATCAATTAGAATAATGGAGAGAAAAACATAAAGTATAAAGTTCGCAAAACATAGATCCTCTATGTTGAATGGACTGAAGAATATTTGAACAAAACAATAATTAAGAGGAAATCACTGCAAATCCTTTGTATCTCATGAATCTCCTAATCATAGGAAATCAACAACTTCTTTCTATAGTGTATCATTCCTTCCTACTCTAAAGAGGTCAAATCCCAAGTGGTTTCATTGGATTCCCTTTTCTCTAGTAGTTGTTACAACAAAGTGAAACAGAAAATCCACCTAGCTCCTATTTTTTTGGATCTTGTCTATTATGGTAAATCTTTTTTGAAACAGGTCATGTTCTTTGATCTAGTGATAGAAAACATGTCCCTCATTTCCAAATAGCTCCTAGGAAAAAATTTGAACCCTTTCTAACAACTGGAAACCCTCCCATAATTTGGATTTATCATATTGTTAGAGTTTGCAGTGAATCTACAGGATTTGCTGCAAACTTTCATGCAGGTGATGTTTTCAAATTTTCTCCCAAACAGAGAATTGTTGATGAATGCAGCTATGTGATATATTTCCAGGTTACAAACATGTGAGGGGTGGTTCATTGAAACAATGTGAAGTCTTTCTCTCAGCTTACAAACCTGAGAGAAATCCCCTAATAAGGGTATGTGGTTCATGCCTGAGACAGAGCTGGGAACGTAGAGATGACCTCCTCCATTCAGAGAGTTGAGAAGAAATCCAAATGATTATCCAGTGGAAAAGTGATTTGTTGAGTTAGGACGTGACTGTGGCTGAGCACAAGGTGAACGTGTGAAATCCCAAAGTGTTGGGTGCATCATCATGAGAATATAAATGAAGATGATGTATTAGCCTCCTCTGAGTAGCATATTTGATGAGAAGACTCCAGATGATTCTCCTGGTGGTGGCAGTGGGAAAGCAGATCTGTAGAGTGGGCATGCCTGTGGACGAGCACATGTGAACGTGTGAAGACTTGGTTCTTCTGTGTAATGCAGTGAATCGAAACTATGACATCCCTATGGATGTGCCTCTAGTGGATGAGAAATAGTGGGTGTATCATATCCTTTTCAATATATTGTTCAAGAGTCTGACTTACCTGTAAACCTAATTATTATGAAAAGGGTACAATTCGGCCCTATTTTAATATGACTAATAATAAACAGGATAATTAATATTGTTAATATTAATTATAATAATAATAATAATATATTTGAGTTAGAGAGGTAGGCCTTATTGATCTAATAGATGCCTTTGTTGATTGATCAATTCTAATATAAGTAATGGATGATTCTCCATTGTAGAATCATATCTTCCTTGGGTGTTTGGAAATTACAACAAATACATCTACTTGGGAAAAGGTGTGCACCTCTCTTGGGCACTAGTCTTCTAGGGATTAAGCACCCTCTTCTGTGCTAAGTAATTCTTGGGAGTGAAAGGTATTTATCTTAAAGGATATATCAAAGGATTTGGCTGAGTTTTCTTCCCTTGTTGAGAAGGGTTTCCCAGGATATTTCTTGTGTTCTTGTGCATGGTGTTTCTTCTTGTGATGTTGGTTGTTGCAACATTCTGTCTTATGTTTAAGACATGATAAAATGAAATGAACTACATGTTTAACCTAGATTATTGAAAATTCGACATAGCATCAGAGCATAGGTATTGAAGATCCCATTGCACAAGCATTTTCCCGCTCCTTCACTCTCTCATTTGTGGAAATTGTACGGCCCTTCTAGGGTTTCCAGAAAATCCGTACGAATTCCTTTTCCGAGAGATTTCACCACTCAAAACTTGGATGCTTGGGATGAAAAATACATAGAAGGGTATGACCTCCTTTAGCGTACCTCCAACAAGTATAAGATATAAATTCCGGACATTTCAAAATTTTGACCCCAAGGGTTTCTAGGGTTTCGTCAAAATTCTGTAGAAAATTATGAATTGTATTTCTGAGAATTTCTTGAAGAAGCTCCACAACCTACCAAGGCTATCATATTTATTAAAGGCTTATTGTTGGCAGTCATAAGCCCAACAAAACCTAAAAGTGCTAGCCTAGCCTAGTCGTTAGGTTTTCTAGCCTAGTTGACAAGGGTTTGTGAAGATGAACAAATTCATGATGGGAAGCAAGCTCAGTACAAAACTCCAAAGCAATGAAGACATCAACATCTCAACACTCTCAGGTATGGTTCCTATCAATTAAAATACTTCGCTAATTGACAGTGGTGCCTCTAGGAACATGACCAGTATTATAAATCATCTAACATGATTCATTGAGAAAGAGACAAATCTACATGTTGTCCTTGGAGATGATGCTAGATATAATGTGAGAGGAGTTGGAACTTCCACCTTCCAACTAGATTCAGATGTGCAATTTAAACTAGAAGAAGTTATATATGTACAAAGAATGAAGAGAAACCTTGTATCTATTTCGGCCCTTGAAGACAAAGGTTACAAAATTACTTTCTCAGAAGGAAGATTCCTTGCATGGCACAAAGACTCTCATATCAACTCTACCAAAGTAATTGGTGTCAGAGAAAATAACTTATACAAGTTGACCATCAAACCAGTTCAGGCCTTACTACATGGCACTATCATCTTGAGTGAGTTATGGCATAGAAGACTTGCTCACATTCATTATAGATTTCTTCCATCTCTAGGGAAAATGGTAACAAGTCTACCATAGATCTAGATCCATCATAAAGGTGTTTGTAAAGGTTTCATCCCTTGGTAAAAATGTTAAAGGATCCTTTCCTAGCAGTGATAACCGATCCAAGGAAATATTGGACTTGATACATTAAGATGTGTGTGGGCCAATTATTGTTGCATCCTTAAATGGGTACTTGTACCATGTACTCTTCATAGATGATCACTCCAGGAAAACTTGGATTTACTTTCTGAAGAACAAGGATGGAGTCCTTGCCAAGTTTCAAGAATTCAAAGCTCAGGTTGAAAACCTAACCAGAAGAAAAATCAAAGTATTGATATCAAACAATGGAGGAGAATACACCTCAAAAGAATTTATTAGTTTTTGTATTGAAGAAGGGATCAAGAGGGAGCTCACAATTTTGTACAATCCTCAACAAAATGGGGTTGTTGAAAGGAAGAACAAAACTATCATTGAGGCCACTAAAGCAATGATACATGATAAGAGTCTATCCATGACTCTATGGGCAGAAGCATGTATGACAACATTATATGTTCAAAATCGTAGTCGTCATTGGATCCTGAAGAAAATTTCTCCAGAAGAAGCATTCACCAAAGTGAATCCTGAGATTAGACACTTCAGAATATTTGGATGTCTAGTGTACCTTCATGTACCCAAAGAAAAGAGATCCAAACTAGAACCTTCAGGAAGAAAGGGTGCATTTGTAGGATACAGTGAATCCTCAAAAGCATATCAAATCTACATCCCAGGGCATAGACAAATTGAAGTAAGCAGAGATGTTACTTTTGAATAAGAAGTAGCCTTCCAAAAATATAGAGAAGCTCAGGTGGAAATAGACAGTGAAACAATACCTCCTCCTCATTCAACAGTTCAAAGGGAGACAGATATTGTTCTAGATGAGCCAACAGTGGTAGTTGACCCATTTACTCTAGCAGATTCAGTTTCCCCAAGTAATATACCCAGAGACATCACAGTTGGACATAAAAGACCTACTTGGGATCGAAAAACTTTAGAAGAAGCAGAAGGGAATAAATCCCCACAAGGAGCAACCAGAGAAAGCAAGAGGCCTAAGAGATTCTCAATCTACCTTTCATCCTTGACTCACATTATTGATTCAAAGCCAACTTGTCATGGAGAAGCCTCAAGTGAGAAAGTATGGCAAGATTCCATGACTAAATAATATCAATCTATACTAAGGAATGATGTATGGGATGTTGTCCCAAGACCAGAGGGAAATTCCCTAGTGACTTCCAAATGGATTTATAAAATCAAACATGTTGTTGATGGAAGTATTGAAAAATATAAAGAAATATTTGTGGCCAACGGGTTCTCACAAATAGAGGGAGTCGACTATGATGAGACTTTTGCATTAGTAGCCAGATATACCTCCATTCAATCTATCATTGCACTAGTTTCTTCCATGGGTTGGAAGCTACATCAAATGGATGTAAGGACAGATTTTCTCAATGGTGAAATTAAGGAAGAAGCCTATATTGAACAGCCAAAAGGTTTCATTAAAAACAACGAAAAATCTCATGTATGCAGATTGAAGAAACCCCTATATGGTCTAAAACAAGCACCATGTGCTTGGTATGAGAAAATGGATGGTTTCCTGATGAGTTTGGGTTTCAAAAAATGCACAACTGACCCAAACCTATATTATCACATTGATGGAAAGTAGTGTTTGATTCTAGTTCTATATGTGGATGATCTTTTCATCACCAGTTTAGAGGGACTCATTGCTGACTGCAAGCAGACATTAAATGCCAAATTTGAAATGAAGGATTTGGGCCAAATGCATTATTTCATGGGACTAGAAGTATGGCATAGATCAAATGAGATTTTCCTAAGTGAAGGAAAATATACTTTGGAGATACTGAAAAGGTTCAAAATGACAGATTGTAAATCCATGCCTACTCCAATGGTAATGGACTTAAAGAAGATGAATGACACTGATTCAGGAGACATAGATCCACATTTATATCGACATCTTATTAGATCTTTGATGTATCTGGTTAACACTAGACCAGACATTTTCTATGCAGTAAATGTGCTTAGCTTGTTTATGATCCAACCAAAACAAACACACTGGATAGTTGTAAATCACGTATTAGGATACTTACAAGGCACAATTGGTTATGGCCTAAGATATGCATCTAATGTGGACCTAAGTCTGGAAGGATATGTCAATGCAGATTGGGCAGGAAGTGCAGTAGACAGAAAGAGCACCTCAGGTAGTCGCTTCACCCTAGGATCAACCATTGTTTCTTGGTGCAGCAGAAAACAAAGCTCTGTGGCTTTGAGTACAGCAAAGGCAAAATACATTTCACTGAGCGTGGAATTTTGTGAAGTTGTATGGCTTCACAAAATTTTGACATACTTGTTCGATCATGAGATGGATCCAACAACTATTCATTGTGACAACCAGAGCTGTGTAAAGCTATCTGAGAACCTAGTATTTCATGACAAATTGAAACACATTGAAATCAAGTATCACTATATCAGAGACATGGTGCAAAGGAAGACAATACATGTACAGTATCTTTCTACTCATGAACAAATTGTAGATATCTTCACTAAACCACTTGCCAAGACAAAGTTCGAGTATTTTCGTGAGAAACTTGGCCTAATGGAAAATGTCTCCCTAACTGAGAGGGAGTGTTGATGAATGCAGCTATGTGAGATATTCTCCAGCTTACAAACCTATGAGGTGTGGATCATTGCAGCTATGTGAAGTCTTCCTCTCAGCTTACAAATCTGAGAGAAATTCCCTAAGAGGGGTACATGGTTCATGCCTGAGACATAGTTGGGAATGTAGAGATGGCCTCCTCCATTCAGAGAGTTGAGAAGAACTCCAGATGATTATCCAGTGGAAAAGAGAACTCCAGATGATTATCCAGTGGAAAAGAGATCTGTTGAGTTAGAACGTGCATGTGGCTAAGCACAAGGTGAACATGTGAAATCCCAAAATGTTGGGTGCATCGTCATGAGAACATAAATGAAGATGATGTATTAGCCTCCTCTGAGCAGCAGGGTTGACAAGAAGACTCCAGATGATTCTCTTGTTGGTGGCAGTGGGAAAGAAGATCTGTAGAGTGGGCGTGCATGTGGACAAGCACAGGTGAATGTGTGAAGACCTGGTTCTTCTGTGTAATACAGTGAATCAGAACTATGACATCCTTATGGATGTGCCCCTAGTGGATGAGCACTAGTGGGTGTATCATATCATTTTCTATATATTGTTCAAGAGTCTGACCTACCTGTAAACCTAATTATTATGAAAAGGGTACAGTTCATCCCTATCTTAATATGACTAATAATAAACAGGATAATTAATATTGTTAATATTAATTATAATAATAATAATAATATATTTGACTTAGAGAGGTCGTCCCTGTTGAGCCAATAGATGCCTTTTTTGATTGTTCAATTATAATATAAGTAAGGTGTGTTCTCCATTGTAGTATCATATCTTCCTTGTGTGTTTGGAAATTACAGCAAATACATCTACTTGGGAAAAGGTGTGCACCTCTCTTGGACTTTAGCCTTCTAGGGATTAAGCACCATCTTGTGTGCTAAGTCATTCTTGGTAGTGAAATGTCTTTCTCTTGAAGAATATAGCAAAGGATTTGGTTGGGTTTTCTTCCCTTGTTGAGAAGGGTTTCCCAGGATATTTCTTGTGTTCTTGTGCATGGTGTTCCTTCTTGTGATCTTGGTTGTTGCAACATTCTTGTTTATGGTTAAGACATGATAAAATGAAATGAACTACATGGTTAACCTAGCTTATTGAAAATTCAACAAGAACTGGGTCAGGCTGAGTTTTGGTCAGAAAGTCAAAAACATTATGTTTCTCCTAAAAAAAAATTAAAAAAAAAAAACTCATTTTTTATATTGCACGATATGATGAAAATATGATTTTGTTGTGTTTTAATTTCCTCCAAGATGTCTGGTATAGAAAATTTCGCAGGGAATTGTATTTCACTATGAACTCTTTGTTTTGAGTGGTTTCACCTTTGTGCCTTGTTTTGACTAGTATAGTTTGTATGATGGTCTTAATTTTTGTCACTGATGAAGATAAATCTTGTGATACATGTCCCACAACAACAACAAAAAATCACTCCCAAAAGGATAATTTCACAAACCCTAGTTTCATGATTGTTCATGCCTAGTTTCCATTTGCATATTTTCTTGATCTTTGGTAGTATTCAAGTGAAGGTTCATGTCTTTGAAAACTTGACATAACTCTCGATAGCATGATAGGAGTAAATTGTTAGGGACAACATAAAAATATTTGGACTTTGAACGTCACCCTTGGTGGTTAGGTTTGAGTTTGGTAACATATAGCAGATTGGAAATTTGCAATGGATCTTAAAATTTAGTTCTTTCTATATGAATTTGGCCCTTATTCTAGTATTTAGCAAACTACTTGTGTATAAAAAACATTATGATGTAAAAATTCCATAACTTTCATAGTGCCTTGCTACATATTTTATTTTGGCCAAAATTTGATTATGCAAATAGCAATGTTAACAGAACATAAACAAAAATAACCCCCATTATGGGGGACAAAGTAGAAATGAATGAGATTCCTGAGATTCAAGAATAAATACAAATACTTCAAAGAAAAAGGGCTAGGTCCATCCCTCTCAATTTTCTAGGAGAACAACATACATTACCGACCCTCCCTCAAGGATTTTTGCAAGTATTTTCAGGAGACAAGATTATGGATCCAAAGAGACACATGGAATTATTCTTAGTTGTTTTTTATATCCATCTAATTCAACATGACGATGTGATTTTGAGAGTCCTTTTATAGAACTTGATTGGGCCAGCTTGTGAATGATACCTTTCTCTCTCGACCCAGTCAATTAGATCATTTGATGACTAGGATAACATGTTTATGACTATTTATGCACCGCCATTGCATATCATACATTTGTCACTCAGTTCACTCAAATTCATCTAAAAAGGGGAAAAAGAATTAGAGATTTTAATCTATGATTTTTTAAGACCTTGAATCAAATTCCATAGGAGTAGCGACCATATGAGCATGTTATTTTGGGTTGTTATAAGAATTCAATGCATGCAAATTTAAATGATGCCATTAGATATTCACAAATAAATTATTTAGATGGAGTCATCCATAAGGAAACTAATATGGAAGAATTTATGTTGGAGACTAATGTTGATCCTAAGATCATTATTGGGAAGGTACAAAGACAAATGAACACTCTTTCCATTTCAAATCAAGGACCATCAACTTCAAGAAATGTTGAAAATCAAGGAATGGGTGGATGGATCCTCTAGGGTATCCCCCCTAATGTTATAAATGATCTAGAAATTTCTTAAGAAACAAGACAAAGAATAGAGATTTCTCAGATGAGCATAACTATGTAACAAATGAAGAATGAGATCACCAGGTTGAAAAGAACTGAAAACTTTGTTCCACCAAACCAAAATACAAGAATTCCATTGCAAGATAAAAGAGTAAGAAATGAAAGAAATGAAGAGCATCTACCAAAGGCACCAAGATTTCCAAACCCTAATGTTGTGATATTGGAAGAAATGGTTGAAGAGGAAAGTTTTGAGAATGATGATCAAGGGGAAGACAGCATTCAAGATGAAATTTTAGCATTGGTATAGATGGATGAAGGTACATCATCCTTTAACATTTTTTATGAACAAGAAGATCATGATATTTTATAAGAGAATGTTTTCCAGAAAAGAGATCAAGTGAGTAAACTCAAAACAAAATAAGCACCAAAAAAAGAAAAGACCAAAGAAAACATTGTAGAATCAACGAAGAAACAAATAGTTTCTAGTCAGGAAAAGACTCCACCATAGATGAACTATAATTTGATTGATGATTTGGCCAAACTCAAAAATATCTTTCTCTTCATGGAGGTGGTAAAGATACCACAACAAAGGGAAAATATTTAAAAAATACTTTATGATTCAAACACAACAATATAAGCTATTGTCATAAATTCCAGGCAAAAAAAAATTCATCAGTGAGACCAAGGGCTAAAGTCCCACCATTCTACATGACCATAGAAAATCATGATGTTGTATTACACAATTGTTTGGTTGATAATGTAGCTATGAACAATATCATACCTTTTTTAGTCATGGAATCATTGGGAATGGGATGCAGTATATTTTTGGAAAGTATATATGTTATTGATTCAAGAAAGGTCCCATCCTATGGTGAGATAAAAGATTTATGTGCATTGATAAGTGAAACTCCTCACATCACAACAATATTTACTATTATAGTAGTAGATTTTCCTCCAAATTATGGAGTTTTGTTAGGAAGATATTGGTGTTCATTGATTGGAGGTTACATTTTGAACGATGGAAGTTGTATGATGTTTCCTAATAAATATGGGACAATGATCAGGGTCCCTAGAGAGAGTAGAAATCCCACATCATTTAGAAAGAAAGAGAATTAAGAAATGTGCAAAATTATATTGATGTTGGACTTAGAAATTATGTTGTGCTTGGTCTAGAACAAATCAACCTTTAAAGAAAGAGGGAGATTTTTTTTTTTAGGGTTTTTGAAAGATATAATTTGATGGTGCCTATTCTAAATCTAGAAGTGGAGTTGGGATCGTTTTCAAAAACCTCAATCTGTTATATATCTGCATGCTATCATATTAGAATTTCCATGTACAAATAATAAACCAGAGGATGAAGCGTTGATTGAAGGAATGACTATTGCACTCTGTATGAAAGTTGAGAGCCTAGTAATAATTGGCGACTCATAATTGGTCATAAGCCCTATCAAGAAGAAATATAGAATCAAAAAAGAAAATATGAAGAACTATGCAAAATTAGCATGTGAACTCGTGGAATCTTTCAATTCATTCAATATCTCTTTTATTCCTCGAGACAAGAATCAAAAGGCTGTCTCACTTGTGGTCGCTACATCTCTCTTCAACCCAAATGATTCCCAAAGTCAAAATACATTTTGTGTTAAAATATTTTTTAGATCTTCAATTCTTGAAAATCAAGAGTATTTTCAAGTTTTCAAAAATGATGAGCATGTTGTTGATTTTCTCACTCGCTCAAGTGCCTCTTCTGAAAGAGTTGATGATCAAATTGTTATAATTATCTCAAAATTCTTTGTCAATTTGGAATCACTTTTAACAAGGGATGATCAAACCAAAATTTCAAATTTGAAAGAAGAAGTATATATTTGAAAAGTGCAGGAGACATAAAAGATAAATAATGGTACACATGATGCTCCCAAGTATGTAAATCTTATTAGCAATTGTACATTCGAGAAAATAAATAAATGCAATTCTCTTTTCAAATAATTCTATGACATTTTTTCCTGGACGTATAATGATATGAAGGAATGTGATAAGTCACACTATACCTCTAAAAGGAGTGAAGCTTGTCAAGAATGTCAAGAAAAAGTTGAGAATGATAAATCCAAAGTTGAAGCCTTTAGTAAAAATGGAACTGGAGAAGTTAAAGAAGGTTGGAATAATTGTTTTGATAAGACATTCAAAGTGGCTTTAAAATCACGTCATAGTTAAAAAGAAGAATGGGGAAATTAGTTTGTGGATTGATTTCAAGTATTTAAACAGAGAAAGCATCAAAGATAATTATCCACTTTCAAACATGGAGATGTTGTTGCAACAAGTTACTGGTTCATCCCTAATATCTATGGTTGATGGTTTCTCTGGATACAACCAAGTTCTTGTTGTCAAGGAAGAGATACCCAAAACACATTTTGTTACACCAAGGGAGACTTATGCTTATGTCTACATGTCATTTTTTCTTGAAGAATGTTGGAGAAACCTTCCAAATGGAAATGGACCATTCCTTCAAAGATCTGATTGGGAAATTTATGGCTTATTATCAAGATGATTTGACTATTCATACCAAATTAATAGAATAGCATATCAAGAACTTAAGAGTAGTCTTTGAACATTGCAGGTTGTATGGTATATATTTGAATCCTAAGAAATGTGTTTTTGCAGTATTAGAAGGAAAAATCATGAGACACATAGTTAGAAAAGAAGGAATATATATATCCAAAAAGAATCAAGGAAGTTAATGATCTAAATCCTCCAACATCTAAGAAGGGGCTACAATATTTCTTTGGAAAGATCAACTTTGTATGAATACTTTTCCCAGACTATGTAACAATCATGAAACCCATCAATGTATTATTAAACAACGATAACAAAAATTGAATGGAATCAAGAAATTCAAGGAACATTTAGTAGAATCAAGCATGCGATCACTACTGCTACAATCCTTTTCAGCCCAAATTTTAATAAGGATTTCATAATACATTTTTTTTTTCAAAAAAAAAACTATTGGTTCTATCTTGACACAAAGGAATTCAAAAGGATAAGAATTACCAATTAGTTTTGTGAGCAAAATGTTGCATGATTATGAACTAAGATACTAAGAGATAGAAAAACAAGTTGTCTCATTGGTCAAAGTAGTAGCACATTTTAGGACATATATTTTATCATCGCATGCCATAGCTTATGTCCCAATGATGAAGGAGCATCATCAGTAGCCAAGCAAGCATGGACATGGAAGCCAGCTGGGAAAAGCGCCAACACATTTTTCACATTTTGAAATGTTTTGAAAGATCAAGAAGCGGATATAAATGTAATAGCTAGAAGCATACTTGCATTTATGTCTGGCTGTTGTAAACAGATCGTGAGCGATTTTCTCTCATCTGTTAATGTAAAAGGAATTTAATCCCAGTTAATGAAAGTAGGTAGATTTAAATTATAGATTAGACAATTTAGAAGAGCAAGAGGGAAAATCGAATATAGACACCCTCGCCTTTGTATCATAGAGTTAGTTGCATCATAAACAATAGCATAAGATAGAAGAAGAGAGCTGCAGAGAGAGTTGTAGAGGAAAAGTCCATGTACAGGAGCTTTGAATTAATATATGAAGCTTTGAATCAAATTTCATGGTGTTATGATGTTTTATGTTTATACATGGTGAATGGTATGCTTACAATTTTTTTATTATCTCTATTATGCATTTGCTTTAATACTGTGTTGAATGTATGATTTCATGCTAAATGTTTGAAGTCTGAGAGAGAGAGAATGAGTTTCAATTGTTTCTCTTCCTAAGTGAGAGAAGTTCCTGCAAGGAGTACAGCAAAACGTCTGCAAGGTGTGCATTGACAAGGGTTCTGAGGTTCATCTCAGAAATCTTAGGAGAGATACCATTGTTCTCATTCCAGCAGAAGTGCAGGTGGATCATAGAATCCTTGCAAGGCATGTGCAGGCTAGTCGAGGCCTTAAAATTATCAACTAAGGTTGAAAGAATGAAGGACGGATGTTGCAGAGGGTGCATAGAGTCGAAGAGTCAAATACTTAGAAGTATTTGAAAGAGTGCTGCAAGCAGTGGGCATAGGAATCCTTTCGAGACTCAAGTTTGTAAGTGAAAGCTCAGGAGGGTCAGCACCTTAGAAAGTACTCAAAGGGAGACGGAGGTTGAAAATGTCTCGCAAAAGTTACGTCCCAGTGGGAGAACACTGGTTCATTTCGCATAAGTCTTCGAGGAAGGAACGAGCGGTCGAAATTATCTGTGGAGAACTTGCGAAGTTACGAGGGCCATGAGATTCAGTGTAGCTGAGAGGAGGTTAAGCCTTGGATGAATCCACCCTTCGGGAGGTAAGACTCAACATGGACCATTGATCGTGATGGTGGAGCGCTAGGATCATTTCAGAATTCGAGATTTCGAAGTGTTAGGGGACGGTAGTCGGAGGCTTGTTCAAGTTTATAAAGTCGGGAAGAAGGAAGCGTGGCGAGAATCCATGTCAGAGATAGAAAGCATTTGAGTGGACAGGTGGCGTGTCTTCATCAAATAGGTGGAGTCAACCCTTGTTGACTATTTCGGAGTTTTGGAGGTTGAAGGACTGGGAGCCTTGCATCCGGATTCGCGAAGTCACGAAGTCTAAAACCCCAATGAAGTGAAAAGCCCATTTGGAAGCAAACCTTTGCTGAACACATCAGAATTCAACATTTTGGGTTTTGGAGGTTGTATAGACAGGAACTCTTGACAACAGGGATTGTAGAATCATGAAACCCAAAGTCCCGGTTCGGTGAAGGGAACGATCTTACTGAGATCGGGAGACTTGAGTGGTGCTTTGTGGTTGATCACATGGGGCATACTCATAAGGACCTGTGGACAACACTGTCGTGTTGTGTGTACTTCCCTGTGGGGAAAACCAAAGAGTCAATCAGACTCAGGAAGGCAGATTTAGAACGATCCTATAGTGGACTTCAGCCTGAGGGTTCGGGGGTCTGCGTCAATTGTGGTATCAAAGCTGTAGAACAAGTCTTTTCTTTCTATAGCAAAGAAAAGAGAACCATTTATAGCCATGCCACCGAGAAGAAGAGACAGACCAATGCCTAATCCAGCAGTGGAGAGGGAAATGCGAGAACTACGTGCTAGGCTTGATGCCATGGAGACAGCACAGAGGTGCACAGTCGACGCTGGGGATATCAGCGAGGCTGAAAGTGAAAATGAAGCTGGAAGCGAAGGAGAAGAAGTTGCAGTCGAAGACGCTGCGGATGAACACCTATTCAGGGCTGTTGCAAGGATAGGTGCTAGAGCAAAAATGGACATTCTAGTGTATGAGGGAAACCTGGATGTTGAAGAGCTTCTAGACTACATTAGAGCTCTGGATAAATACTTCGACTATGAGGATGTCGAGGAAGATAGGAAGGTCAAACATGTTGTCACCAGACTTAAAGGGCATGCATCACTATGGTGGGATGAACTGCAGGCTGACAGACACTGCAAAGGAAAGCAGAAAATCAAGAGCTAGGATAGAATGGTTGCGAAGATGAAAGCCAAATTCATACCCAAGGACTATCAAATTACTCTGTTTTGGAGGATGCAAAATTTGAGATAGAAGATGATGTCAGTGAGAGAATACACTGAAGAATTCTACAAGATAAACATCAGAGCAGGTCATCGGGAAAGAGATGACAAAAAGGTTGCCAGATACATGAATGGTCTGAGATATGAAATCCAAGATGAGATGAGCATGATGATCATTCGAAATGTGGAAGATGCTTATCAGATGGCTCTGAAAGCTGAAGAGAAGCTAAGCCGAAAGCAAGGTCAAAGAGGCAGAGGCAGAAGTCAAGACAGAGGAAAAACAATTGCCCAAGACAGAACTCAGAGACCTAAAGAAGAGGGGAATAAACCTCAAACTCAAAATGAAAGAGGAGGAAGCTCATAGAGAGGGAAATATGCTGATAGAAACACTTTTCCTCGAGCTAGAGGAAGAAGAAGAGGTCAAGGAGGTGAAGTGAAATGTTTTGTCTGTGGCAAAAACAGACATAAATCTTATGATTGTCCAGATAGGAAGAAAGATGGTGGTGATACTCACATTGCCGAAGCACAAGGATGGAATGTTCAGGCAGAAGATGCCGAGAGCAGAAGATCCTTGATGATGAGGAAAGTTCTCTTGAAGTCGGAGAAGGAGGAAGAGAACCCAGCTCAAAGGAACAGTCTGTTTCAGACTGCTTGCAAAACAAAAGACAGAGTATGCAAAGTCATCATGGACAGTGGTAGCATAGACAATCTCATATCTACAGAGATGGTAGAAATGTTGGAGCTGGACACTATCGTACATCCAAGCCCTTTCTTAGTTTCATGGCTACAAAAAGGACATCAGGTAAATGTCACTAAACAATGTTTAGTTGAATTTAAAATAGGGGGATATAAGGATGAAATATTATGTGATGTCAATCCCATGGATGTTTGTCATCTATTTCTAGGTAGATCGTGGCAATATGACAAGAATGTGGTTCATGATGGGAGAAAGAACACATACACCTTGGAGAAAAATGGGAGGATGCACATGTTGTTGCCGATTAAGGACAAAGAAGTAAGACCAAAGATGAGCAACACTGTACTTCTCATGAGTGGGAAGGAACTCCTTAAAGAGGTTAAGAAGAAGGAATACACACAATTTGTTGTGTTCAGGAAGCCTAGAATTGTTTTGACTAGTACGAGGATAGATGATTTACCAGTGGAAATCCAGAAGTTGTTGAAAGAGTTCGCTGACATAGTAGTGGACGAACTAACTTGTTCATTGCCACCGATCAGGAGTATAAGTCATCACATTGATCTTATAACTGGAGCCAGTTTACCAAACAAAGCAGCGTACAGATTGACGTCGCAGGAGAATGAGGAAGTCAAGAGACAAGTCCATGACTTAATGGACAAGGGGTTGATTAGAGAAAGATTGAGTCCATGTGTTGTTCCAACAGTGCTCAGCCCGAAGAAAGACAGAGGCTGGAGAATGTGTACAGACTCAAGGGAAATCAATAAGATTACCATCAGATACAGACTTCCATTGCCAAGGATGGATGATTTGATGGATTGCTTGAGTGGAGAAATATTTTTTCAAAGATTGATTTGAAAAGCGAATATCATCAGATTCGCATGAGAGAAGGTGATGAATGGAAGACAACATTCAAGACGAATGAGGGGCTGTATGAATGGCTTGTTATGCCTTTTGGTTTAACAAATGCACCCAATACTTTCATGAGACTGATGAACGAAGTCCTGAAGGATTTCATTGGGAAATTCGCCATTGTATATCTTGACGATATATTGATTTTCAGCAAGATAGAAGCAGAGCATTTAAAGCATTTAGTTGCAGTGATGAAGAGATTACAATAAGAGAAATTGATGATTAATATGAAGAAATCATCATTTATGAGGACAGAACTCATTTATTTGGGTTTTGTTATCTCTGCAAATGAGGTGAAGATGGACCTGAAAAAGGTGAATGCAATCAAGAATTAGCCATCGTCGAAGAGTGTATTTGAAGTTCGAAGCTTCCATGGTTTAGCTAGCTTCTACAGGAAATTCATTCGAAATTTTAGTGGGATTAGCACACCAATGATGGATACGGTGAAGAAAAGACATAAATATTTTCACTGTACAAAGGAAGCAGAGAAGAGTTTTAACCTGCTGAAGAAGAAGATCATTGAGCAGCCAATTTTGGTTTTGCCAGATTTCAACAAGACATTCCAGGTCAAGTGTGACGCAAGTCGATTTGCAATTGGAGCGGTCTTGAGCCAAGATGACAGACCGATCACATAATTTTGAGAAACTGAATGAAGCGAAGGTTAAGTACTCCACATATGACAAGGAATTCTATGCAGTCATACAAGCGCTGAAGAAATGGAGACACTATTTGGTTCCCAAGGAGTTTTTTTTGTACAGTGATAATCATGCTTTACAATTCCTAACTCAATAGGAGATGTTGAACCAAAAACATGGTAAATGGGTTGAATTCATGCAGAATTTTACTTTTGTAACCAAGCATATTTCTGGAACTGCTAACAAATTTGTTGAAGCTTTGAGCAGGAAATGTTTCCTTATGCAGGAATTCAAAGTCAAAACTTTGGGTTTTGATAACCTCAAAGAGATGTACAAGGATGATCCAGATTTTAAGGAAGAATATGAGGCATCTAAGAATCCATTTCTCATGGATAGAACCCAATGGATTGAATACATGATCCAGGATGGATTATTGTTTAGGGGCAATCAGCTATGTATTCCAAAATGCTCCATGAGGGAGAATCTGCTGAAATAAAAACATAGTGGAGGATTGGCCGGACACTTCGATCATGATAAGATGTTCTGAAAATTGAATGGCTCATATTTTTGGCCAGGGATGAGGACATATGTTAATAAATTTGTGGACAGATGCAAGATTTGTCAGCACACTAAAGGGAAAAAGCAGAACACGGGGTTATACCAGCCATTACCCATACCTGCAAGGACGTGGGACACAGTGAGCATGGATTTTATATTGGGACTGCCAAGAACACAAAGAGGTTGTGCTTTGATCTTTGTGGTAGTCGACGAATTTTCCAAGATGACACATTTCATACCATGCCAAAAAACTAACAATGCAACTCATATTGTGAACCTGTTTTTCAAGGAAGTCGTCAGACTTCATGGCCTACCAAGGAGTATAGTTTCTGATTGAGATACCAAGTTCATGGGACATTTCTGGAGGACTTTATGGAAGAAGTTGGGGACAAGTTTTTCATTTATCTCAGCGTATCATCCTCATATGGATGGGCAGACAGAAGTTGTGAATAAAATCTTAGGAGATTTCCTAAGGAGCCTAGTGACTAAACACCACAGTCAATGGGATCGCATTCTGCCACAGGCGGAATTTTCTTACAATGATTCACTCAATAGAAGCAGGGCAGAGTCCATTCCAGATTGTATATGGAATGCATCCAAGGGGAGTTTCTGAATTGAAATATTCGGAACAAAATGAATTCAGAAGTGCTAGTGCAGATAATTTTGCAGAAGCAATGAAGGAGCTTCACAGCCGAGTCAAGGAGCAATTGCAGAGTTCGAGCCAAGAATACAAGTGCAGAGAAGATCAACACAAGATAGGACTTCAATTTGAAATTGGTGATCTGGTTCTTGCACATCTGAGGAAGGAGAGGTTCCGAAGGGGGACATATAACAAACTGAAGATGAAAAAGATTGGACCATGCAAGGTCGTAAAGAAATTTGGGACAAACGCATATGAGATTGAATTACCCGATGGAATTGGAATTTCACCGATATTCAATGTTGCGGATTTGTACCCTTATAGAGCAGGAGCAGAGGATGAACAGACAGAAGTTCAATGGACAAAACAGATGCCTGTAGCTGAAAAGCCACAGATGGAAAGCATAATTGACAAAAGGATTAGCAAGAAGACCAAGAGGAAGGAGTATTTTGAATACTTGGTCAAATGGAAGGGCCATCCACTTGAAGATGCCAATTGGGAAGATGAAGAAGGAATTCAGAAGCATGGACAGACCATGCAAGATATCATGAACAGGAGCTCATGAAAATTTTCAAGCGAGGGAGTATGATGCAGGAGCATCATCAGTAGTCAAGCAAGCATGGACGCGGAAGCCAGCTGGGAAAAGCGCCAACACATTTTTCATGGTTTGAAATGTTTTGAAAGATCAAGAAGCGGATATAAATGTAATAGCTAGAAGCGTACTTGCATTTATGTTTGGCTATTGTAAACAGATCATGAGTGATTTTCTCTCATCTATCAATGTAAAAGTCATTTAAGCCCAGTTAATGAAAGTAGGTAGATTTAAATTATAGATTAGACATCTTAGAAGAGTAGGAGGGAAAACCGGATATAGACACCCTCGCCTTTGTATCATAGAGTTAATTGCATCATAAACAATAGCATAGGATAGAAGAAGAGAGCTGCAGAGAGAGTTGTAGAGGAAAAGTCCATGTACAGGAGCTTTGAATTAATATATGAAGCTTTGAATAAGATTTCATGGTGTTATGATGTTTTCTGTTTATACATGGTGAATGGTATGCTTACAATTTTTTTATTCTCTCTGGTATGCATTTGCTTTAATACTGTGTTGAATGCATGATTTCATGCTGAATGTTTGAAGTATGAGAGAGAGAGAATGAGTTTCAATTGTTTCTCTTCCTGAGTGAGAGAAGTTCATGCAAGGAGTGTAGGGAAACGTCCACAAGGTGTGCATTGACAAGGGTTCTGAGGTTCATCTCAAAAAGCTTAGGAGAGATACCATTGTTCTCATTCCAGCAAAAGTGCAGGTGGAGCACAGAAGCCGTGCAAGGCACGCGCAGGCTAGTCGAGGCCTTAAACTTATCAACTAAGGTTGAAATATTGAAGGACGGCTATTGTAGAGAGTGCACAGAGTCGAAGAGTCAAATACTCAGAAGTATTTGAAAGAGTGCAGCAAGGAGTGCGCGTAGGAATCCTTTCGATACTCAAGTTTGTAAGTGAAATCTCAGGAGGGTCAGTGCCTTCGAAAGTACTCAAAGGGAGACAGATTTTGAAAACATCTCGCAGAAGTTAAGTCCTAGTGGGAGAACACTGGTTCATTTCGCATAAGTCTTTAAGGAAGGAACGAGCGGTCGAAATTCTCTGTGGAGAACTTGTGAAGTCGAGAGGGCTGTGGGATTCAGTGTAGCTATGAGGAGGTTAAGCGTTGGATGAATCCACCCTTCAGGAGGTAAGACTCAACGTGGACCGTTGATCATGACGGTGGAGTGCTAGGATCATTTCGAAATTCAGGATTTCGAAGTGTTAGGGGATGGTAGTCGGAGGCTTGTTCAAGTTTCGAAAGTCGGGAAGAAGGACAGGTGGCGAGAATCCACGTCAGAGATAGAAAGAATTTGAGTGGACAGGTGGTGTGTCTTCATCAAATAGGCAGAGTCAACCCTTGTTGATCATTTCAGAGTTTTGGAGATCGAAGGATTGGGAGCCTTGCATCCGGATTCGCGAAGTCACGAAGTCTGAAACCCTGATGAAGTGAAAAGCCAATTTGGAAGCCAACCTTTGCCGAACGCATCGGAATTTGGCATTTTGGGTTTCGGAGGTTATAGAGACAGGATTTCTCGACAACAGGGATCATAGAATCATGAAACCTGAAGTCTCGGTTCAGTGAAGGGCGCAATCTTACTGAGATCAGGAGACTTGAGTGGTGCTTTGTGGTTGATCAAATGGGGCATACTCATAAGGGCCTGTGGACAACATTGTTGTGTTGTGTGTGCTTCCCTGTGGGGAAAACCAAAGAGTCAATCAGACTCAAAAAGGTATATTTAGAACGATCCTGTAGCGTACTTCGGCGTGAGGGTTTGGGGGTCTGCGTCACCCAACCTCTATTATAAAGATGTTTCTAAATAAACAATTGTGAGAAGGAAAGTGGGAAACAAGATGCCAAAATTCAAGAATATGATATTGAAATCAAGCATTTGAACATAGTTAAAGGACAAGGGTTATGAAAATTAATGACAAGAATTGATGCAGTAAGCACATGGGTACCCATTTCATGAGAGTCATCATTGTCAACACCTGAATGGTACATAAATATTAACTTTTATTTTCAATCTATTCATTTTCCCATTGGTATGTCCTCAAAGGAAAGAAGATCATTGAAGATAAAATCTAATCGATATGTGTTGGTAGTTGGAGTTTTGTTTTAAAGAAATTTTGAAGGAATGTTGTTAAGATGTATTGATTCCACAAATTCCCAAAAGGTACTACAAGCTTTTCATGAAGGTTTTTGTGACGAAAATTTTGCACCAACAAAAATCACACACAGAATAATGAGAGTAGGATATTATTGGCCCACCATTTTAAAATATTATTACTCAATGATCAGAAAATGAATTTCTTGTCAGAAGTTTTCAAGAAAAATGAAGAACATAGAAAATTTTAGGGGCGAAATCTAGCCTCTTCAAATTTTGGCAGGGCGAATTTTATATATTAAAAAAAAACCCATATTAATCCCAATTAGCCCCCCTTTTATTTTTAAAACAATATTAATTATATATTTATCCCAAAAATGGCGGTGGAAATTTAAATATTAATTACATTTTCTCCTTGGAAAAATGGTGGTCATCCTCCCCTTCTCCTGATTTTTGGGATTATCCATCAATCTTTCGGGGTTTTCACCCACACTTTTAGTTTTTTCACAGTACCAAGGACCACGATTCACATCAATTTTGGAATGGCCATTGGCCTTAGGGTTTTTTCTCCCATCGATTTGGAGTTTTTATTTTTACAGAGGATGACTTTGATTTGGATTTTTTACATGAATCTGGTCGTGGGTTTCGAAAAATGTTTCCCCAATTTGATGGTGATTCACAATATTAATAGATCCAAGTGGTTCTACTTGAAATATTCAACCATTCCTAGATTGAAATATTCAAAGTCCAAGTTCCAACTCGAAATTCTATTGTCAAAATTTGCAAATTACAAGAGGAGAAAGCATCAAATTCTTGCCATCTTCTCGATCGCTCTGTGTCAATGTTTTTGGTTTCCAGACTGGCCCCTGCAACACCTTGAATATTGATATTAGGTAAGTCATAAGTATATTTTGATCCCTCTCTGCAAATTTTGAAATTTTTCATGACTGTGCAGGGATAATATTAATATCTTATCATTTATGGGCTGATGGTTCTTCGCTCTGCTAGTAGCATAGATTTTTGGGAATTCATTAAGTGCATATGCTATTAGGAATTATCCTGATCAGTGATAGAGCCCACCCAACCTCCAGGATAGCAGATGATTCAAGTCATGACAATTTATTGTTTGGGCTAGTGATTGGATTAGATTAGTATTTCTGTGTAACATGTTTAAGTTTTTTATCTTACCCACAGTTTGGATAAATTACCTAGGTGTTTTTTAAATCATTCTAACAAGATGGTGTTGAAACACGGTGTTTCCGCACAGTTTTTCCACACAGTTTTCCCAATACTCATTGATTGTTTGTTTCCACACACGTCACACAAGTGTCATCTTGATCAATGATAGAGCCCACAGCCCCACCTAGCCTCCAGGATAGCAAAGGCTTCAGGCCATCATGAGTGATTGTTTGGGTTAGTGAATGCCAATTGGAACTCAGAGTAGATCAATAGTTCTGTGTTTTAGTTTTTTATCTTACTCACAGACTATAGTTTGAATAAATTATTAAATTACCTCGGCGTTTTTAAATCATTCTCACAAGCCTGTGCTGAAACATTGTGTTTCAACATCATTTTCCCAATGCTCATTTCTTTTGTGTTTCCACGCACATCACATAAGTGTGATCATGATCAATGATAGAGCCCACCTAACCTCCAGGATATCAGAGGCTTCATGTCATGACGATTGATTGTTTGGGTTAGTTATTGGAGTAGATTAGTAGTTATGTATTTAAGTTTTTGAGCTTACTCATAGTTTGGATAAATTACCTGTTCGATTTTAAATCATTCTCACAAGCTGGTGTTGAAAGACGGTGTTTCAAAACCATTTTCCAAATTCTCATTGCTTGTGTGTTTCCACTCACAAGTGTCATCCTGATCAATGATAGAGCCCACCCAGCCTCCAGGATAGTAGAGGCTTCAAGTCATGATGAGTGATTGTTTGGGTTAGTGATTGGAGTGGATCAGTAGTTCTATGTTTAATTTTTTTAGCTAATGGCATTTTTAAATCATTCTCACAAGTTGGTGTTGAAACCTGGTGTTTCATCACTATGTTTCCCAGTGCTCATTTCTTGTGTGTTTCTACGCACAAGTGTCATTCAGATCAATGATAGAGCCCACCCAGCCTCAGCCCTTCAGGATAAAATAGGCTTCAGGTCACGACGAATGATTTTTTGGGTTAATGATTAGATTAGATCAGTAGTTTTGTATATTGTGTTTAATTTTTTGAGCTTACCCACAGTTTGGATAAATTCCCTAGGCATTTTTAAATCATTCTCACAACTTACAAGCTGGTGCTGAAGCAAGGTGTTTCAGCACAGTGTTTCCCAAATCCCCATGTTTGTGTGTTTCCATGCACAAGTGACAAAGCACCCAGGTCCCACTGATCATACTAGATTTCCAAGCAAGAATATAATCCAAAGAATAAGTAATGCAATTCTTCCCACAAAGCTACAATTTCACATTCCTATATATGTTTTAATGGAGAAAATTCCATTCAAATGCATTCATGTACTTATATGGATATTGCAGTATTAAGACCATCTCATGCATCGAGATCAACATAGTTATATATATTTTTATATAGGTTTGACATGCCTAGAGTGAATTTGTGTCGAACAGTGAGCAAGAATGAAAAATGCAATGCATACATGTCTACAAACACTTGATATGCATCCTCATGCAGTATTCTAAGTTGTTGGTATTATAATTTCATACAAATATTTCCTCAAGGCTCAACCCGTTGTTATAGCCTATATCATATTGTACAATGTATTGTTTGATGTGTAGTATGCTAAGAACAGAAAAATAATGAAAGATAGTTATCCATATGGCCATTTTTCACCATGAAAATCAATTAACCAAAATTTTCCACAATCCACTCTAGGTTTTCCCTAAACCGCCATATATTACTATTTCAATTCAATTATAACCAAAAACATAAGAGCCCACATCCCAAACCAACCTTATTAAATATGCTCTCACTGTTGTTCTAGATTTAGTTCATTGTTGTTCCATATTTAGTAATTTCCAATTCAGTTAAGTTTTCTATCAATCTAGATTTTAGTTATGTTTAGTTACACAAATGCATGATTTATTCTTAGAGAAGGGCTCCAATCCCTAGAGGCTAGGTAGTTAGTTTGGAAGCATGAAGATATGAGTGAGGATGCAGAGTTTAAGGAGGAGTGTACATGCATACATGCCACAACCATTCTTCAATTGGGATGCATTAACTTAGGCATTGTTATCCATTTGATTAGGTAGAAGGATTAGGGTTTGAGGATGCTTCATAATTCATTCATGTGTCCAGTTTACTATTTTCAGATCTACAATTTTGTTGTTCATATTATCAGTAATATGTGTTTGTAGGTGAATGTAATCTATATCTATTATTTGTAGGTGAAAGTACAAATCATCATCACAATTTGACATGCCATAGCAGGAAAAATTTAAACATGGCACAAATAGAAACATCTCATCACTCATATCATATGACATACAAAGGTCCCAACATAAAATAATGGGTCATCGTACTCTGTAACAGTGTAATACATCAAGGATGTGGGATAAACCCAAGCTAAAAAGAAAAAAACATGTGGTAAAATCCACATGCACAATGTCTGACAACAAGGACCTTCCAATCTATCTTTGTATGATATTATATAAGACTTAATGTAGCCATATAGTTTCTCATGAGTCATGGAACACACTTCTATACAAAACAGATTATCAACCTAAAACCAACCTATCACAAGAAAAACAATTTTTAAAAACGGATTTTTATTGATGTGGCATTATTTTGAGCCAATAATAATATGCAAGATGAAAATGACTTGTTGTATGTTGAAGTGATTTATTTTTAGATAAGTATTGTTGGTTTTGTAACTTGTTGAGAAGAATTGAGTTCTTAAAATTGATATATCTCTTGCATTTGTGTTGACTTGCCAAATGGATGACTAATTTTATATTATTTTTCTCATGCAAGTTTCACTTTTGGTTTCTAGATCGATTTGAAATTCTAATTGTGAAAATTTTAGTGATATGTCAAACAACAATCATGGAAAGAAAACATCAAAATAGAGGGATGTATTTTCTTAATTTCAAAATACTCAATCCAAGAACCCAGATTCTCTTCATGATTCAAGATCTTTTGAGCAACCCATCAGTAAAATTCAAAGAGATGTCAACTCTTCTGAGAATGCATATAATATCCATATAATAGATGATGAAATAGGTTCCTCTAGTGATCAAATTGAGATGATTTCACCATAAATTAACAATAACAATGTTGAAAGTTTTTCCTTGGAATGAAACACAAACCATTCACAATCACAGAAAAGGAAAAAAGGCTAATGGGACATAGGGAGACAATTCCAATCAGAATGGGTCTCAAAATTTCAATTTATTGAACCAATACCTCCAACAAATAAGAAAGAGGCTTCACAAGAAGTTATATGCATTATATGTAGTTGGAAAATTGGAAAGACAGTAAAATTGCAAATGAAGTTAGATACAATAGAAAAGCATGCAGGAAAGGTGTATGATAAGGAAATTGTAAATGGAGAGGAGAAATATATTATCAAATGGAAATATTCTAAGGAATGTCAACATGTCAAATATGAAGATGAATATAATAAATACTTAATCAGTAAGAGAAAACTCAAGGAAAGTGGAGGAACCATCACATCTCTATTTGGAAAGATGATGGAAAGAAATTTGTTATCCAAGACGATGGAATTAAGCATTGTATTTCACATCTTATCTAGAGCTCGTCCTATGATAGATTTTCCAAATTATAAGAACTTTATATCTTTTATTGAAGTGTCAAATTTTCCATCTTCTCATTGGTCAATAACGAGTGGTTGGGAATGGGAAAAATATCTAGCTCAAGTAGAAAAGGATTATTTGAAAGAGAATATTGCAAATGCTAGGTTTTTTTCATTGTCTTTGGATGAAGTTATAGCTATTGATAATACTTCATAGATCTGAATGAGCATTTATATGGTTAATGATCATGTTAGCCATTCATATTTACTTGGGATTCATAAAATGAGAGAGAATTCTACGGCTCAAAATATTTATGAACTTGTCATCAAGACTTTGAAGAAAATTGGTGGTATGGATCATTTAGTGATTGCAAAAAAGTTGGTATGTGTCAGAGTAGATGGAGGAGCAGTCATGCAAGGGAAAAGGAATGGCCTTTGTGTCAAAATAAAACTATCGTCTTCACCATTTATGATTAGTATTCATTGTATGAATCATAGAATGAATCTTGCATTTAAAATAGTAAGCAAGTTTCCACTGGTTTCAAAAGTTGAATATCTTGTATGTGAAACTCATGCATACTTTTGTTGTATTCCCAAGCAATTTAAAGAGTTTCAACAATTTTTTGAGTGTGTGACAGATGGAAAAAAACTACTAAAATATGTCGATACAAGATGGATATAATTGAATGGACCAGCTCAAAGACTATTTAGTGAGTACCAATCCTTAGTATGGGTGATGTATAAACATCGCTTTAGTGTAGACAAAGCTCAAGATCTTCTCTTTCGATTAACATATATAGAGACATTATTGACATTGGATGAAATTCTTCCTATGATTTATGAAATGAATGTCCTTATGAAAATGTCTCAGAGTTGCACAATGTATATTGCATAATACATACATGCAAGAAAATTAGCATGTCTTCGATTGGATAATTTCCATATGATGCTAGAATCTTTCACGGGTACAACATTTAAAGGTTGGACTACTATCCTCGATATAGAAAACATTGAAAATTATTTGAAGTTTGATGGAAAAGGAATACTATGTATGGAAGTGCACGGGTATATGGTTCCATTTCGTTATGTTAGTAATATGGGACGAATCACTGAAGAGTGTCATGTGTCAAGAGACTAATTCAACAATGTTGTGATTTCAGTGAAGCGCAACTTGATAGAAATTGCAAAATCACTAGCATCAAAGATAGGGGAACAATTTCCTCAAGATTAATTATTGGATGCCATGTCTATGGTATACCCTCAATATTGGAACCCTAAACACAATAGAGAGGCTAAAAGAGTTGAATTTTTAGCAAAATTAAAAAATTTAGTGCACCAATTTGGCAAGAATCGCAATGTACAAGGAGAAGAGATTGAAGGTATATTAGATTCATCAAACCAATATCTTTGGTCAATCAATGTTAGCTCAATATTTTGGTTTGGAGAAACCTCTAGAACATAGTGCAATAATAATATTATGGACTAAATTAGGTGAAATCCAATACCTAGAAGAAAACATGTCAGAATATTTCAAATTAGTAGATTTATGTCAAACCATGATTTTGGGATCGGTGGAGGATGAGAGAATGTTTAGTGCACTATCATTCTTGAAGTCAAAGTTGAGGAACAAGCTTGATAAATGTATGGATACATTTTTAATATTATATGTAACGAAGTATGGCATAAACAATTTTCCATTCAATAGAGCACTAGCTCTTTGGCGATCAGATAGTGATAGAAGGGGAGAATACAACACAACAAATTCCTCTAATGAACTTGATATGGAAGATAATATTTTGGAGGCTCATAATAATAGTTCATCTACATAGTTTCCTGTTCATAATATAGAAAATGAGGGTCGACATGTTGATGTGAATTGGGATATTAATATACCCCAAGATGCTATATACACCAATATACATGAGGGGACTCTTATTTTGACTTACATGTTCCATTGATTATTGGAGTTGTAGAAATAATGAATGGAATGGCACATGTGATGTGATTCTTGTTAGTTTATTGACTTAATTGTTCCTCTATTTTTGGAGTAAATTGGAAAAAGGTAATTCTTTATGGGAGCAAGATTACCATATGTAAATTTGAGATTCCATTTAAGGTAAAAATAGGTTCTATATTTTGTATTAAATAGTGTAACATTGAAGCTACATTTATTTGATCCAAGTTATTTTAAGTTTGATGGTTTGATAGTTAACTAAGACATTCTCTGATACAAATTATTTTCGTCACGAAATGAGAGCGGAGATATAATAGATCAATGTACAGAGATATCTCAGATATCTAATAATATAACAGAAATGTATCAGATATGCAACCATAAATACAGAGATACAGTAATACACAATTTTCTATTAATGAGCGAAAATGTACAAAGACTATAAAAATACAGAGTGAAAGACTTGCTAGAATGGTGGCAGCTTATCTCTTAGAAGAGATGTGACTACTACTCGCATTTGTGAGAAAATGATTTTACAATGAAGCTCCAAAGGCATTTTTATCATAAAGAAAACCCAAAACCCTAACCCCGGAAGANAGATATAATAGATCAATGTACAGAGATATCTCAGATATCTAATAATATAACAGAAATGTATCAGATATGCAACCATAAATACAGAGATACAGTAATACACAATTTTCTATTAATGAGCGAAAATGTACAAAGACTGTAAAAATACAGAGTGAAAGACTTGCTAGAATGGTGGCAGCTTATCTCTTAGAAGAGATGTGACTACTACTCGCATTTGTGAGAAAATGATTTTACAATGAAGCTCCAAAGGCATTTTTATCATAAAGAAAACCCAAAACCCTAACCCCGGAAGAAGAAAAGCCAACAGTTTTGTGGACCCCGTTTTGGGTAGTTTGGTGTATCAACTTCCTAGGGCGTAACTTTGGCATACAATCTCTATTTGGGGCGCATGATAGCTCGTTGGAAAGGTATCATCGAAGAGATTCATTTTGGGGGCTCCATCAGAGCCTTTGGCTATCATTGAGAAGCTATATCCCAAAACAAAATTCATTTAGGCCCTCAAAATGGCCCCGAAAGTTAAAAACTGCTAAAAATAGTAAATTACCAAAATTGCTAGAAAGTTGTTTTGAGCCAGTTGGAAAAGGTGGGTGGCCACCTATATACACCTGGATCATTCTCTTTTTTCTATCTATGATAGAAAATGAAGCCAACATTTGATGAAGTTGAGACCTATCTCTTCCCATAGATAGTGTCCTAGTATTAAAGGATAAATAACTAATTAAAAAGACTTTCGCTAAGAAAGAATGGGCTCATTCAAGACTCAAGTGTGTGAAACATCTTGGATTTGTAACTTTGATATCTAGGAAAATTTTAATGGTTTGTTTGTTGTTTTCATTTGGACCATTTTTTCAACTTTGGAAGTTTGGTTTTATTTTGATTAAATATTGTGTTAGTCCCTTGAATGCTTCTAGTTCTCATTTGATGCTTGACTAAAGCTTGAGACATTTGTAGTAGCTTGATTGGTTTATTTAGAATATATTATTTTTATTTTTATTTTCTTTGAGAATGCATGTTTGTATTCATAAAAGTAATGATCCATGAGTTTCTAAGCGAAGAGAAAAATGGTCTATGTATCAGCCTACTAGAATCCTATGAAGTCATCGTAGGACATCTATTACCAATGAGACCAACATTCCTCTAATGAATTTATAATTTTAATGTCATGAATAAAAAAACTTTACATGTAGCCTGTCAATAAAAACTTTATGAATCATTGAAATCATTTGTAATCTAGTATGGCCATTTCAAAGGAAATCAAGCACAATCTATGCATAAACATTGAGTCTTCTAACACTAATTCATATGTTGAGGCTATTATAGATTTCCTTCTGACACTAATTCATATGTTGACCCAGGATAATCAATACCTCAAACTCTAATCATTTCAGAGACTGTTATATATTTATTTCTCACTGAACAATTCTAAACATAACTGTTGAATTAATCCTTCACTACTAAACCACTCCTTGCAAAAAATAAACCACTCAGATGAAATGAATTAAAATATTTATATTCATTTTTAAAGAAGTTAAATCCTCTCAAAAGATCTACTCTATGATTGCATGAATAAAATTTTCACTTCAAAGAAATTGTAACTTCATTAAATCATAAATCCATAATCACACCTCCATCTAGATCTGTCTCAACAATAAACAATAGAGAACTTAATCTATGATATCATTTAGTGATATGGTTGAGATGTAAAAACAATGCTAATCATCAAGTGACAAGGAATAACTGAACCATTCAAGAAATATTGCACTTTAAAGATAACAAATTGTTACAACAACAATTGCTATATATTCAACAACATCAATCCAAAAACAATTACTTCTTCAGTCACAATAATCATACAGACTGTAGACAAAGGTTATTTTTTTTATTTATCATGTGACATGCACAGGAAGAGAAAACTAGCAATCGATTGAGGCGATCTTTGTGTGTAGTTGGGACCTTGCCTCCTAACAGAGATGCCTATAAAAAAGCTAAAAAGAATTAATCACTAACAAAAATTTAGTTGAACATTGCCACTTGTTATTAAGAGATTAAATTTCCAGAGGCAATGTTAATTCTCCAGTGCTCAATGTAAAAACAAGGACTAGCTCCCTAGCGTAAACACTTTGTAAATATTTTAAACCATGCCTTGTTCTCATAATAGAATGAAACTACCAGTAGTTCGAATAGTCTTGAGAATCTTTCAATTCTCAAGATGTTCATAAATTCTTAAAATAGACACTGTTAAGATTACAATAACAAAAATTAGAAATTTAGAAATTGACACTCCAATTGTTATCCAATGATGTGGAAAGTTGCATGATTCCCCAAAGAAGATGTGATAATTCCAGTCTCCATAAGATCGCCCTCTACCAGCTGGATATGTTAGATCCACGAGGAGAGTCAATCGGTGTTTCCATAGTCTTCTTCATGTGTGTTTCGGCCAGGTGTTTCAGCACCAATGGTCCAGTTGGTAGAATATTTGCATTCATTATTATTAATTCATCAGTAATTACCCAAATTAGGAAACATCATCCTAGTTTACAAGTACTCTGTGAATTAACATAACACAATCATCAATGAATAATGAATTATGAATTGTACCTGCTCCAGGGACTGGGATTGATGTTCTCATAGGAAATGTAAACAATAGGGTCGAGGGATTAATTAATACAAGTGAATGAGAAATGATAAGTAAAAAGGGGCAATTTTAGCACCCAACATCTCCCCCCAACTGTACCATTGCATGTCCCCATGCAAATTCAAAGTTCACTTACTCAGAATCGAAGTCTGAGTCAGAGCATGAACTTTTCCAATTCAAATTAGAAATATTGTAGGATGATGCAACATTATCTTCTGAATTCTTGTATCCCCTAGAATAAATCACTTCTACACAACATTCCCTTCTAGTCTTCTTAGTCAATTTGTACTTATGTTGATACTTCTTCGTTGGCATCCAAATAAGGGGGAAATTAAATTTAAGCCCCAACCACTGTGGACCACAAGTACGAATGCACTCAATATAGCTAGGAACCTGAGACAAAGCATAGGTAAAACTATCATTACTATAGGGATCCTTGGTCCTTAAGGCCAAAGAGGATGGGTCCCATATTTTATCACATAAACTTGTTAAAGCCTTAGGATTTTGTGGTTTCTACCTAACTCTGTATTTTTTCCCACCTCTCCTCCTTTTGTAGACCCAATCGTATGATCTTTCCTTTCGGCTTATAGTTTTCTTCTTTTGTCTGTTTGAGAGGTGTTGGACCTTATCCTTTTTGTTTTCTCTGAGTTTGATCGCTTCTATCTCCTTGTCTTTAGCATTGATCCTTTTTCTTTCCATATCCCTCACCCAATCATCCAAGTATTTTTTTACACTGGTTGCAGTCATAAGAAAAAAAACAACACTTAAAGTGGTCTGATATGGACTTGAATCAAGAGAGCGAGAAAGTTCACTTTAGAGGAGGCAGTTTCATTTCAAAGTTTAGAGATCAGTGGAAAGTTATAAGTGTAGGAATCAGGAATTCGAAAAGTTTTTGAAGTTTCTTGTCAAAAATCTGAATCCCCGAAACCCGAAATCAGCAACATCCGTCCAATCCAGCAGGACGCGTGGTGCCAAATCCGAGCCGCAAAGAAAGTCATTTCGAGAAAACTCAAGTGAGAGGTCCCGATATCCTGAGTCCCGAAATGTCAATGGCCCGAGGTCTCAAAATGTCGATGTCCATATGGGTCATCTGATCAAAGGGGATGCATGGCGCTTGATCTAAGACATCATGATTTTGTGACTCGGGGGTTTGAGCATGGAGCACAGCGTGAGTTCGTGAAACGCGAAATCGTGATGCGCCTAAAAGTTAAGCCCACGATCACAGCCCAGGGTCATATGGAAAGTAGGGCCTAAGAGAGGTAAGCGCCTAATTGAGCGACGAGCAACCAAAGTTGTTCGAGGAGATGGTCATGGCCGTCAGATTCAAGGAAAATCTGAATGTTGATCCAGATGGGCCATTTTGTGGGAACGAGCATCGGAATATTTGAATCAAGGGGAGTGAAAATTTCTGAAATGTGAAATCTCAAGATTTCATGTGGATAAGCATGAGGTCACAACCCGCGGTCGTGTGGGGCAAAGGAAAAGTAGTTGCACAAAATATCAAAGTGCCCGAGTTGGTCACAGAGAAAGATCTAAGTGACTTCAAGGCACTAGAATTGACTCGAAGGAGTCGTGAGCTCACCTGGAACATTCATGGGTGTTAGGCCTTGCCCTGATCCTGATGAAGGTAGTTAATGAAAATGGGAAAGGTGGTTGAAACCTTGTTTCACCACTTAAATGGAAAGCATTGAAAATTGGTCGTGGAGGGCAGATAGTCAGCCAAAAGTTACCCTACCATGGATTTTCTTGTGAAGCCCATACTGATCTGATATTTCGTCTAACAAGAGAATGAAAGTACAATCTGACAGAGGAAAATGTAGATGCAAAGATTTGAATGTAATAGCCAGGTCACATCTCTCATGGTGGTGAATTGTTTTGAGTATAAATACTCAATTTTGATATTTTGTTATGGTCGATGGTTGAGCTAAGCTCTCGTATTGTAAAGTTATAATGAAGCCTTTGGTTCTTTGGTTATGTGTTGCCATTTGAGACTTCTTGTTTAATGAAATTCAGCTTTCATATCATCTCTTTTTCTTCTGATATTGAAGACTCGGGCATGAGTGATCCAGTCGAGTTGTTGTGATTGTATTGTAATGTATGTTTGATTGCAATATTTTCATGACATTTTCAGTTTCCTGAAGTTTTGGGTTCAAGAAGATCTTGTATTCAGAGATTTTCCTCCTTAGGTCGTTGGAAGACCTGATTTCCATAGCATACCTTTACATTTCCTCACCCATTCTTCCCCCTACTCACCCTTTACTACAAATTACTAACTGAAGTTAGATCAAGAACTCATCTGCTTATGCATGTCAGCCCCGTTTTTCTGAGTTAAAGCGCTATAATTTTGAGACTGCGTCCATTAGACCACCCTTAAATTTATTCATTGTGACATAAAAATGGACGGTTACTGGGCTTACCTCTGCCGCAATCCATAGGTGACTTCTAGTTCTAACATTGTTGGCGCCGTTGTCGGGGACTAATTGAATATTTTCCCTGGGATTGAAAGACAAATATTGCTAGTACTGAAGGTGCATCAGAACTTAGTACATCAAGATTGAAACTGTGCACCTAGCGACTCCACTGTGGTGACTCCATTGATGTGAATCCACTCGTGACTCCCTTGTTTCAATTGTGGCTTCTAGAGGCAAACACATGAGGTCTACTCCACAACTACCTCTAGCAACACCTGAAGCTGACCCAGAGAAAATTATCAGAAAGGGAAAGGCCCTTCAAGAAAGTCATTCTACTGCTGAACCAGGTATTTCTGATGATTTTCATTATCCTCTTATAGAAAATCCAATATCTGCTTCTCGTTTTCCTATTATACCGTATGTTGGGTTTTCCTGAAGTTTAAAGTTTGGGAGTGTTCATGTTGAGTTTTCTCCTCCTAGTTTTGGATTGGAAGGAGAAAGATTTGTCACTCCTTTTTCCCCTGAGGTTGTACCTTGGTCTAGACCCCAAACCTCAGAAGATTTTCCCACTCCATTTTTTATTACTCCTCCTCCTATTAGAGTTATTGATTTTGAAGAAAAAGAAACCTTTGTTCCCCCTATCCCTATAGCCTTTTCCCCAATTCCTATGCTATTTCCCTTTCCTCCCGGAATCTTAGTTCCAGTCTCCCCTGTTTGAACCCCTTCCCCTCCTAGTTCTCCTCCACCTATCATCCCTATGGAAGGAGCTAATCCCCCCATAAATAGAATGGACGTTATAATAGATGCCAGATACGCCCCTCTCATTTTG